>JAKSZT010054568.1:6721470-6808189 GCA_026826555.1 Tolypeutes matacus | reverse complement strand
GCTGCCTGCCTACCTGCATGGGTGCAGTGTTGCGCTGTCTGCAAGCCTGCATGGGCGCTGTGATGTGCTGCCTGCAAACCTGTGCAGGCCTCGGGATGAGCTAGCATGAGGATTTGGGGTTTGGGTACCAAAGTGAAGAAGTTCCACCTGCCCATCAGCTGCATGAGCCCCAAGGTAATGGTTTATCATTTTCACATGTTTTGGGTGTATGATGCATTTATGCCAGCTGAAATTTACTCAGAAACCTTGGTACCTGTGCAACGGTAATATCTTAGCAATTCCATAATGAAATTCACATGGAATCTCGTAGCCCCGGCCAGATTTGTGTCAGCTTCCTTAACATGTTCCAGTTGCATGAACTACTAATTAAAGGCACTCATTGTTAACTGATATAAATAGTCCCCACTTAGCCCATTATAGGTATGGGCTGTAAAACAAACAATTATGTGACAGATGATACATGTTAACATCGAGAAATTCTGTAATGACATTTCTGTAACACTGGAACCTCTTCAACCACATGTTCCGCATTAGGAGCTAAAAGGGGTGCTGATTGCAAAGGTGATGCACCCTCGCTCTTCTAAGAATAGAAAGGCCTCGAGCACCTCTGGCGGATTTGCATCACAGAGGGAGCTGAAGCAATGAAATCAGTAAGGGGGTTGCTTTTTAGCTGTTCCTGGGGTTTGGGGCTCTGTATCCCCGGGCAAGCAGCAGTGTCAGTCTCCCTAGGAAACTGGCTTGTCCGGGCAAGCAAAGGAAAGCGATTGAACACAATAGTGCACGGCTCTCTTCCACTGTCCTCGCCAGCTTGTCCCCGAGCACCGGGTGTTTAAAAGACTTTGACACAGTGAGAAAGCACGTTTGAAATGTATTCTTTCTCCCCAAAAGATAAACCAACTTCAAGTCAAAATAATCAATAAAAGTAATCGCTTGGCAATCAAATCAATACATAAATTAATTAAATTATGCAGAGCCAACCCATCTCCTGCTCCCTTGTCTCTTTGTCTTATTCTTCTAACACGAATTTCAAGTGTCTCTCATGAAACACAGGTTAAAGAGTGATTGTGTGACCTTTTATCCTATTAAATAAGAGGCCTGGAAATACACAGTTTAGTTGAACGGAACTTTGAGCAAAAGATTGTAAGCATTCTGTTCAATTAGAGATTGCTCATGTTCAATAGTCAAATGATACCTACATACATATTCAACCTTAGTAATTCTGAAAAATACAATGACTATACTTGCCTTCGTGCATTGACCACTTTCTGTTTGCTGGGAACTATTTTAAAAGCTTTGCTGATGATCTCATTTGCTGCTTAAAAGTCTACAAGGCAGGTATGATTATTATCCACATTTTATCATTATTTATTTATTATTACTATGCATAGCAATTTAGGCATGGAACAATTTAAAAACTTGCCCAAATTTTTGATCACTGCTATGAGCTAGGTTCTATGATGAGAAATGGGGACACAAACGTAGCAAGATATGATTGACCCCTACTCCCATAGAATTTATAATCTGGTGAAGGAGACATATTAATTGATAGTAATGAGCAGTTAAATGTATCTGTGCTAAGTGCCATGGAGGAAAAGCAAAAAAAAAAAATCCTTAAGAACATATTAAAAGGGGATATATCCTAGTTCAATGGGTCAAAGATGACTTGGCTGAAGAAGTAATATTTAATTTGGGACTTGAAGTCTGAATAGGATCTGAGCAGACAAAGCAATGAGGGAGGAGCTTCCTTGGTAGAGAAATCATGTGCATTAACCTGAGAATGGAAGGAGATGGCCATTTTCACAAAAAGAAGTAGAGATTAGAGGATCTGGAAAATCATGAACAGGACGAGTGGAGCAAGAGGAGGTGGCGGAGAAAGGGAGAAGCCAGGGAACTGCAAGTTCTGCAGACTTTACCAAGCCTTGTGGACTTTGTCTTAAGAGAAATTGGGAACCACCAAAGAATATTTAGAAGCAGTGTTGCAGATTGAATTTACATTTTAAAAAACAGTCCTCTGACCACTGTGAGGAAAGAGTTAGGAAAATCCAGAATGTGGAGCATTACACAACACAATGGGTCTATTTTCTCTAGAAATTCAATGTCACAAAAAAGGGGAATGGATGGGGAGAAAATAGAGTAATCCAGATTTTAAAAAATATATCGAGACATAATCAAAAGCAAAGTAAGACTCTTGATTTGTTCCTGGTTTTTAAAAAGAGCAACAGTAAAAGAAATTTTAGAGACAAAGGAGAAATTTGACTCTGGACTGGTCATTAATTATATTCAGGTACTATTTTAATTTTCCTAGGTATGGAAATAGTATTGTGGTTATGAAGGAACATATCCTTTTTGGAGATATATGCTAAAATATTTACAGTCAAAATGGTATGATGCTTATAATCTCTTCCCCAAACCATTTCAAAGTACATACATAGAACTTCTGGGGAAGATGGTGGAATGGGGGAGATCCATGAGTCCTTTCACCACAACAACTATTAAACAGGCAGGAATTGTTTGAAGCAACTATTTTGAAATCCCAGAGGCCAGAAGAACACTGTACAGCATCCAGAGAAGAACAGGAGGAAGAGGATGATAAATTAAGGTAAAGAACTATAAATTGTTCTCTCCTGGCTACAGGTACCCACCCCCCACTCTTGCAGCAGGCTGGCTAGCGGTCCGGTGACAGAAAGGGACATAAAAATCCTGTTCCCCAAGAACAAGGGTGGGTATGGCCAATGACTGATCAGGGATTTTGATTAGCAAATTCTGATGGCTGGGTCCTGGCTCTGAGGGCAGTTATGGTTTCAACCTGCCCTGGACAAAGGCAGTGGCAGCCGTTGTTTCCACCCTCCGCAGATGGGGTGGTAGGGATTTAACGGCGCAGTGCTTCCTTGGGGCCATGGGGGAAGGTTAGTTAAAGGACTGTATTTGCTGGGCAGGCCAGGAAAGCTCAGCTGTGGGGAGCCCCTGGAAAAGCTTTTGGTGCCTTTCTTGATGCCCTCCACAGGGCATTTTGCAGTGGTCTGCAACCTCTCCATGGCCCCTGGCCCTGTTTCTGCTGAGAAAGGCTTGGGAAGTACTCCCTGGGGTGACCCTCTTCCCAGAATTTGCCCTCCAGGCAAAAGCAGTGTGAGACAACAAAAAGAGTGTAAAAAACTGTAGAGGAAGACAGTCTGGGACAAAGGGCTGCCAGCTTCATATACCTGAAAGAGTTATGTTTGTCTCCAGGGAAACAGAGGGGGCAAGCAAACTCCTGTATACAGGGAAACTCCAAAACAACTAACAAGTAAGAACCCAGGACAAGACAGAGGCCAGAAAGTCAGAGAAACCCTGCAGTGTTCAACTTGGGCAGACCTTCCTGACAGGAGGGCTGAAACTCCAGAAATTCTGTCTTAACACCAGCTGGTTACAAAATCAAGAATCAGACATCTCAGGGTATAATTCCCAGGATTAACATTTTAAAATATTAAAATGTACAAAGTACAACAAAAGAGCAAAAGACAAACAAAGAAACAGGAAATAATGGCCCATACAAAGGAAGAGGATAAAAATACAGAATACACTAATGAAGGAGAGAATGTGGACATAGCAAACAAAATCTTTTAAAAAAGACCTTAAAAATGTCCAATATGATGAAGGAAAGTACAGAGAAAGAACTAAAGGAGATCAGGAAAGCATGAATGAACAGTAAAAGAGTCTAAGTAAAGAGACAGAAATTTTTAAAAGGAACAAAACAGAACTGCTGGAGTTGAAGACCACAATAACTGAAATAAAAAATGCCCAGGAGGTTTAAGAGCAGATTGCAATTGGCAGAAGGAAGAATCAGTGAACTTGAAGACAAGGCACTTGAAATGAATCAGGGTGAGGAGCAGAAAGAAAATAGAAACACTGAAAATGAAAACAGCTTAAGACAGCAATGTGTCACTATCAAGTGCACTAATATGGGCATTATGAGAGTCCCAGAAGGAAAAGAAAGAAAGAGAGAGAGAGGAAGAGAGGGAGGGAGGGAGGGAGGGAGGAAGGAAGGAAGGAAGGAAGGAAGGAAGGAAGGAAGGAAGGAAGGGAAAGGGAAAGAAGGAATATTCAAAGAAATGATAGAGAACTTCCCAAACTTAGCTAAAGATGTTAATGTGCACATCCAAGAAGCTCAGAGAACACCTAACAGGATAAACATGAAGAAAAATACACCCTGTCATATATTCATTACACTATCAAATGCAAAGGACAAGGAGAGAGTCCTGAAAGATGCAAGAGAAAAGCACCATTTTATGTAAAAGGGAGATCCAATTAGATAGAGTGCTGATTTCTCATCAGAAGCCAAAGAGACAAGAAGACAGCAGGTTGAAATATTTTAAGTGCTGAAGGAAAACAACTGTCAGCCAAGAATTTATATCCAGTAAGACACTATCAAAAATGAGAGCGAGATTAAGACATTCTCAGATAAAAAAAAGCTAAGGGAGTTCATCACCACTAGACCTGCCCTACAAGAAATGGTAAAGGGAGTCCTTCAGACTGAAACAAAAGGACAATAGATGGTGGTTCGAAGTGGCATAAAGAAATAAAGACCTAGGGTAAAGGTAAACATTTGGGTAATTATAAATGCCAGTATTATTGTGTTGTATGGTTTGGTATGTGACTCTACCACTTACTTCCTATAGGTGTTAAAATGCAAATGTATAAAAAGTAATGATAAATCTATGTTTTTGGACATACAATGCACAAAGATATAAGTGGTAACAAGTACAAAAAATGGTGGGGGGACAGAGGGGGATAGGAAAAGTGTATATGTGCATGCTATTGAAGTTATATTGGTATCAAATTAAATATAATTGTTGTATATTGAGGATGTTAAATTTTAACCCCATGGTAACCTCAAGGAAAAGAGTTTAAATATATCCAGATAGAAGTGAAAAGGCAATCAATATGGTACAACACAAGAAGGCAAATAAATATAAATTTAAGGTTTAACAGAAGTGAGGGACAAAAAAAGTATGACTTAAAAAGACTAAATAGCAAAATGGCAAAAGAAAGTCATGCACTATCAGTAGTAATGTTAAATGTAGATGGATTAAACTCTCCAGTCAAAAGACAGAATTGGCAGGATGGATTAAAAAGCTTTGCCCAATTATATGCTGTTTGCAAGAGACTCACCATAAAGTAAAGATACCAGTAGGTTGAGAATGAAATGATGGAAAAAATATATACTATGCAAGTAGTAACAAAAAAAGAGCAGAGGTAGCTAAACTAATATCAGATAAAATAGACTTTAAGTGAAAAACAGTTATGAGAGACACAAATTACCATTACATACTGATTAAGAGGACAATTCAATGGGAAGATGTAACAATTATAAATACATATGTACCTGAGAGGAGAGTGTCAAAATATAGGAAGCAAATACTGACAAATTTGAAGGTAGAAATTGACAGTTCCACATTAATAGTAGGAGACTTTAACACCCCACTTCAATAATGGATAGAACATCAAATCAGAAGATCAATAAGGATATGCAAGACTTGGATGATACATTAAACCATCTAGACCTAACAGACATATATAGAACACTGCACCTGACCAAAACAGAATACACATTCTTCTTGAGTACACATGGCTCATTCTCCAGGAGAGACCATATGTTGGGTCACAAAACAAGTCTTAATAAATTTTTAAAAATTTAAAGCATGCAATATAAATTCTCTGTCCACAACAGAATGAAGCTAGACATCAATAACAGAGGGAGAAAGGGAAGATTCACAAAATGTGGAAATTAAACAACATACTCTTAAACAACCAATGGGCTAAAGAGGAAATCAGAAGCAAAATTAGGAACTATCTTAAGATGAATGTAAATGAAAATACAACATACCAAAACATATGGGATGAAGTGAAGGAAGTGTTGAATGAGAAATTTATATCATGAAGTCCTTACATTAAAAAAGAAGAAAGACTTCAAATCAGAGATGTAACCTCAAAATTGGAAGAACTAGAAAAAGAAAAGCAAACTAAACCCAAAGAAAGAAGGAAGGAAATAACAAAGATTAGAGTGGAGGTAAATGAAATAGAAAACAAACCAAAAAAAATAGAGAAAAGCAGCAAAACCAAAAGTTTGTTAATTGAAAATATCAATAAAAATTTGATAAACCTTCAGATACACTGACAAAGAAAAAACCAAATAACAAAAATCAGAAATGAAAAGGGTGACATTACTACCAATCTCACTGAAATAAGAAGGACTGGTGGGATGTGTGTGTAAAATGGATAAAAGTAAATAAATAAATACTTAAAAAAAAAAAAGGACTATAAGAGCATACTATGAAAAACTGTACACCAATAAATTAGATAACCTAGATGAAATGTACAAATTCTTAGAAACACACAAACTTCCTACATTGACTCAAGAAGAAATAGATCCCAACAAACTAATAACTAGTAATGAGACTGAATCAGTAATCAAATACCTCCCAACAAAGGAAAAGCCTAGGACCAGGTGGCATCAAAAGGGAATTATACCAAACATTCCAAGAAGAATTAACTCCAATTCTGCTCAAACTATTCCAAAAATTGAAGAGGAGGGAATACTTCCTAACTCATTCCACAGAGCCAACATTGCTGTCATAGCAAAACCGGAAAATATACCACAGGAAAAGAAAACTACAGCCCAATATCTCTTATCAGTATAGATGCAGAAATCCTCAACAAAATAGTAGCAAACTGAATCCAACAGCACCATAAGAGAATTGTACACCATGATCAAGTGGGATTTATTCCTGGTATGCAAGATTGGTTCAACAGAAGAAAATCAATTAATATATACACTACATTAATGGAATGAAGGAAAAAACACATGATCATCTCAATCAATGCAGAAAACGCATTTGACAAAATACAGCACTCTTTCTTGATTAAAAATAACCACTTAGAACACCAGGAATAGTGTTTATCAACAAGATAAAGGGCTATATGAAAAGCTCACAGATAACATCCTTCTTAATGGTGAGAGAATGAAAGCTTTAACTATAAGATCAGGAACACAAGTCAAGGATGCCCACTGTCACCACTGCTATTCAACATTGTACTGGAAGTGCTTGCCAGAGTAATTAGGCATGAAAAAAAAAAAGTCGTCCAAATTGAAAAGGAAGAAGCAAAATTTACTTTTTTGTAGATGTTGTCGTCCTATAGATAAAAAATCCTGAAAAATCCACAACCAAATCTCCTAGATCTAATAAATGAATTCTGCAAAGTGGCAGGGTAAAAGATCAACACCCAAAACTCAGTATTTCTATATACAAGCAATGAACAATCAGAAGAAATCACACAAAAAATCCATTCACACTAGCAACTAAGGTAATCAAATATCTAGGAATAAATCTTACCAAGGATGTAAAGGACTTGTACACAGAAAACAACAAAACATTGCTGAAAGAAATCAAGGAAGAACTAAATAAATGGAAGGCTGCTCTGCATTCATGGATTGGAAGACTAAATATAGTTAAGATGTCAGTATTACCCAAAGCAATTTATAGAAATTTATTACAAAGCCACAGTTATGAAAACAGCATGACACTGGCAAAATGACAGATACATAGACCAATGGAATAGAATTGAGAGCTCAGAATTCAACCCTCACATTTATTGCCAACTGATTTTTGACAAGGTGGCAAAGACTACTCAATTGGGAAAAAATAGTTTCTTCAACAAAGGTTGCTGGGAAAACTGGATCTCCATTTGCAAAAAAAGGAGGAACCCTACCTCACACCATATACAGAAATCAAGTCAAAATGGATCAAAGACCTAAATATAAGAGTTAGAACTATCAAACTCCAGAATAAAATGTAGGAAAGCATCTTCAGGACCTTGTGTTAGGCAGTGGTTTCTTAGACTTTACACCCAAAACACAAGAAACAAAAGAAAAAAGAGATAAATGGGTCCTCCTGAAAATTAAAAACTTTTGTTCCTTAAAGTAAAAAGAAACCTACATGATGTAAAAAATATTTGGAAACTATATATACAAGAAAGGATTAATATCCAGTATATATAAAGAAATCCTTTAGCTTAAAAACAAAAAGACAAACAATCCAATTTAAAAACGGGCAAAAGACTTGAACAGACATCTCTCCAAACAAGACATACAAAAGGCTAGAAAGCACAGGAAAAGATGATCAACCTCATTAGCCATTAGGGAAATGCAAATCAAAATCACAATATCGCTACTTCACACCTATTAGAGAGGCTGCTATTAAAAAAAATAACAAGGATTGGATGCAGAGAAATAGGAACACTCATTCATTTTTGGTGGCAATGTAAAATGGTGCAGCCACTATGGAAGAAAATTTGGCAGTTCCTAAGGTAGCTAAGTATAGAGCTTCCATATGACCTGGAAATCCCATTATTTGGTATATACCCAAAAGAATTGAAAGCAGGGACTCAGACAGATATTTGCAAACCAATGTTCATAGTGGTATTGTTTACAATAGCAGAAAAATGTAACAAAACCAAGTCTAATGAATGATGAATGGATTAATAAAATATACTATATGTGTACAATGGAATAAAATTCAGCTGTAAAAAGAGATGAAGTCCTGATACATTTGACAACATGGATGGACCTTAAAGAAACCATGTTGAGTGAAATAAGCCAGACATGGAAAGACAAATATTGTATTATCTCACTGATTTGAAACAATTAGAATAAGCAAATTCAGAATCTAGAATATAGGTTATCAGGGGATGGAGTGGAGATAGAGATGTTTAGGCTTTAAATGTACAGAAATTCTATTTGGATTGATGGAAATGTTTTGGTAATGTATGGTGGTGATGGTAACATAACATTGTAATGCAATTAAAAGCACTGAAATATATATATATCTGAATATGATTAAAAGGGGAAATGTTAGATTGTATGTATGGTAACAGAAAAAATTATAAAAAATCCATGGAACTACACTACACAAACAATGAACCCTAAGTTAAACCATGGACTTTAATTAATAGTACAATTATAAAAATGTGCTATCAACAATTGTAACAAGTGTTTCACAGCAATGCAAGGTGGTGGTGGTGGGTGGTGTACAGGAACCCTGCATTTTATGCATGATTGTTCTGTAAGCCCACAACTTCTCTATAAGGAAAAAAAAAGTTGCAAAATATTTGGCTTTATGATAATAAGATAATAGTTAAGAATCATGTCAGTCCATTCTTTTGTATGGAAAACACTGACAATGTTTTCAGAAAAGCATTGTTCTTTCTTTGATTAAAGGAATATACCACCCCCCCCCCAATAACATACACATATACATCTAAGCATTGTATCCATGGTTTTTATTTTATTATTCTGTCTTTCTGTATGTTAATTTTTTTCTTAATAAAAAGTTAAATCTAGTTTCTGTGTAAATAATGGGTAGGGTTAGGTACCAATAGTAGATACCGAGATACGAGTTAGTAGGTTCTTGCGGAAATGCAGGCTAAGAATAATGGAAGCTTGAACTAAAGGGTTATCAGTAAGGGTGGAGATAAATGGATACATATGAAAAATCATTAGAAGTTAATAGCAATGAGCCCTTGGTTCATTGTTTGTGTAGTGTAGTTCCATGGATTTTTTAAATTTTTTCTGTTACCATACATACCATACATACAATCTAACATTTCCCCTTTTAATCATATTATGGAGGAAAGGGGAGGTGTCAAAAGTAATTCTCAGGTTTCTAGATAAACAGCTGGGTAGATGGTTGTACCGTTTACAATATAGGAAACAGTAGCAGAGGGCCAACTTTGGGGGTAAAAATTTCAAATTCAATGAATAGTATTTTGAGTTTGCTTACCTAGAGACACCCAAGTGTGGGTCCCTAGGTGGTTAGTACAAATACAGGTCTGGATCATGACCGTGGATGCACATGCATGCACACGCACACATGCATGCACTCATACATACATGCACATACACGCACACACACCACTACAGATGTTAAGCTGTGATTCCCCCTCCACCCCAGCTATATTCAGGAGTCCAGGATCAAGAACAGAGGAGTTTGAACCCAGTAATGGTTAGTATTCTACCCAATGGGAATGACAAAACAAAATAATGGAAGAAAGTTTAGGATATTTTGGAGATGACTAAGAACTTTGAATGTGGAAGCTAAGCAGTATAGAAAGGGAGGTAAAGAAAGGAAAGGACTGTGGATAAAGAGAAAGTAACTTATTCTGTTAACTGGAGTTCACATTGCTGTGGAATAATTGGTGCAATGCTGTAAGCTGAAAGAAAAACTAGAATAATCTGAGATAATATATAAAGAGTGAACATTTTGAGATAGTTTGAATATGTGATGATGATAAGTTCCAGAGTATGACTGTGGAGTCAGTGATGGTGGGGAGGGGGGTTGGAGGAGAAGGCCGCTGTATCAGTACTAGCTTTGGTCGTTCGACACAGAGAATCCTAAAATACAGTGACATGAACAAATTAGAAGATGATGTCTCTCTCTTGTAAAAGAAGTCCAGGGGCAAGCTGTATAGGGAACACTATCGTCAGATTCCCAGAATCTTACTGTACTAGATTCCTATTGTGCTTTAACAAATTAACAAAACATAGTGACATAAAAAATCCAAGTTTATTATCTTAAAGTTCCATTGATTAGAAATCCAACACAGGTGTCACCAGACTAAAATCAAGGTGTCAGCAGTGCTTCATTCCTTTCTGGAGGCTCTGGGGAAGAATCTGTTCCTTGCCTCTTCCAGCTTCTAGAGGCCAGCTGAATTCCAAGGCCCATGGCCCTCTTTCTCCATCTTCAAAGCCAGCAATAGCAAGTTGAGTACTGCTCACACTTAGTATCTGACCTCCTCTTCTACCTCAATCTTCCGCTTTTATGGATCCTTGTTTTTACACGGTACTCACATGAACAGCTAAGGTCTTTAATTACACCTGCAAAGTCTCTTTTGCCATGTAACTTAATATATGCACAGGTTGTAGGGGCTGAGATGTGGACGTTGTTGGGAAATGTTATCCTGCCTACCACATTAACTATTTTTGCCAATCTTATAATACAAGTGTCAGTCTCAAAATCATTTAAAATTCAAGATAGGGGTCTTGTACTTAAGGTTAGAATGTAGACTGGAGTGGCAGATCATTGCTCATACCATACAAAAAACAAGGAAAAGGGGATAAATTACAAAAGCAGTATTCTTAAAAGACACTTATTTAAGCAAGAGGATTAGAAGAATTAAATTCTAGTGAGGGCTTCTTAGGTGAACAGATATTGGGGGATGTCTTCTACCTTGGGGTGATATACTGAATCTGATCATAAGGTGAGGCTCAGCTTTCATAGGCAGAAGGATGCTACTGGACAAAAAAGGAAAACCAGCAAAGTTTCTCATGCCTGTGTAGTCTGGAAAGCACAGGTGGAATTTGGAGGAATTTCAACATAGAGCCACTTTCTACATTAAACTTTTTCTGAGTGCTAGGCTCATGAGGGAGGCTGGAGGACTGGATTGAAAAGACAGAATAAAATTTCCTCTGGTCTCTTAAAGCTTAGAAGCCCAAATCCTGCATAAATGAGAAACTTTCAATACACTCTGGCATGTCTTACACTCATGTATTTTAAAATGGAAAATAAACTGATTCTAATTAAAATTCAAACCCAGTCCTGACCCAGTGCAAATATTAATTGAATGAAGATGATCGGTCTCTCACTCTATGTGCTTAGTAGAGAATGAGTAAGCTCTCTTGGAGACAAAATAGCATTAACTTCAGTCGCCATGGTTCTTTTATATACAACAGAGAGATATGAAGGAGAAAAATGTGACTGATAAGAAGAAAATAGACAATAGAAGCAGACCCTCAGGTGATCCACATGTTGGAATTAGCAGACATGGATTTTAAAATAACTACTGCACACAACAATTCAATAAAACTGCACTCAAGAACTATAAAGTATGCATTCTCAAAACTAGACCTTATTTATCATACCAATATGCTGAACAAATTAGAGGAAAAGATCGACAAAAATGAAAAAAACAGAGAATTTCAGCAGATTATTAATTAAAATCTATAAAATGAACCAACATGACTATTCTGGACTTAGAGAATACAATCTCTGATATTAAGATCTTCGAATGAGCTTGAAACCAGACTAGATCAAGGAGAAGACAAAATTAATACTCAAAGTCAATTCAATAGAAATTATCAAAATTGAAACACTTGAGATAAATGAATTAAAAAAATAAAGCTTGATAGATGTGTAGGACACTGACAAATATTCTTACATGCTTGTTGTAATTAGAATTACTGAAGGTGAGGAGAGACAGAATAGAGCGAAACAGATGACAGCAAATTATTTTACATAACTGATGGAGGACATTCACCCATGTAACAAACTGTTGGAAGCCAAAGATAAAGAGCAAATTGCAAAAGTCACAAAAAGGGAGGATAAAAAGACCAATTACCTTCAAAAAGAAATTATTCAAAGTATAGCAGACCTTTCGACAGAGACTATGGAAGTCGGAAGACAGTGAAACAACGTATTTAAAGAGCTAGAAGAAAATGACTGCCAACCTAGAACTCAGTAATCAGTGGGAAAAAATCCTTCAAAAATAAATGCAAAATAGGATTTTTCAGACAAAGAAATTTGACAGAATTTACTGCCAGCAGACCCAAACTATGAGACTTTAAAGGAAGCTCTTATGGCAGGAGGGTAATGATCCCAGAAGGTAAGTTAGACTGGTAGGAAGCAAAGAAAAGCTCGAGAAAGGTCACGTACGTGAGTATATATAAATAACTACTCTTTAATGCAACAATACTAACAATGGCTCATGGTTTTTATAATATATGTAGAAGCACAATATATGACAACCATAGGACAAAAGTATGGAGATGGGTAAATGGAATTAAACTGTTACAAGGTTTTTTTGTTATTTATGAAGTTATAAAGAACTAATTTAAATATACTGTATTAAGGATGCAAATTGTAAACTCTGAAGTTGCTGTTAAAATGATACAATATAATGATAATGCTAATAATATAGAATATGAAGCAGGAAAGGAGGAATAATGGAACAAAGAACAGATGGAACAACTAGAAAATAAATAGAAAGGTGATAGACTTAAACCCAACTATATTGGTAGTTTCCTTAAAAGTAAGTGGAGAGGAGCAGATGTAGATCATGTGATTGAGCACCTACTTCCCATGTATGAGGTCCCAGGTTTGATTCCCAGTACCTCCTAAAAACAAAACAAAACAAACAAAAAAACAAAAAAACCAGTTTGGGAGAGCTGGTGTAGCTTAACGGTTGAGTGCCGGCCTCTCACATATGAGGTCCTGGGTTCAAACCCTGCTCTGGTACCTCAAAAAAAAAAAAAAAAAAGTAAGTGGATTAAATACTCCAATTCAATGACAATAATGTAATACTGAACAAAAATTTAAAGACCCAATTTTATACTGTTTATAAGAAATACACTTTAAATATAATACAAATATAGATTGAAAACAAAAGGATGGGGGAAAAAGATATTCTATGCAAACAGTAGCCAAAAGAAAACTATTCTGGCTAGAAAAGAATATTTTGAGGCAAGAAATATTACTAAGATACAAATAGTTATTTAATAACAATAAAAGTTCAATTCAAGAGATACAATTATATATTGTAAATATATATTCATTTAATTTATGGCTTCAAAATAGATGACAAAATTGCCAGAATAAAAAGGAAAAAACGTCACAATCATAGTTTGACATGAAAATATAATTCTAAATAAATGATGGACCAAGGATATAAAAAATAAGTAAGGATATAGAAGATTTGAACAACACTATGAACCAATATAGACTAAATGACATTTATAGAATACTGCACTCAAGAACTACCAAATGCATTCTCAAAACTAGCTCTTATGCAAGTATCACCATGAAATACATGCCATATATATTTTCTCACTAACATTGAAATTAAACTAAAAATGAAAAATAAAAAAAAAATTCTAGAACATTCACAGATGTTTGGAAATTAATCAATAAAATTTAAAATAAGCCCTGGGTCAAATAAGAAATCACAAATAATATTAGGAAATATTTTGAATATGGTAATGTTGAAAATACAATATATTCAGATTCATGGGATGCACCTAAAGCAGTCTTTAGGAAGATTTACAGCTTTAAATACATATATCTGAGAAGAAGAAGGGTTTACAATTAAAGATCTAAAATTCACTTCAAGAAGCTAGAAAAAGATGTGCAAATTTTATCCAAAGAGTGTATTAAAAGAGAAATTATAATAAGAACAGCAATCAATGAAATAGAAAACAACAGAGAAAATCAATGAGTCAAACTGAGTCTTTTGAAAAGATTAACATGATTTTTAAAAAATCTCTAGGAAGATTGATTTTTAAAAGATAAACGAAAAGGAGTTTATCATTACAGATCCAAAATTACCACATGGATAATAAGAGGATATCGTGCAAAACTTCGTAGAGTAAAATAGTGTAACTATCATATCCTCATTGCAGGAGAGCAGAAGTAGGAAAGCAAGGAAGGCAAGGTGTTCTCCTCCATTTTTTGGAGATTTTCTGGCAGACCATCTTAAGCCTTCATTGGCCAGAATTCAGTCAAGTGGCAAATGTTCTCTGCAGCTCCACAAAGAAAGGCAGAATGCACCCTTGGGCCAGCACAGCCTGGGGCTGGACAGGTAAAGCATCGGCAGGCCATTGGATTCTCACACTAATCCATGCCTTCCCACTAAGCCTCTTTCAGCTTTACAGGTGATTTGTTTCTATAGCTGCCGAGCCTTTTGTTTCATTTTTTTCTGAATCCAGGGAGGGAAGAGCGGTGTTATAGTATTTGCTGCCTTAGAGAATTCAGCATCTCTATACTAGAGAGCAGATTCAAACACCAGTCTAATAAGCTGTTCATTTTCCAGATGGGAGAATTTGGCCCTGACCTACCAAGCTCACACGCTGAGATACTGACAAAACTAAGCCAGAGCGGAGCTCAGAATGCCGTGTTCCTCATCCAGCGCTCTGCCCAGGACCCATTGCTGGCTGTTGGGAATTTTTATGAAGAAAGAGAAAAGGGAAGGGGAAGGTGGGAAAGCAGGGAAAGGAAGGGAAGGGAGAGGAGGGGAGGGGAGGGGAAATCCAAGGCACAGAGAGGTTAATTAATTTGCTCAAAGTAACTCAGAGTCAGAACTCAAATTTAGCAGCCAGTCTCCAAAGTCCATATTTATACCCAATATGCTTTTCTCTGAACCACATACTAAGATCATCTCCCAATGCAAAGATTAATGTCTTTAAAATCTTTATTTTGGAAACATTTTTAACTTAGAAATAAAGCATATATATATGATTTGGTCCCTAAGCATTTCGTGGCAAATACTTGTTCCATGATCTTCATTTACATGTTCTGTTGAACTAACCTTCTATAATTACATAACAATTTCCTTACTGGTGGACTTTCATTCATTTTCCAGTTTTTCAACATTATAAATATCTCCTCCATCCTGAGATTATGATTCAATAGGCCTGTTGTAAGGCAAAGAGAATATGTATTTTTACAAACCGTTTCAAATTAATTCCAGAGAATACTGAAGTTTGAGGAACATGAAAACCTTTGCACCTCAGATTTCATTTTATTTTAAACTATTTTATTGTAATAAATTACCTGGGGTGGGAGCCACATAAATTATACTCACTGGAATTTTTAATACAGTCTTCTATTTCTTAACCATAAAAAAGTAATTTTTTAAACTTTATATTATGGTATTAGTACATAGGATTAGGACAACACACTATTTTGTAATCACCAAGCTTCAACAATTATCAACATTTTTCTAAGGAAGTAAGTGAGTCCAATGGAATAACTTCAGTATAAGGAAGACATTACTGAGATAGAGAACAGAATTTTGTAACATAGAAATAGATACTGGCTTCTGCAAATGATTGTCACTTCTAAGTACCATATTGAAGTATTGCAAATAAATACCATCGATAAAGCATAATAATGGAATGTTTTGATATGGATACAATCTTTTTCTCCATTCAGTTAGAGAAGACAGTGTAATATTTGGCAGTACAAAGTTAAAATACAAATTAAAATGTGTTTAGCTTAACCTCTTTGGTGCAGAATTGACATTTAGAAGTTGGGTGGTATAAAGTGAATTTTCAAAAATTGAAAGCAAATCTGCCTTTTTATATGAACTCCTTCGTGATTTTATTATTTCACCTAATAATAAAAATATTATATTAACTAATTTCTTATGGTAAAACACCTTTTCTTTTCTAGAATAAGCTCTGCTTGATTATAATATATGGCTCTTTTAGCATGTACCTGAATTTACAAAGTTAATTTTATATTTGGCATTTGAGAGTCTATATTCACAAGTAAGATGGATCTATTGCTTTCTTTTTATATTTGGCCTTTTAGTATTTAGGTTTTATAGCTTTAAAAATGAACTTCATTTTCTATCCTTTGGAACAGGTTATTAAATAAGACGTGATCTTTTCTTGAAGCCTTCATAGAATTCACCAGAAAACTAACTGGTCCCATGGCCCTTTTCTTTTTGGCTGGTATAGTTCTTTAAGAACTTTTTACGTTGATTATAATAGCTACTTCCTATTCAGGCTGTTTACTTCATCTGGCGTTCATTTTGATAAGTTAATTTGCCTAGAAAATATGGAGGGATTTTAAGATTTTTGTAAAGAGTTTTATATACAATTAAAAAATAATAAACCTCTATGTGTCAGGTTTGGGAAGGGGAGGAAGAGCTGCCCAGGTGGGCCATCAGTGCAGATCTTAGGTCTATTAGTTTGGAGATAGAGAAAAGTTATAATAGAAACTCCCTTTATAACTTACATCAAAAAGGTTTTTCATGAGGTGAACTGAGGGTGTGTCACACACTGGAGTCTGAATACACTTTCTCTGTCTAGCTGACCATAATTTTCTCATATAATAAAGAACACAATGTACAAAAATATCCAATGACTGAGTTGTATGCACTGTAGAACAAGGAGAATCTACAAGGGTGAATTTCTTCATATTCTCTCTTTCCATCCTTTCAGTGCTTCAGCCATGTCAGACCATTCAGTCCTCCAGCTAAATCTGATATATTCAATCCTGTTTTAGGAGGCTTCAATTAGGCTGCTGCTGGGTTGAAATCATTGCCTGGCTGCTGAGTTTGGGTGCAGACATACTTGGGTCAGTATCTATATAGGCTACACAGCTGCCAGGACTCTGGTCTTCTTGGGAGGTTGGCCTCTGGGGGTTAGGATGTAAATGCAGTGCTACTTTCTATCAGATCCACTCCCTTTCTCTCCATATCCTCTGCAAACAAATAATTCTCCATCCTTGAAATACAGGTCATGTATGAGAGAGAGAAGAGAAAGAGGAGATGAGAGAGAGGAAAAAAAAAGAGAGAGAGAAGTGAAGAAGTTTTTCCTGCCTTTGAACAAAAAAGTGAAAAAAAAAAAAGTTTTGTACATTTTGTAGCTTTTTTTTTCTTTTTTTTTTTTTTGGTAGTTTAAGAACAGAGCAAGAAGGATACTTTTGAAGGCCATGGGAAAAGTTCCAAAGCAGAACTGCTAGGAAACAGCAATTGTGAGGGGAAAGTTCAAGGGCCATCTGTGTGTCACCAGTGCCCTCTGGAAGCCCTGGGAGGGGATGGGGGGTGGCATCCTGAGACAGTTTATTTTATGGTGAGTCTAAAAATGTTCGGGAGAGAACCCTGGGGACCAGGTTTCATCACTCAGCCTTCAGGAGTCCTGCAGTTTGCTGGCTGATGGCCACCAGGAGGTGAAAGGCCACTGAACAACTGTGACTACTCTGTCCCTTGCCTGGTGTGTTTGGGTATTACAGCAACTTTATTTTTGGAAACAGCAACAGACATGGAAGGGGCTTTGCCCTTGGGACCCTCATTTCCTCCTTGAGTACAAATAGAAGTCAGACAGAAAATTGGTTGGTAGCCATATATGTGGACATAGCCAAGAGTGGACAGAGCCAACTGTGAGCCCTGAGGGGTAGATGTGTAGAGGTAGACTTGGGCAGCACCCATGCCTGGGAGAGAAATATGGCCCACGCCCTCCCTGTTGACAGAAAGGAAAGGAAAGCAAATTTCTAAGTCGAGAAACATGTTGACTAGCTTAAAAAGTAGCCATCTGGCTGTGATTCCTCTACTGTCCATCTGTGAAGAATGGGAACCGAAAGGCCAGACAGTGGTGTGGGATTACAGGAACGACACACTTGTTTTCCTTTTATTGTGGATGCTTCAGTGGAGAGCCCGCTATCTCACTCTAGAGTCTCACCTGATTGCGAGGAGAAGGTAGAAAGTATAAGGAAAATGAAATGTTGGTCTGGCATTGAAGGCAGGACAGGGGTTAGTGAAGGTCACCTGGGGTCTTATTTTGAGATCTAGAAAGGAGGACTAACAGAACTATGCAACACAGGAACAGAACAGAATCTTAGACATTATCTGGTTAACACATAAAGTCCAGAGAGGTGAGGAGATTGCCCAGGGTCAGATAGGAAGTCAGTGGTACAGATGAGAACAAAGCCAGGTCTTCTTGTTCTTGGCTTAGTGTTCCCCCAAGTACATCATACAGTCTCTAAATAGTCCATCAACACCCACAGATTTCTTGAGTGCATTCCACCCAGTGCTATTGTAGGGAATGCAGAAATATAACAATAGTTCACATTTTTATAATCCTTTACAGCTTACAAGGCATTGACCAAATATAAGCTCATTTAAATTCTGATTCTCAAACAAACTTGGGAAGTAGGTAGTCTCAGTGTATAAGTGATAAAACCAAACATTGAAAGAGACTTGCTCTTAGAGGACACAGTAAGTAGCAAAACCACAACTCAAATCCCAATTCTTGACCTCAAAATTTTTCAGTATAGCTAGATAGATAAAACATAAATATGTGAAAAAAAATAGTAAATTATATATTATAGTGTTACTTATTAATTTAACCCATTCTTGCTTTATTTACTGAGTTTATTCTATTTGAGATGCTTCTGAGTAGAGATGACCAATAAATAGCTAAACCTGGACAAAAGGGATAAAAGATTGGGTACTAATCAAATACAGATGGTAACAGAAATCATAGGAGTGGATATGTTTGGAGTTGGCCCTTTTACCAATCATCACCATTTTATTAACAGTATGTGAGAACAAAGAAGAGGCAGTAGAAAACTTTCAACTATGAGAGTTGCAAGCGTAGGCTAGTTCCTTAAGAGTTATCATTCATGAAACAAAAATAGAGTGAGCAAATGGATTTTCAATAAGGTCTCTCCACTCTGGCTAGCTGGAACTTGAAATTCTTCCAGACCTGAGTGAGCTCTGGGAATTATTCAGCCCACTCTCCATAGATGTTCATTGCTTCCCTCGTGGTATCTTACTCTACCTCTATGCAGCTTATTCAGGAAAAAACGTAAGGGAACTCTTGTATAGATTTCTGGAGCTCTTTCTATGTGTGGTTCCTTCCTTTCCAGTACTCTGCCCATTAAACTCCAGCTGCCTCACCTTCCTTGTACTCCATTCTCCCTCCTCAATTCAGCAAGGTCACCTTGTGCTGGTTGATTAACCCACCCCTGTGCTCTGGGACAGAAAGTGTCTCCAGGTAGAAAGCTAGGAGGCTCTCACTGTTTTCACTTCATTTCTTTCCTTCTTTCACGGAACACTGTACTGAGCTGCCCATTGTCCAATGTCTGAAAACGTTTCATATGTCTTATTCAGTTTTCTGGTTGCAAATGGTGAGAGGGACCATTCACTACCAGTTAAGCTTCTCATATACCTGGAGGCTTAAGTGTTCCCACTTGCTGTAAATCTGCCATGAACGTGGAGATGGCACTACTCAACATTTTGAAATTGAACATGTATATTAAAATTTTAAGTATGAACATCTCAAAAATAGAAATATAAAGTAAAACTTCCAACCCATGAGAGAAGGTGGAATAAAGAAAACTGTATTGTTCCAATAGTAGATAGGAAGGGAGAAAAAATGAAGCAAAGTGTGTGAGGATTCCAGTGCCAAGAAAGGACGTCACGAGAACCGACAGATGGGACTGTTTATTCCTGACAATAAAGAGATGATTGAGGTATTTGGAAAAGACCTTAACATAAATACTGGATGTTTAAAATTCTCAAAGAGTCAGAGGAGAAACTAACATCATGGAAGAATTAGAAGTTATGAAAGATTAAAGGTAGATGCTAAAAACCATTAGAAAATTAGAACTGAAATAAAATAATTAGAGAAATAGTAGACAGGATATAGTGAAGAAATAATAGTTTCTTGAAGATAAAACTGAGAAAATCCATCAAAGCAGAACACATAAGGACATGGAAATGGACAATTATGAACAAATTTATTCCTCTCTAAACACCCTCAAAATATAAAAAACTCATTATGAAATAATTTTAAAGAAAACTTGACCAAAAAGGCTATCCTGGAAGGCCATTTCATCCTACCTCTCTCAGAAGCTCTTTTGATTAAAAAAAAAAAGTAAGGGTATAGTTTTCTTAAATAACATGACTTTCAAGCTTGTTCTGACAAATACATTTAGAATCTTGGATACAACAATAGAATAAGTGCATTCTTTTCAAGCACACATGGAATATTTATTAAAACTGAACACATTTGTATCACAAAGACAGTTAAAAACTCTAAACTCAATAAAATTTTTTATCAAAATGTAAGAATATTAATCAACAATTTTCAAAAGTTATTAAACCTCCCACCACACATTTAGAAACTAAAAAATACACTTCTAAATAATTCATGGATTTAAGAGCACATCATGATTAAAAACCGGTGTTTAGAATTAAACAATGAAATATATTATGGAAAATTATTATCAAACCATCAGCAGTTTATCTGATCTTATATAAGCAATTCTAGAGAATTTTTTAAAAAATTACCCATCACATTTTACGAGACTATTTTAATCTTGATTACAAAATTGAATAAAGGCAAAATAACGAAAGAAATTCATAGGCCAATCTCACTCATGAGCATAGATACAAAAGCCCTCAATAAAATGTTAACAAAGCAAACCCAAAAGTATATTTTAAATATTGAATAAAGAGCAACCAAGTAGATTTTATTCTAGTAATCTATGGACGGTTCAATATTAGAATAACGCTATTAATGCAAGTCACCGCAACAATAGATTGCAAGAAAAATATGATAATTTCAATATATCTATATAAAATATCTGATAAAATTCAACACCCATTTCTAACTATGGTTAGAAATCTAGGAACTCAAGGGGAACTCCTTAACCTGATACAGAGGAGATGCAGGAAGCCTAATACAAAAGCATACATATTAGTGAAATTTTACAACCATTTCCCTTAAAATCAAGAATAAGACAAGGATGCCTATCACTCCTATTTACAAACACTTTATGGAATCCTAACCAATGTAATTGTACTAGTAAAGGATAGAAAGAGGCAACATGGTCACAATTTACAAACATAAATAAATTAACAGGTTTTTTGACAGACTATAGAAGATATTTCATTTTCATATAATGGAAACATATTAGTATCCACAAAATATAAAAAATTTCAAGAAATCAGGAAGAGAATGGCAAGCAATTACGTGAGCAATGACGGTAAACAGGTAATTTACAGAGAGGAAAAAGAGAAGAGCAATAAACATGTAAATATGTTCAACCTCACCAGTAATTAGAGTACAATAGTGAGATGCCCTTTCATCATGTTGGCAAAATTTAATTCTCACAATATTAGTGTATATGGCAGAGTGTAAATTGGTACAGCCACTTGGTAGAGGTGCATCTCTAAGATTCAGCAATTCTACTTCTAGGAATATACCTATGAGAAACACACATGCACAACGAAATATACAATAATGGTAGTTGCAATGTTGTGTGTGTTGAAAAAAAGTTGGAAACAACTTTCATGCTTATCAATAGGAGAATATATACAACGTGGAACATTTTTATTAACAAGAGTAAAATAAATTAATGAAATCTTCTTCCAACATGGGTAGATGACAAAAATGTCATTTTGTCAACCAGTGTTTGGTTACAGGGCACAGAAGCCACTCCGCCCATTTTAAGTAGAAACTGTCTGGGAGGGCAGGTGGAGCAGGCTCTTAATGGGCCTGCAGGAACCACATCCTGAGCAACACGGAAGAACTGGTCCCCAGTGGACCTGCCACCTCTGGAACAATCAGGACGATGAGAATCAAGAAGGAGGCCCTGCAAATAGTGACTTTGTAAACACCATGTGAGTTTTGATCTAGGCTCAGGAAGCCGCCGCTGCAACAGGTGGCTCTAGAGCTTCACAGAGTCACTGGACCTGAACTGGCAACAGAGGAGTGTCCTATTTGACACTCATGAAGCTAATCCTGCTGCTGCAAAATTCAACCCCTCCAAATCTGAGCTTGCCACCAGAAACAGAAGAGGCAGCAGAAAGCTTCGTTTCCATTTTTTCAAGACTCACAAGAGTATTTCTCTTTGACAAAACCAACCTCACATCCAGAATCCTACCCACAAGGGAGTCTTTGAAATGTAGTTTTTAGCTTTTCAGTCTTTTCAATAAAGAAGGCTACTCTAGAAGAAGATTGAAACGGAATTTGAGTGCAATTACTCAAATACTTTGAAAGATAGAGAGTTTCAGAATCACATGTATATTATACTTTTTATGAACATTTAAAAACATGCAAAATATTTTTATTATTATGAGTATGTATACATATATGTATGAAAAGTATAAACATTGATTTGATTGATACACACTAAACTCATGCTAGTGGTTGTCTTTGGGTAAGGGAATATGATTGAGAATGGTGGTAAACCAAATCTAAAATGGTTGGTTTAATCTAAAAAGAGTGGTTTAAGGGTGGTTTAATTTAAGATGCTGAATTACTTTTTGCCATTATAAAGAGGAGGAAAGAGACTGCTCCTGAGATTAAAGATTTTTTAAAATTTAACTCTAATATTCATACAAAAAACGGCACATATTATGAATCCTTGGTGGATTTTCATGCCTTGAACACATTTATCTAACTAGCAGCCAGATCAAGGAAACAGAACATTTTCAACACCTTTTACTAGTCCTGCCCAAATTTTGCTACATTCCCAACTTCTACAGAATCCGTTAGTTCTGCCCATTTAGCATTTTAAGTAAATATAATGATATGGTATATAATCTTTTGTCAGTCTTCTTTTGCTCAATATTATGTGTTTGAGTCACCATATTGCGTGCACTTGAAGCTCTTTCATACTCATTGTTATGTAACATTCTACTGTATTAAAAATACAGTGTAATTAAAAAGACAGAGAACTACAAGTGTTGGAGAGGATGTGGAGAGATAGGAACACTTCTTCACTGTTGGTGGGAATGCAGGATGGTACAACCACTATGGAGGACTGTTTGGCAGTTCCTAAAGGAGTTGAATATAGACTTGCCACGTGACCCTGCAATACCACTACTGGGTATATACCCAGAAGAACTGAGAGCAGTGACACGAACAGACATCTGCACACCGATGTTCATAGCCACATTATTCACCATTGCCAAAAGCTGGAAACAACCCAGGTGTCCATCAACAGACGAATGGATAAACAAACTGTGGTCTATTCACACGATGGAATATTATACAGCTGTAAGAAGAAATAAAGTTGTAAAGCATATGACAACATGGATGAACCTGGAGGACATTATGTTGAGTGAAGCAAGCCAGACACAAAAGGGCAAATGCTGTATGAATGCGTTACTATGAACCAAATCTATTGTGTAATATATTGTTTGATTCACACACAAAAAAAACAAAAAAACAAACAAAAAACAAAACAACAAAAAAATTTACATGTATCCATTACATTTAATTGAGAAATGTATATATTTATTCATTTGTGTTTACTTTTTAGTTTTTAATTGCTTATGTTTTCAATTATTAAATGTACAAAATAAAGTTAAAAAAAAAAAAAAGCAAGCACCAAAAAAAAAAAAAAAAAAAAAATACAGTGTATTTGTTATCCACTCAGCCATTGATGGGCATTTTAATTAGCGCTAGTTTGAGACTATTACTAATAGTGCGGCTAGGATCAATTTAGTGCATTTCTTCGGTGAACTTCTGGGTATATACATCTAGGAATGCAACTGCTGGGTCATAAGTAGGTTCAGCTTTAATAAATTATGTGAAAAAAAATTTCAAAGTAATGACATGAATTTACACTCCACCTCCAGTCTATAAGAGTTCCAGGGGCTCCACTTCCTCACCAACAATTGCTCTTTTCTCTTATTTCATTTTAGTTTTTCTGACAGGTATTTCATCAGGATTTGGTTTTAATTTGTGTTTCCCTAATGACCAATAAGATGAGTATCTTTTCATAATGTTTGTTGGCCATTTATTTATCCTCTTTTGTGAATTGCCTGTTCAAGTCTTTTGCCCATTGAGAGGTGTCTATCTTTTTATTACTGATTTGTTGGACTTGTTTATATATTCTGGATATGAGTCCTTTGTTTGATATATTCATCAATAATAATTTTTCCTAGTCTGTGACTAATGATTTACTCTCCTAATAGTGTATTTTTTTTTTTTTTTAAGCCTCAAGGCCGAGTTTAATAGTTTAGACTGCTTAACTCAGAAAACAAACCAGATGGATGGAATAGTGTATTTTTATAAATAAAATTGCTTAATTTTAATGAAGTTCAATTTATCAATTTTTTAAAACTTTGGACTAGGGATTTTTGTGTCCTGTTTGAAAAAATCATTGTATACTCCAGGGTCATGAAGATGCTTTCCATGCTTCCTTTTAAAAGCTACATTAACTTTTTCTTTTGTAGTTCTGCAACCAATGTGGAGCTGACATTTGTAAATGATGTGTGATAAACGCCAAGGTTACATTTTTTCCCACATGGACATCTAATTGCATATCGAAGAGATCATCCTTTCCCTCATGGTATTGAAGTGGCACTTTTGTCATAAATCACTTGACTATACTATGAACCTGTTTCTGGACACTTTACTCTCTATTCTGTTCCACTAGTAAATTTGCCTACACTTCTGCTAATGCCACACTATCTAAATTGCAATAACCTTATAATAGATATTGACATCTAGTAGTGTAAAACAACCAGCTTTGTTTCTTTTAAAAAATGCCTTGGTGAAATCTGAATGAAGTATGAACTCTAGTCAATAATAATGTATCAACATTAGTTCAATGATTTTAAAATATGTATCATTCTGATGAAAGATGATAATAAAGGAGGAAATTGGGTGGGATATATAGGAACTCTGTATGGTCTTTGGACCTTTTCTGCAAATCTAAATCTGCTCTAAAATAAAAAAAAATTTTTTTTTTAAATTTTCTTAGTTATTCTCTGTCCTTTGCATTTCCATAGAAATTTTAGAGTCAACTTGTCGATTTCTACAATATAGCTTACTGATATTTTGTTTGGGATTTAATGAGGTTAAAATCTTTACATTAATTTAAGGAGAATTGATTTAATGCAGTTAAAATTTTCATATTAATTTAAAGGGGATTGACAATTTGACAATATTGTGTCTTTCAAGCCATAATTTATTTCAGAATGTTTTACAGTTTTCAGTGTATGATTCTTGAAAATCTTTTGTTCAACATGAAGTTGTTTTTTTTAATTAATTTTTTTTTAATTTTAAAGAAGCTATAGATTACATAAATGTTACATAAAAATATAAGGGATTCCCATATGCCCCACTCCCATCCCCTCCCACACTTTCCCACATTAACAACATCCATCATTAGTGTGGTACATTTTCTACAATTGATACACACATACTGAAGCATTGCTACAAACCATGGACTACAGTTTACATTATAGTTTACACTCTGTCCCACACAATTTTGTAGGTTATGACAAAATATACAATGGCTTGTATCCGCCACTGCAGTGTCATGCAGGACAACTCCAATGTCCCAAAAATGCCCCCATATTACACCTATTCTTTCCTCACCCATTCCTCAGAACCTCTGGTGGCCACTGCCTTTATATCAATAATAAGAGTTCTCCCATTGCTAGAATAATAAGTCTATAGTACAATAATATGTCTACTTTAGTCCATTGTTCATTCCCCAATATTGAGGATTTTAGTACGGTGATGCTCATTCTGCTTCTAACTGAGAGGGAGCTTAGACCCCATGGGGCAGATGGATGGAACTATCTTGCTTGGAGTTGCAGATATTTTGTTCCTTGGGATGGGCGTTGTCCATCATCATCTCCTTGTTAGTTGTTCTCAGTGAGTCCAATGAACTGAAGAGTTTCAATTCTGCTGAAATTCAGGGCTCAACTGGCCCATGGACCAACCAAAGATTTAAGTGTCTGGGACATATATTTATCAAGTATAGTGCTAATTATAGCACTATAAGCCATGTGTAAAGAACCTATAAATGAGTCTAACTCTGTTACACTGGGGATTATAAATTCCAAAGTAAGGCCCACTGACAGGATGCCGAATTCCTGAGCTGTCTTCCCTGCTTATAGTTTCTGGATGTCTCTAGAGCACTCAGGAGCCCTGCTATTTGAGGCACTGTTTACTGTGGCAGTCAATGAGATCTTGCTGAGACATACATAAGTGTAACCTCTGGAATGACCTCTGAACTCACTTTGAAATCTCTTAACCATAAAAACTCATTTGTATTTGCCATTTCCCCCTTTTAATCAAAGTCTTTTTCCAGATGCATTGCTAGTTGGTGCTTGGTAATAATCCCTTGGTGCCAGGGAGGCTCATTCCCTGGAGTCATGCTCCATGCTGGGGGGCAGGTAGTGCATTTATATGCTGAGTTTGGCTTAGCGAGATGCCACAGTTGAGTAACAAGGAGGCTTTCAGGAGGTAACTCTTGGGCAGTATATAATACTAGGCTAAGTTTCAATTTCACAAGAAAAGGTTCATAAGTACAATCATCAATATCAAGGGTCTTCCTTCACTAGGCACTGCCCTTGCACTCAGGGGATTCTTGATGTCCTATTAGAGAATGTAGCAGGACTCCCCAGGCTAGGAATTCAATATTATTTCGGTTATTGCATGGATCTCCACCCACTGAGACAATGCCTCATGAACACTTGAACATATTCATATGCCTTAGAGGCATGCCCCAGGTGAGCCCCTTCCCATGCATACCCCCATCACTGACACCCCACCCCAGCAATCCTCCCCTGCCCCTGTTGTGACCCTTCTGTGATCCAAAATGTCTCCAAAAATGAAGCCAGCAAAATAACCAGAAAAGCTAATAAAAAAATGAAATAATAATTTTTAAAATAGCCAATAAAATACAAAAATTTTTTAATTTGAAATAATAAAAAAATTTTTTTAGACATTGTGTCTTTCATCACTGTAAGATCTGTTGTCTTGTACGGACAGTGACATTTTCTTCCATATATACCCCCCGTGTCTTATTTTTTTCATTTTATCTTCAAATAAGCTTTTGGATACAGAAAAGTCACATAGAAAATATAGGGAATTCTCATATACCCAATGCTCTCCCCCTTTTCCCTTCTCCCCTTTTTATAACATTTTACATGTGGATGGTCCATCTGTTACAATTGATGTACAGATATTGAAGCATTGATACTAACCATGGTCAATGGTTTACACTTTGGATTGCACGCTTTTACAGGTTTTGACAAAATTGAAGTGGCCTCTATCCATTATTGCAAGATCTTGCTGAACAGTTCTAATGCCCTAAAAATGCCCTTTGTTCCATCAATTCTATTCTTCCCTCCCCTTCCCCTCAGAACCTATGGTAACCACTAAGTTTCAGATTTTGAAGAATAAGATTCAGTTACTTGCAATAATATTGAGGCCTGACATATTGGCCTGTTTTCTTTTATTAGGCACTGCCTTTGTTCTCAAGGGATTCTTGTCCCTCTAATTGAGAGTGTAGCAGTCTCCCCAGGATGAGAGCTTGATATTTTCTTGTTTATTGCGTGGGTCTCCACCCACTGAGATAACACACTATGACAAGATGAACACTTACATATTCCATAGAGGCCCGCCCCAGGCACACCTTGTCCCATATACACCCCCCACATCCAACACCCTACACCAGCAACCCTCCCCTGCCATATTTGCCAAAAGAACATTCCCAACATTTCAGTTTTAACCACAGACCTGCAAATACCCAGAGTGCACCTGTTTCTTCCCCTGACCCTCTCCCAGTTCCATGAATAATCCAATCCAACCCCCACCCTACTCCCCCTCACAGATCAGCACCACTGAACCCAATCACATCACTGCACCACTGTCATGCCCATCCATTGCACAACGATATCCTTCCACCTTATAGATTTTGCCCATATGGGCATTAGCAACTTGAAGTTTTTTGATGCTATGGTAACTATTTTTTATTTTGTTTTCTGTTTGTCTGTGGCTGATATATAGAAATAAAATTTATTTTCCTATATCAGCTTTTATCCATAAATGTTTCTATATTTACTTATTAATTAGAATACTTTGCCGTTAGAATTCTTTAATTTTTTAAAATATACAATCAAGTCATCTGAGAAAAGGGCATTATTTTTACTTCCCAATCCTTATGACTTTGATTAGTCTTCCTTACCTTATGGAACTCATTAGGCCCACAAATTCAATGTTCAATAGAAGTAGGAAAAAGGAGCATCTTTTGCTCATTCTCAAACTCTGGGGGGAAGCTTTAAATACTTCAGCATTTAGTATATTTGCTGTAGGTGTTTAAAAATAGATATTCATAATCAGAGTATTCCTTGCTTGTTTAGAATTTACATCGTGAAAAGGTATTCCATTTTATCTAATGCTTTTTCTGCATCTCCTGAAATTATGTGATTTTCTCAATTTTCCTTATTAAGTTGAATTAGGTTAATTGATTTTCTTAGTTTCCTGAATTAACCTAACTTAGTAGTCAAGGTGTGTTATTCTTTTTTATATATTGCTGGATTCTGTTTGCTAATATTTAGTTAAGGGCTTTTGCTTATATAACCAGAGAGAGACAGGGCGGCCGATTTCTTTTCTTGTAATATCCTTGTCATGTTTTGGCATGAAGGATATAAAAGGAGATGCAAGGTATACTTGATTTTCAATTTCCTGGAAGAAATTGTATAAGATTCATGCTGTAGCTTCTTTAGGTGTTTGGAAGATATTTTGTCCTTTTTATGTAGGAGATTTAAAGTAAAATATTCAATTTCTTCAATAGGTGTAGAAATATTCAGGTTTTCTGCTCCTTCATTTTTCAGCTCTGGTAAGCAGTGTATTTTTGAAGAATTTTTCACCAGATCGTCAACAAATTGTGCACAAAGTTGTTTGTAATATCTTTTTAAATCTTTTTTCATACCAGTATGATCTATAGTGATATCATCTTTTTTAATTCCAAATATTTGTACCTCTATCTTAAAAAAAAAAAAAAACGGTTTTAATAGGAATATGTCACTTCTTTAACTCTTTTGGAAAAAACAATTAAGACTGCTACTTTTCTCTATTGTACTTTTTTAAAAAAGATAATTGCTTTCTATGCTTAGCCTTATTTCCTTTCTTTTACTTTCAGCATAATTTGTTGTTCTTTATAATTTTTTTCTGAGCTGGGACTTAAATCATTATTTTTCAGTCTTTCTTCTTTTCAGACTTATGATTTAAGGCTACAAATTTTGCTATATGTACTGTCTTAGCTTCAAGTGACAAATTATGATATGTTGTATTTTCATTATCACTTAGTTCAAGATATTTCCTAATTTTGATTTTGATTTTTTCTTTGACTTCTTGATTACTTTCAAGTATATTAATAGTTTCCAGTCATTTAAGGATTTTTCAGTTTTCCTTTTCACTGATTTCCAGTTTAATCCATTGATATTACAGAACAAACTCTAAATAATTTCAATTCTTTGAATTCTGTTGAAGTTTTCCTTTTAGCTCAGCATTAGATCTCATTTTAGCAAATGTGAGAAGGAAAAGAATGATAATATGGACATTATTTGTTTTACAGGGTACTATATATGTCAAGTTGGTCAAGTTTGTTAATTTTGCTATTTACGTTTTCCACATCCTTCCTTCCTATTATTTCCTTGATCTATCATCTATTAAGAGAGAGATGAAAGGATCCAAGATAGCAAAGTAGGGAATGGCAGGCTGCACTCCTCCTCCAGAAACTGTGGGAAGGGGAACACAAGGAACTACAAGGATATAGAATAAGTGGAAGCAAGTATCAAAGAGGACCCTTAACACAAACAAAATGAAATAAAATCCTAGACTAGAAAGAGAAGCTACCAACTGAATAAGCCCATCAAGAGAAACAGATGCCTAGACACCAGCAAAAAATTACAAGCTATACTAAGATACAGTAAGACATGGCCCATTATACTGAACAAATTAAAAAGCAAGAGGAGACACAGAGTGGAACAATTAATTAAGGCTGTCCAAACAAATATCATGAATCAACTTAATGAAGTGAAGAAAGAGATAACAGATGTTAGGAAGCCACTGAGGGAACTTACATGTAACTCTTATGAGGTACATGGGTGTATATGTCCAGGATGCAGAGCACACTCTAAACAATATAAATCCTAACATGGAGACACATACTTATCAGATTGTCAAATGCTCAAGACAAAGTGAAAATTCTGAAAGCAGCAAGAGAAATGAGATCCATCACATATAAGGGAAGCTCTATAAGGTTAAGTGCTGATTTCTCATCTGAAACCATGGAGGTGAGAAGGTAGTGGTATGACATAGTTAAGGTGCTAAAAGGAAAAAATTGCTAGCCCAGAATTCTCTATCCAGCAAAGCTGGCATTCAAAAATGAGAGAGAGATCAAAATAGTCACACAAAAACAGAAATTGAGAGAATTTGTCAGTAAGAAACCTGCCTTTCAAGAAATAATAAAGGGAGGGAAAAAACGTGGATAATGTAAGTACTGTCTTGACAGTAGTAACATTGAATGTTAATGGATTAAACTTTCCAGTCAAAAGACACAGATTGGAAGAATGGATAAGGAACTACAACCCACCTATATGCTGTCTACAAGAAACTCACCTTAGGCCCCTGGACACAGGAGATTGCAACTGAAAGGTTGGAAAATGATTTTACATGCAAACAAATAACCCAAAAAGGATGAGAGTAACTGTACTAATATTGGGAAAAATAGACTTAAAAAGCAAAACTATTGTAAGAGACAAGGGACACTATATATTAACAAAAAGGGTAATATATCAAGAAGAAAGAACAATTATAAATATTTATGCACAGAACCAAGGTGTCCCAAAACACATGAGGTAAACAATGGCAAAACTAGTGGGGGGAATAGATACTTCTACAATCATAGCGGGGGACTTTAATACACCATTATCACCATTAAACAGGATATCTCGACGTAGGGTTAATAAAGAAACAGAGACCTTGAATAATATGTTAGAGGTACTAAACCCAATAGACATATACAGAACATCACACCCAAATACAGTGGAATATACATTCTTCTTGAGCACACATGGATCTTCCTCCTGGATAGACCACATGATAGGTCACAGAACAAGTCTCAACAAATTTAGAAAGATTGAAATTATACAAAGTAATTTCTCTGACCACAGTAGAATGAAGCTGGAAATTAAGAAGGGGCAGAGAACCAGAATAGGCACAAATATATGGAAGTTAAACAATACACTCTTAATCAATCAGTGGGTCAAGGTGGAAACTGCAAAAGAAATCAGTAACTACCTTGAAACTAATAAAAATGAGAACACAACATATCAAAACTTATGGGATTCAGTGAAAGCAGTGATGAGAGAGAAATTTTTAGCCATAAATTCCAAATTGAAAAAGAAGAAAGCTAAAATCAAAGACCTAACTGCACACCTGGAGGAACTAGAAAAAACAAACAAACAAGAAACTAATCCTAAAGCAAGCAGAAAGAAGAAAATGACAAAGAGCAGAACTAAATGAAATTGAGAATAAAAAAAATACTAGAAAAATTTAACAAAACCAAAAGCTGGTTCTTTGAGATTAGTAAAATTGACAAAGCCTTAGTTAGACTAACAAAGACAAAAAAAGATGCAAATAAATTTTAAAAAAAGGAAAGAGAGATTATTTTATATATTTATCTTATGATAAAGAGTATCATAAGAGGATACTTTGAAAAATTGTTTGCTAACAAGATGGATAATTTAAATCAAATGGACAAATTTCTAGAAACACACAAGCAACCTACATTGATGAAAGAAGAAATAGAAGAACTCAACAGACCAATCACAAGTAGTGAGACTGAATTAGTCATCAAAAACCTTCCAATCATGAAAAGCCCAGGACCAGATGGCTTCACAGCTGAATTCTACCAATCATTCTGGAAAGAACTAACACCAATTCTGCTGAAACTCTTCCAAAAAATAGAATTGGGGGGAACATTACCTAACTCATTCTATGATGCCAACATCACCCTAAAACCAAAGCCATATAAAGATGCCACAAGAAAAAAAAAACAAAAAACTACAGACCATTCTCTCTAATGAACTTACTAAAATCTTCAACAAAATACTTGCTAATCATATTCAACAACACATCAAATGAATTATACACCATGATCAAGTGGGCTTTATCCCAGGAATGAAAGGAAGGTTCAACATAAGAAAATCAAGCAATGTAATATACCACATTAACAGACCGGAAAGAAAAAAAAACACATGCTCATCTCTATTGATACAGAAAAAGCAATGGATAAGACACAGGATCCTTTCTTGATAAAAAAAACCCTTTGAAATATAGGAAGAGAAAGGAAACGTCCTCAACATGATAAAGGGTATATATGAAAAACCCACAGCTACCATACTCAGTGGTATAATGCTAAAGTCTTTTCCTCTAATATCTGGAACAAGACAAGGGTGCCCACTGTCACTGCCCTTTTTTAACATTGTATTAGAAGTATTTGCTCAAGCACTTAGGAAAGAAAAAGAAATAAAAGGAATCCAAATTGGAAAGAAAGAGGTAAAACTTTTTCTATTTGTGGATGACATTATCCTATATGTAGAAAGCCTTGTAAAATCTACAACAAAGTTTCTAGAGCTGATAAACAAGTTCAATAAAGTGGCAGGATATAAGATCAACACACAAAAATCAATAGCATTTCTGTACACTAATAATGAGCAATCTGAGGAGGAAATCAAGAAAAAATTCCATTTACAATAGCAACTAAAAGAATCATATATCTAGGAATAAACTTAACTAAGGATGTAAAGGACTTGTACACAGAAAACTACACAACACTGTTAAAGGAAATCAAAGGAAAACTAAATAAATGGAAGAATATTCCATGTTGTGGCTTGGAAGACTAAATATCATTAGATGTCTATCCTACCCAAAATGACTTACAGATTTAACACAATCCCAATAAAATTTACAACAGCATTTTTTTTTTTTTACTGAGCTGGAAAAGTCAATTATGAAATTTATTTGGAGGGACAAGGGGCTCCAAATAGCCAAAAACACATTGAAAAAGAAAAATGAAATTGGAGGAATCACACTACCTGACTTTAAAGCATACTACAAAATTACAGTAGTATGGGCCCAAGGATAGACATTCTGACCAGTGGAACCAATGTGAGAGTTCTAATATAGACCTGTACATATATGGCCAACCTATAGTTGACAAGGCCATCAAGTTCACTCAACTAGGACAGAATAGCCTCTTCAACAAATGTGCTGGGAAAAGTGGATATCCATATCAAAAAGAATGAGAGAAGAACACCATCTCATGCCCTATACAAAAATTAATTCCAGATTGATCAAAGACCTAAATATAAGAGCAAGTACCATAAAGTTCCTAGAAGATAATGTAGGGAAGCATCTATGAGATCTTATTGTAGGAAATGGTTTCATAAACTTTACACCCAAGTCACGAGCAATGGGGAAAAAAAAGATAAATCTGGCCTCCTCAAAATTAAAACCTTTTGTGCTTCAAAGAAATTTGTCAAGAAAGTGAAAAAGCAGCCTACTCAATAGGAGAAAATATTTGGGAACCACTTTTCTGATAAGGGTCTAATATCCAGCATATATAAAGAAACCCTACATCTCTAAAATAAAAAGACAAATAACCCATTTAAAAATGGGCAAAAGAGTTGAACAGACACTTTTCCAAAGAGGAAATACAAATGCCTAAAAAGCACATGAAATGATGCTCAAACTCACTAGCTTTTAGGGAAATGCAAATAAAAACTGCAATGAGATATCATCTTACACTTATTAGACAAATATTGGAAAGGATGTGGAGGAAAGGGAACCCTCATCCACTGTTGGTGGGATGTAGAATGGTGCAGCTACTGTGGAGGATGGTTTGGCAGGTCCTGAGGAAGCAAACTATAGAACCACCATAGGAGCCAGAAATCCCACTACTAGGTATATACCTAGAAGAATTGAAAGCAGGGACATATGTATGCCAATGTTCATAGCACCATTATTCACTATTGCCAAAAGTTGGAAGCAGTCCAAGTGTCCATCAACAGATGAACGGATAAGGAAAATGTGGTATATATCTACATTGGAATATTACTCAACTGTAAGAAGGAATGAAGTATTGACACACACAACAACATGGATGAATTTTGAAGACCTTACATTGAATGAAGTAAGCCACTCACTAAAGGACAAATATTGCATCACCCCACTGATATGACCTAAGCATGTTGAGCAGACTCGTAGAGATAGAGTCTGGAAGATAGGTTATCAGGAGACAGAACGGGAGTAGAGACTTGTGAGTTGATGTTCAATCTGGGCAGAATCTATGATAAGGAGGAAGAGGATGGTTTGGCAGTGGATGGGAGTAATAGTGGTGCAGGAATATGAGTGGGGTTGATGGTGTTGGAGTGTGAGGGTGAGCAGGGTTGGAGGGGTGGGATGGACTATCCATAGAACTAGGAGAAGGGCTGGAGGAAGGAACAGGTGAACTCTGGGGAGATGGAGGTCTGTGGTTGAAAATACAATTGTGGGGATGTTCTTTTGGCAAATATGGCAGGAGAGGGTCACTGGTATAGGGTGTCAATGGTGGGGGAATGTGTAGGAAAGGGTCCACCTGGGGCACACTTCTATGGAATATGAATGTGTTCATCTTGTCATAGGGTGTTATCTTAGTGGGTGGAGACCCACATAATAAACAACAAAATTTTGAACTCCTATCCTAGGGAGTTCTGCTATGTTCTCAAATAAAGGGACAAGAATCTTTTGAGTGCATAAGAGTGCCTAATAAAAGAAAACAGACCAATATGTCAAGCCCTCAATAATAATGCATGTAACTATAAACCATATTCTTGTAAAATTGAAACTTAGCTTAATAATAACCATTGCCTAAGAGTTGCCTCCTGAAAACCTCCTTGTTACTCAAATGTGGCCTCTCTCTAATCCAAATTCAGCAAATAAATGCACTACCTTCCCTATGGCATGAACACGACTCCCAGGAATGAGCCTCCCTGGCACTGAGGGATTAATACCAAGCACCAAATAGCGACGCATTTGGAAAAAGACCTTGACCAAAAGGGGCTACATCAAATACAAAATAGTTTCTATGGTTAAAAGATTTCAAAGTGGGTTGGGAGGCCATTCCAGAGGTTACACTTATACATGTCTTGGGCAGATCTCACTAACTTCCACTGTAAACAAAGCCTCAAATAAGGATGCTCCTGAGAGCTTGAGATGCATCTGGACACCATAGGCAAGACACAAAATCCCTTGAAATCAGCACCCTGTTGATGGTCCTTACTTTGGAATATATGACAACTTATTTCCCCAATGTAACAGAGATAGACTCGTTTATAATTTCCCTACACATAATTCTTTTACTCCTTTAATTTAAGTGTATAATTAGCACTATATCTGTTAAATGTATGTCTCAGAGACTTAAATTTTTGGTCTGTTCATATGCTGGTTGAGCCCTGAATTGCAGAATAGTTGTAGCCAACACCTCCTCTCCAGTTTATTGGATTCATCCAGGACAACTAACAAAATGATGATGATGGACAACCCCCATTCCAAAAAACAGAGAGTACCTACAACTGCAAGCAAAAGAGCTTCTTCCATTTGTCCCATTAGATCTAAGCCCCGTCTCAATCTAAGGCAGAATGGGCATTGCCATCCCCAAATCCTCAAGGTTGAGGAATGAATAAACATAAGAGAGGAATGCAACCACAGACAAAGTAAACTTACTAATATTGTAGTAATGGAAGAACATGTAACATTGATATAAAGATGGTGGTTACCAGAGGTTCTGATGAGAGGGAGAGGGAATTATAAGTGGAACATAGGACATTTTTAGGGCATTGGAATTAAGTGTAAACCACAATGTAAACCCTGTAAGACCTTGGTTAGTAACAATGCATCAATATTTATTCATCAATTGTAACAAATTTACCACACAATTGTAGGATGCTCTTAATAGGGGAAGATGTGGGAGGGGGGCAGGTGGGGTATATGGGATTCCCATATACTTTTGATGTAACTTTTCTGTAATTAAAACCTCTTTAAAATTAAAGTTTATTATATTAAAAAAAGAGAGAGATGTAGAAACTTCCTACTGTCATTGAAGATTTGTTGATTTGTTTAGTTCTTTTTATTTTTCCCATTTCTGTTTCATATAAAGTTACATTATTAGATGCATATAGATTTAGGATTGTATCTTCCTGTTGAATTGACTCCTTTACCTACAATAAATGTCCTTTGTATCTTCAGTAATGCTTTTCATCTTAAAGTCTATTTTGTCTGTTATTAGCATAGTTACATCTACTTTCTTTTGGCTAGTGTTTACATGACATATTTTCTGTCATTTTACTTTCACCCTTTCTGTGTGTTTTTTTTTTTTAAGATTTATTTTTTATTTATTTATGCATCCCCCCTTGCTGTTTGTGCTCACTGTGTCCATTTGCTGTGAGTTTTTCTGTGTCTGCTTGTCTTCCTTTGTTGCGTCATTTTGCTGCATCAGCTCACCGCGCCACGAGGGCTGGCTCGCCTTCACCAGGAGGTCCCAGGAATCGAACCCAGGGCATCCCATATGGTAACCGGGAGCCCAACCAATTGAGCTACAGCCACTTCCCTTTTCTGTGTTCTTATATTTAGTTTTTCTCTTGCAAGCACCATAGGGTTAGGATTTTCTTTAGTTTTTAATTCAATATGACAATGCTTCTTTTACTTGAAATATTCAGTCAATTTATTTGATTAAATTATGTTTACATATAATACTATGTATTTACATATTACCATTGTTTTCTAATTGATCTATTTTATATTGTTTTCTTTCTGTTTTTGCTTTCTTTAAGATTAATCAAATATTTGTATTATTCCATTTTCCCCTCTACTAATTTGTTAGTAATACATTCTTTTACTATTTTTTACCCAAGTGATTACAGTTTATATCTTTGCATCATTTCAATCTAAGAAAATTATTAATTTTATAATTTCTCCTATAATTTGATGTCTTAGCACCCTTTACCTTCTTTACCTCTTCTACCTTTGTCAACCAACTTTTCTCTTCATATTTTAAATTTCTTGAGTCATTTCTATTGTTGTTTGTAGGTTAATATTACTTTACACTTGCCCATATGTATCATTTCCAGTGCTTTTCATTTCAAATTGCATTTCCATGTTTTGTTCTGGAATCATTTTTGTCCTTCCCAAAGAATTCCCTTTGGCATTTCTTTTAGTGTAGGCCTTTGGTAATAAATTCTCTCCGTTTTTTTTTTTAATCTAGAAAAAAATCTTTATTTTCTTTTCATTTTTGAGACATTTCACTGAGTTTAAAATTCTAATTTGGCAGTTATTTTCCCTGGCTGCTTTCAGGATTTTCTCTTTTTCTTTGATTTTCAGTAGTTTGCCTAGATCTGTTTTCTTTGTATTCATCCAGCTTAGTTTTTCCTGAGTTTCTTGGATCTGTGGGTTGATATATATATTAAATTCTCAACCATTTTCTCTTCGAATATTGCTTTTGCCTTATTATCCCTTCTCTCCTTATGGACGTCCAATTAAACATATGTTAGAACTTTGAGCAGTTTCTACATGTCCCTTAAGAAGCTCTTATTTGCTAGTTCCTGTTTGGTTGCTTGGTTGTTTTGATTTTTGTCTTTCAATTTGAATATTTTCTATTGACCTGTCTTTGAGTTCACTACTTCAGTGTCCAAAATACTTTTACTCATTTGTTGTACTCTTAATCTCAAATATCTTATTTTTCAGTTCTAGAATATCCATTTGCTTCTTTATATATTACAATATTCTGGTAAAATTCTCCATCCTTTCATATATTTTGTTAACATTTTCTTCTATTTACTTTAACATATTAACCCTTGTTGTTTCAAAATCCTTGTCTGCTGTCTCTAGTATCTGAGGGTCTGCCTCAATTGTTTATTTATTCTCTTGATTCTGCAAGTAGCTCTCTGTCCTTCTCAGTGAAAATCAAATTGGTTTGATTGCTTTAATTTTTCCCTCTCACCCAGAGTTGGTAAAGACACAATTATCCTTATCTTGAAAAGGAGGTTAGAAGCCATTAATATCTCCTTTTATTATTTTAATGACACATACCTATGCATAATTAAAATACACATACAGACATGTACACATGGCTTTGTTAATGCACAGCATCCAGGAGACTCTTTCTCAAACAGGGCTTGCTCTAAGGGTCAAATGTCAATTCCCGTCTTGGCCTAGCACTTGAATTTAAGCAGGTTGACCTATAGCTTATGTCATTCAGTCCCCTAAACAGGAGCTTAACCAACACATTTCCCTGTCATCCAAAGCAATTCAGAAACCACAGCTGATGAACAACAGAACACACACCTTCCACAAGGCATCTCTTTTCCTGCTGATTTGGAAGATAGGGAAACTCCTTCCTCTCCCTGAGCTCATCTAACCTCATCCCACTGTCTGCTATGTTATATGGGACACCCCAATCTCAGTCTCCCCTGATTTTTAAGGCCACATTCCAGGAACAATTTCTGCCTTAAGAAATGGTGCCCTCAGTTCTAAAGCCATATCCCACATTTTATTTCAGGTTTCTGATGCCCTTTTTATTGTCATCTGTCTTTCATCAGTCTCCCATGGAGAATTCCAGCTACCAGTCCTAATGACATTATGCACAGTACACCATTGCTGCCAACATGAAATGGAAATACATATTTTTTTTGTTAGGGTGTATAAACTTCCTGGTTTAATGAAGCAGAGCTACTCTGAAGTTTATCTAACTCAGTTTATAATAAGAAAATGCCTTGGTGTGTGTGTTTATGTTACAAAGAAAAGCTAAAATTAACACTTTTAAGACCACCTCCAAAACATGAGTAAACCTTGTTATAAGCAAAAAAGAAAATCAGGTAAAAGTTGATTAAAACACCAAACCAAATTAAATTTGATCTAGTAGTGTTTACTTGTTTTAACATCTGGAAAAGCTTGGGCATACACTGCAAACATTTTTAACCTAATTTAAAAATAAATTATGCTTAGTTTCCACAGATGTATTTAAGTTAGGTCCTTTTAAAGAAATAATTCTTTAGGATTTTTATTTTTGCATTTAACAGGCAAGAATTTGGATTATAAGGTGCCAATGGAAAGCATATCTAAATATCTACCCTTATGCTCTCTCAAAAGAACGCTCTAATGTTTAAAAATGCGATTATAAAAGGTCCTGGACCCTTTTCTAGGTACATAACAAGCATATCTGGAGGATCCCCTAAACGGGGATTGCATGGGGGTATTTTCACCTGCAGAGAAAGGAAAAAGAAACAGCTAATGCGGGGTGTCTCATTCGTCCTGACACCAGGGACAGCCACTGCCTCACCCAGGAGCTCAGGAAATCGAGCCACTCCTGTACACCTGGGGCTTTAGCTGACAGATGCAAGCAGTCTGGGTTAAAGACTACATTCCTTGTAGCCCTCATGGGCTCTGCCTCCCTCCCCACCTTGCCACCCCACCCACACACTTTTGCAATGTCTGCTTGGGCGGGGTCAGGCCAAGACATGGAAACCATCCTCCCCAAAGCCTATGGCTCTTTGGTGTTAAAGCTCGCAGCCCTTTCCAACCCCACTTTAGGGAACAGTACTAGATAGGGAAGGGTGAATAACTTAGGGAGAAAAATCTGGAAAGGAATTTGAAGACCTAGAAAAGGCTCAGTGCCACCTGTGTGAAGCTTGAAATCCTGTTCTTCTGCTACTAGAATTCTTAGGGTTTGTTTTATTTTCTGGCTGATAGCGTGCCTGTTTTCTCTGAAGAGCACAGGAATCCGACTCCCCAACAGACACCTTCTCGCTCCCCCACTGTCCCTTAGCATTGTCCTGGCATTTGGTTTGTCAGCTCTGTCCTTCCAGTAAGTAGACTGTGGCTTCCTGATGGATGGGGTCACCTCTTAGATCTATTTTCTCTCAATCATGGTCTAACCTGGAACTTCCTGAATATACAGGTGATGAGTTCTGCTGGGTTATTGAGACAGCCCAGGGCTCACTAATTGTTCCTGGGCTTTCTTGGCACCCATTTAATGTCCTAGAAGAGAGTTACAACTTGACCCAAACTAGATGAAAAGGTAAGTTGGCCAATCAGAAAAACAGCCCCTTCTTTGGGTTCTTTTTCCTCTGCTCTCCTTCTCACTCTACAGCACCTTCTGGAAACTGCCAAGAGTCTGCCCTCTATTAGAGCTGCAGGCACAGGCTGAAGCCGCATGTCCTCAGTACGGATCATGGCCAGCAAAGTCAGTTTTGGTGATTAGAAAAGGCCGTCTTAAACTGTGATTAAGCGTCACGCACAACTTTTTAAAATTATGTGGCAGAGACGATAACCTCCTCTGAATTCTCGTCTCGTGGCACAATTCCATCCACGCACTTGTAGCTCAGAACTCCCCGCGGCTGCATGTCACCCACACGTTTCCTCCTTGCTTCTCCTCGCTAGAGAGTGAAGCAGATCAGCCACAGAGTGAAGCCCAGTCCACTATGAATCATCGCCCTTCTTCTCTCAGCGTCACGAGCATTTAACCTTCATCCATAGCCCTTGAAAGAAAGACCCAGGCATTCTCTTTTTCCAGCTCCCTTTGTCGTTACCTTTGTGCCCTTTTATCGACCCCCGTGGTGCTCAGAGTTGGGGTCCCTAGACCAGGAGCAGCACCCAGGGACTTAGAAAATGCAGATGTCCAGGTGTTATCCCAAACCTGCTGAATCAGAAACTCTGAGGCAGGGCCCAGCAATCTGTGTTTTGTTTTGTTTTGAATAAAGACATACATTTCTCAATTACATGTACTGGATACATATAATTTTGGGGGGGATCATACAATACGATACACAATATATTTGGTTCATACAAGCCCTCCAGATGATTCTGATGTACACTCAATCTCGATAACCTCTGACCTAGTGCCAATAGCCTTGCTTCCTAGGAATTAGGCATCCCAGCATCTTAGGGAAACAACTCTGACCTTTGGCTGTGCACCTGTGAAGGCAGGAAAGCGGGCGACCCCTCAGAGGCGGCCCTAACGCCACAAAGCATCGCCATGGAAAGCGTGTGGTCCGTCCAAGCCGTGAGGTAGCAACATGGTCCTGACTGAGGGAAACACTTCTGGAAGACAACTGATTTTGAATTTGAGAAGTGATCACACATCAAGATCCGTCAATTGCTGTGTATGAACAGAAGCATCTGCAACTAAAATTTTCAAAGCTACGTTTTTCACAAGGACATTCCAGAGGGCAACAAAACATTTCCACATGTGAGGGCTGATCTCTCAACGATATCTCTTACCTGCCTTTGCAACATCACGAATTTCTTTAGAAGTTAAGGTGCACTTTAAAGTCATGGTGAAGTCAAAAACTTTTCCAGGGGCCATGATAAGCTGTCAGATATGTTGATGATCACGTGTAGGCAAAATTGTGAATCAGGGGAGGTCCAGCTTCCAGCTAACCTCTCTCCTGTCTTCTAGCTCCTCTCACTTCTGCAGGTAACCTATGACCTAGGGCCCATTAGGTCACTGCCCATTTCAATTACATGGATGGACATTAGGATAACTGGAGAAACTTCATTAAAATATCAGTGCTTGGTGGGCTATGTAAAGGAAGAGTTGCTCGAGAAGACACACAGGATAAGGCACAGGAAGAAAGAGAGCTCCCTAGACACAGAAGAGGAGAGAATGTGATCATTTCGGTCCTGCCATGTGACAGAAAGGAGAAGGCTCAAACAGCTAAAGCCCCAGGGAGAGCTGAGCCATTCGCCTGATAGTCTGCAGCTGAGAAGCCCAGAGCCCCGAGCAGCTGAGAAGGCCGGGAAAGAAAAGAGCCCTCAGCCTACAGCTGAGGTCGGAAGAAGCTGGGCCCATGGAGCCTTAAGAGGAAGAGGAGGCTGAACCCTCGCAGAGAATGGCAAACCCTGCTTCGACTCGGGCAACAGACTTGGTGAGAAAGTTCCTCTTATGGTACCTTGAGTTGGACTCTTTAGGACCTTGTAACTGTAAGTTTCCACCCCAAATAAATACCCTTTATAAAAGCCAACAGATTTCTGTACTTTGCATCAGCACCCCTTTGGCTGACTAGTACACTTGGGCTTTCCTATCAGTTTCTAGAACCCTGTTTTCCGATCAACATCCCTGTCCTTTGAGGAACTGAAACTTTGCTGCAGTGCATTCGACAGGAGCCCAGGATCTCTTCCCGGGTACTGATTGCTCCTTACAGCTCTCGTCTGTGGCTGGGTAGTGAGAATTAAATGATCCGATTTGATTGGGCCATACATTAATAATTCTTGTAGGGAAATTGAGAAAACTAAATGTCATAGGTTTAATAATGGCCCCAGAGATGTCCATGTCCTGATCCCCAGAAATTGTGACTCTGTTGCCTGAGATACCAGATGGGATTATTTAAGGAGTTTGAGGCGGGGGGTGCCCTGGATATCGAGGTGGCCCAGTGTAATCAGTGGTGTTTGCAAGAGGGACACAGGTGGAATCAGAGTCAGAGGAGGAGAAGGGGATTGGATGTACTTTGGACATGGAGGAAGGGGCCACAAGCCAAGGAATACAGGCAGCCTCTAGAAAGGGGGAGAAAGCAAGGATACAGTTTCCCCCATAGGCCTTCCAGAAGGATCCAGCCCTGCTGACACCCCACCTTCAGCTTAGGGAAACGGATTTCAGACTTCTGACCTCAAGAATTGTAAGAGAATTAACTTGTATGGGTGTGAGCCACTAAGTTTGTAGTAATTTGTTACAGAAGCCACAGGAAAAAATTCAATACAATTATTAAAAGAGGTTAATGTCAGACCTTGACTGTCTGATCACCAAGCTTTGTCCACATTCCCTGGGCTAGACCAGCCTGGCCCACTGTACGGATGTATTGGATTTGGGTGGATTTTGCTTCCAACCAGAGATACCTCTTTTAACAACAGTTTCATCATAATAAAAGAACTCATTCTTCCAGAGCCCCCCACAACACATCATCTCTGGCCCCACCATCTTCCTCCCTCAGATGGAGCCCTGTCAAGGTGGATGTCGGACTTGATGAGGTCCAAGTCCATCTCACCCATTCATGGTTTCCTCTGATAGCTACTTGCCACCTCTTAGGTCCACCTATACTTCCCTCCTGCCCCCCTGACATACCTGTGGCCAATGCCAAGCCTCTGATAACTACACGATCCATGTTCCTGGGCTCCACACACACAATGGTAAAAGGTATTACCTATCGCAGGCTGCTACCTTTGCACAAAGTCACTGCTGATTTGGAATAACAAGCTAAATAAGGCTTTGGGGTGGGGTGGTAGATTGAACGATGGCCCCCAAAGAAACGTTCAAGTCCCCAACCTAGTCCTGTGGGCGTGGACTTTCTTGTGACTAGGAACTTCAAAGACCCCATTTGGATGAGGCCAACCTGAACCAGGGTGGTCCTAATCCTATAGGACTAGAATCCTCCTATGCAGAGGAAATCTGGACATTGGAACAGAGCCAAAGCGAGGACAGAAAGAGACAGACTAGTTGCCAGCATGGCACCCCCCAAAGGCCACAGCTTTGGAGAAGGCATGGCCTGCCAGTGCCTTGATTTGGGACTTCTGACCTCCAAGTGGTGAGACAAGGAGCTCCTGTTGTTGAAGCCAGCCTGTCTGTGGTGCCGGTTATAGCAGCCCTGGCAAACTAATACAGGCAGCCAAACGATGCTGCCAAAAATCCCAGCTGGGTGCATCCCTGGCACTTCAGCCTCTTTCTAAGATGAGAACAAATCCATTTAAAAAGAGATTAAAACCCTTTGGACTGGAACATCCTCACAGGAAACTGCCAAACCAAGTAGCTCATTACCTTCCTTGGATTCTTCAAGCACAATCTGATCTCATGAGGATGCCAGTCTAACTTTGCAGAGAGAAGAACAGGAAAAACTCAGATTAAGAATGGCAGTTGCATGTCCTCTGCCTTTTTCTAGCATTTTCTCCATCACCATTAGATCTAAAGCAGCAAGAAACAAGATCTAAAGCAAGATAATTCATTTTAATTAATTCTTCTCCTTTGTCATTTTTTATTTTAATTATGTGTGTAGTAAATGAATACATAAATTGCAAAATCTTAGAAATATATAAATATATATGTAGTAAAAAAAAAAAAGCCTCCTTAATTGTTCTCTCTCCAAAATCCCACTCCTTTTCTCTACATCTTACCAAGGCAATAAGTTGACATGAACTTTGTCAGATCTTTCCAAGCATATATATTGATACTGCCATATATTACATACATACTTTCAAATTTCAATACTTATTTTTCTGTGACTTGCATTTTTTAAGATAAACTTTTTATTTTAGAACAGTTCTAGACTTACAGAAAAGTTACAAAGATGGTACAGAGAGTTCCCATATATGCTACACCCATTTCCCCCCATAATTAACATCTTACCTCAATAATGTAGTGATGCATTTGTTGCAATTAGTGAGTGACTACTGCTACATTATTATTAAGTAATTTGTAATATATAATTTCTTCATATTTCCATAGTTTTTACCTACCATCCTTTTTCTGTTCCAAGATTGCATCCAGGACCCCATATTTCATTTATTCGTCATATCTCCTTAGGCTCCTGCCTAGCACAGTTTCTCAGACTTTCCTTCTTTTTGAAGGTCCTGACAGTTTTGAGAGCCACTGGTCAGATATTTTGTAGAATTTCCATCATTTGGGATTTGGATGATCTCATCGTTAGGCTGGGATTATAATGTATTTGGGGAAGGAAGACTCAGAGGTAAAATGACATTTTCATCAAATGTTCACACGATCAACATGGCTTCAATTTTGACATTGACTTGGATCACCTGGATGAAGCAGTGTTGGTCAGATTTCTTCACTGCAAAATTACTCTATTTTCCCCTTTTCCAGACTGTACTCTTTGGGAGGAGGTCACTGTACACAGCCCGCCTTAGCAGGGAGGATTTACACAGACTCCACCTCCTGGGGGACAGGGTGGTTACGGAAATTGGAGTCCTTCTGCACGGTAGATTTGTCTATTATCCCTCATTAATTATTTATTCAACCTTTTATATCAGTATGGGCACAGGGCTATTTATGTTATACTTTGGATTAAAATCTGACACTACTTTATTTATTGTGACTTGCTTCTTTCATTTGTCTTGGCAATTTTTCCATTCTTTCTGTATTTTTCAACCATAATTTTGAAACTATGACTGTATAATTATGAATTTAGATCTATCGTTTTAATAAATAAGATCTTTCTCTGTGAAATATGATGTTGAGATGTTTATGATTGCAACGAACAGAGCTGAGGTCATGTCCATGCTTTAAAACTGACTTGGGTGGGGTGGAGGAGGGGGTTGTCAACGAGGGGCACTAATGACTGCCATTACAAGGAATGACTTGGAAATCCAGGACAATCTGCAAGGCTGGTGATGGGGAACATTAAGCATTCAAAAATGGCCCACTTAGCCAAGCTCCCTCCACCTCACAAATGTACTTTTGTTGTCTTTAACCAGAAAAGAGCACCCATTTCTCTCTCCTTTTGCCTTTATATAAGCATCAATTGCACCTTCCTCCAAAGTATACAATACTTAAATTATTAATTTATCGGTAAATCTTATGCTCATTAGAGGAGTCCTGTCACTTGTGTGGTGGAATCTGAGAAACTGGACAGCCTGAGTCCTAGGGTTTCAGGAGGGATCAGAGGAAAATGCAGGCATCCAGTCCACAAAGTCCAACTGGAAGTCTGCTCCTTCACCTCCAGCAAACCTCCACAAAGGAAGCAACTGTTCAAAGTTGTAGTGTGAGAAGATGAAAAATAATAAAAGTCTGAAAACATATATCGCCAAACCACTATCATGTCACTATGTCAGTGAGGGCATCGAAGACCATCTCATACTCTCTGGCCGAAACGCATGCTGCTCATTCATCTCCCTTCAGTTTTACTAGGTTTCACTGTGCTTAGTTGCTCAAGGGTCTATAAGGCATCTCCCTGCTCACTTCATAGGCACTCCCAGCAAGCCATTGGCTTTTGCTGACAAGTGACTTTCCTGTCCTGGGACATGGCCATGGCAACCCACCCACCTTGGCCCATCAGCAGCTGCAACAACTGCTTCCTTCTGATTCCAGCCTTCTGAAGGGCATGATGGAAATTTCCCCACTTCTAGACTAGAAGTTGTGGAAAAATGGGAGCAGCTCCTTGACCTCCTTAACAATACCTGGAAGAGCCCACCCCCCGTAGACTTAAGTCTACACTTTCTCTTCTAGCCAATAAGGTTCCTCATCATCTGCTCCTAACTGTCTTTTCCAGTCTTATCTTCCTAAGAAGTCTTACTAGGGCTCTCTGCTATTGCCAGGCTGGCCTTCCCACCCCCACCTCTTCTTACCATTGCCATGTGAATTCCCACCCCAGGATTTTCCTGAACTGCTCCTACAATGTTGGATGCTCTAGTTCCCTCTTAACCTACAAACTCCACCTCTAAATTCAGGGTATGACTCAGATTTAACCTGCTCTGTGTACCCCCACACCTCCTATCCCAGAAATCTCCCCTTTTCTGCAGACACTAGGCATCTTCTGTTCTGCAAGAATAGTTTATTATTTTTGCTCCTGAGGGCAGAAACTCAGTCATATTAATCCTTTGAATCCCTTAAAGCTCCGCACTAGGAATTGTTTCCTAGTAACATGGGCATGAGATGTGTTGGTGGACCCTAGAAATGATCCTGCAAGGAAAATGGGAGCTGAAATTTTCAACCATTTTATACATAGAAAATTGGAAGCATGTGGATGAAGAGGTTGGCTGAAAGTCAAGGAGGCACATACGTCCACTCCTGCTTCAAATAAAGGAGTATTAGAGATATGAGTCCTAAAATATAAGGAAATGAGAGAAGGGATTATGACAGACAAGAGATAGTCAAGGAAATTTAGAAAATAGGATAACAAGTGGTAACTAAAGCCTAACTGCCAGGAAAGGGATGGTGGAGCCAATGGATTTTCCCAGCACAACCGTGGAGAGGCACAGAGATTGGAAGGTGGCAAGTGTTTCTTCGAGGCTGGGGTGAGTGACCTGAAGCCAGGAGGACTGGCCAAGGCTTATCTAGGACGCTAGACCCCAGGTCCTTCTGCTAGCCCACATGACCAAGCACTCGCCTTTCCTTGACCCAGGCACAGAACAGGTTCACCCTCGGAGATTGTAGACTTCAAGCACCAGGCATAGTTGCAGGCAGGGGGAGGCACCGAAATAAAAGGAGGGGCACGTAAGTCCCATCTGCACATGACGCGGTGAAACCTACCATCTTCCCCTGCTCAGAGGCCAGAACACCGGGAGCCAGGCAGGGGGCTGCAGAATCCCTTCAGGGAAAACCGATCAGCATCAAGAGAAGGGAACCCAATGAAACATCCAGGTTCCTGTCCAGGAACCCCGGAGCAAAGCCCACATCTCCACAAGCACTCGTCCCCTGCCGCCACAGCTACCAAATATACACACGTACCAGATGAGCCTTTGCAGGCCTCAGTCTTAAAAATGAATGGGCACCCATTCGTTTGCATCAAGACATTTGCACTAAATATCTAATGAGTCCAACAAAAAAAGAGAGGAAAAAGTAACTTAGAGAAAGCAGAGGCAATTGAGGAATCAGGTAGAAAAAAAATTAAAGATAATATCCTCAGAAATATAAAAGAAGATACTAAAGCCATTTTTTAAAAAGTGCTATCAAAAACGGAACAGGGAAGCAGATGTGGTTCAAGCAGTTGGGTGCCCGCCTCTCGGAGGGGAAAAAACAGAACAGTAAGAAAATACTCTTAGAAAGTAAAAAAAAATATTATAGCACTCAAAAAATAGTGTTTAAAAATTCAGTAAAATATATAGATGATTAAATTAAAGTCTGGAACATATGACCAAAAGATGGATGGAAAGTGAAAACAATAAGATTGGAAAATTAAAGTTTAAATCCAACACTGACACCCAACTAATAAAATTACCTGAGAAATGAGCAGATAAACTGTAAAAAAAAGTAATGTAAGAAAACATTCTTGAGCTGAGCGATGTGGCTTTCCAGATTGAAAGGGAACATTGCATACCCAGCATGTTGACTAAAAAAAAGACCCATCAAGGCATATCGTCAAGAAATTTGGGATAAAATTTCCAGAGAGAAAAATCAGTCCCACACAAAGAATTTGGTATAAAGAATGGCAGAAGCATTAAGAGTCAGATGATGATAAAGAAATGTCTTCAAATTCTAAATGGAATATATCCAATCTAGAAATTGTTACCCAAATTACAATAAAAATGAGAGTAGAGTAAAGACATCTTCAGACATGCTAGGCCTTAGAAACTTTTTCTTCCTAAGAAGCTTCCTTAAGAAGCTACCAGAAGATATGTTATTGCAATATGAGATGCAAAACTAAGAAAGAGGAAGACATGGGGTCCCGTAAACCAGGGTCCAACTTCAGAGACCACGAAGGAAATTCCCAGGATGATGAAGACAAATCCTGTGGTAAGAGCCATGCATCAGCCCTAGAGCATAAACAGCCTTTACTGGGACAGATGGCTCCAGGAGGAATAACTCTAAGAAAAAACAAAACCTGAAAGGCTGCCTGGAGTATCTGTTTATATTGAAAAGTGCTTTATAGCTCTATTCGAAGAGCTGGGGAATGCATTATCTGTTAGCTATACAGATAACAACATAAAGCAAAAGAGGGAATTATTAGCTACAAAGATTTGCAGGGAAAGATAGCATTGCATTGTTCATCTTTGAATAATATCTACATAATTATATCACTGTACACATGGAATATTGATTTAACTAAAATGGTGCTGTAACTATAAATGGGGTATGGGGAGACGGGATGTGTTAGAGCGAGGGCAGGGAGTGACATGAGAGAGCTAAATTCTCGTCTTCCATGGGAGAAAGTCAGTAGATAATGTCCAAAATGGAAAAATTAAGAAAAGGGCGACATAAGCCTGATATTTAGAAACATGGAAGAAAATGCCAGAAGAAACAATAGTAAGAACTGTAAGTGGCTACTTCTAGAGAATAAAAATCAGGGTAGAGAGGGGTGGAACAAGGAACTGCTGTGTTTTATTATAAGGTTTGCAATGTTATCTGACTTGCTTTTCAGGGCAGCCTGGTATGGCCCTTGCACACTCCCTCCCTGGAGCCAAACTGCCCGGGTTTCGATTCCAGCGAGACGCTTGCCAGCTGGATGGACTTGGGCAAGGCACTTAGCCTCCCAGTACCTTCGTTCCTTAATCTCCCCTTTCAGACAGGAGTCGTGATAATAAAAATAATTATAATTAAGACTACGGTGCTTCCCTGATGTGGTTGTTGGAAGGCTTGAATGAGTTAATGAATGAAAGCACTTAAAAGAGGGCCTGGTATCTGTGTTTTGTAACGATTGGGTATTATTGTGATTATTAAGCAACATACATGCATTACTTAAAAAAATAAAAATTTTAGAAGATCAAGGAATAAGCAAATGATGCTTCCAATTGTACTCCAGAAGACTTGTCCCTTGCTTCATATAAACGAACGGTCAGCAGCTCATCTTCTCATTTAATTTTGTCCTAAAGGTTCCAATTTCAGTAGTTCTAATAAACCATCCCTCTTCCTCTCCGGAGAAAACGTCAGTGTACCCAGGTGCTGCTAGAGGGCCGGGGGGCTCGGCTCCCCTCACCCACAGCCCTGAAGGGGTCCCAGGACAGGTCTACGCCCGCCAGCTGGGCCTCCGCTGGCTGGAGACCACCGCGCCAGTCCAGAGTGCACCAGGCCTGATGCTGGGCGTGAGCTTTCCAAGCAGCCGGTCGTGAATCACCCTCGAGGGCTCTGGCCATCACGAAAAGACGTGCTGACCTGCCAAGGTCTTAGACAAAAAGGGAACGAAAGAGGCACGCAAGGCACATCCTCGGGATCAACTCCTCGCACGCTCTAGGCAGAGGACCGTCCCCTCGCAGCCTTTCCCTGCCCTGGGTTTTCTCCTGACAATCACAGCAAAGCTCAGGATCCCGGGATATTCGTGCACAGTGGAAGAGCTGGAAGCTGCTTTCTCCCTCTCCAGCACTTAATCTGTCTCATCCAGCTGCAGCCAGCTTCAGGCCAGCACCCACAAAAGGGGCAGCTGGGACAGCCGGAGACCTGGCCTGCGTCCCCACCGCCTGGCAGCGGCCCCGCACCTGCCCCCTGGAGGGGCGAAAGTGCTTTCAGATCGTGGAGAGTGAGAGCTGGAATGTGGCTCTGGCAAACACCCACTGGGTGACCTGGCATAAGTCCTCGCGGTTCCTGAGCTCCAGCCTGCTCAGCCGTCACCCACGGAGGCCGAGGCCCGAGGCAGCGAGGGGACCTGTACCAGATGACCCACCGAATTGGAGCTGGGACCAGGACCCAGGCCCCTGGGCCCCGGACTTGCTCTTTCCACCGTGCTTTATCCCTGCCAGGCGTCTAAACCATCAGCTCCCAATCACACTCCCAATCCCATCCGGGTGAAAACTCAGAGCACCGTCCAGAAAATCCGCGTAAAGTTACCATCATTCTTCCGTAACGATGATTCCTTTCCAAGGCTTTAGCACTGGAATTAGATCTTACCAAGAAATTCTCAACTAAAATAACAAGCGGAAGGTTACAAGCTCCAAATCCATTTCAAGCCATCCTTCACTTGCATGTACACAGTCCTACAGCATAGCGCCAGCAAGTTTACCTACAAGGTCAAAGACTTACCCGGCGTGCACGGGTGCTGCTGGAGCCTTGCAGGGAAGGGAGCTGCTTCTGAGCAAAGGATGGAGATGGGAAGCCAACTGCTCCTCTCCCCATCCCCGCCCACACCCACCCAAAGGCCAGTCTCTACCAAGCTGCTGGCAACTCCGTTCAAGACAGCTTAAGGTCCAGCAGTGCCCTGGGAACAGCTAACGCTCTGGCAGTCGTTTTCCTCTTCCTTGAGCCCAGACTTCAGTGGGCGTACAATGTGGCATTTTGCTTCTGATTTCAACCACTCCTCCAGCAATGCAGCACGAGAAAAATAAGAATGTGCCAGCACAGGAGTAGCTGGGCTCCCTGTCCCCTGCCTCCTCGGCACGGGGAGACGCTTGGTGACCCAGATCATCCCCCCAATCCCAGGACCCAACGGGCAGGCAGCAGGCCACCTGCAGAACAGTTCAGAAAGGTTCATCCTGTGTTGCCATCTTCCCAGAGCCCAGGAAGCAGATGGGGCTCTGTTCCTGCAGAAAGCAGCCCGGGAAATAGAGGAGGATGGATGAGCCATTTTGCTTTTATACCACTAGTGTCACTTGTTGGAATTGAATGTTATTTATCCTGATATATGTGTAATTGCTAGAGATGGGAAGTCCAGAATACAGGACGTGGAAACATTGGGGCATACTTTTTTCATTCTCTGCTTTTCCCTGGGTTTCTGGTCTTGCCTCTCTCATCCAGGCTCAACTTTACAGATAAGTGATTGAAAAAAGCACTTGAACATGCCATCCCCTAACAGTTATTCGAGGACTCCTCGGAATCTTCAGCACAAAATCCACATGAAGTGGCATGGACCTGCAGCTGCTCAGCCTCTCTCTTGTCATGTCCTCTCCCCACCCTCGGCTTCAGCCCTTGGACGCCCTGACTACCTAAATAGCTCAAGCCTCAGCTGAAATAGCAGCTCCTCCACAAAGCCCTCTCCAAACGCTGAGTATTGAACATTCTTCCACGTAAGATCTGCTGAGTTTTGTTTTTTTATTTATTTTAAATTTTTAAAAATTTTTTGACGTACCAGGGCCGGGGAATAAACCCGAGACCTCCTATGTGGGAAGCCAGCACTCAACCACTGAGCCACATCAGCTCCCCTGAGTTAGTTTTTTTGTTTCTTTGCTTGTTGTTTGTTTTTTGCTTTTAGGGGGTACCGGGAACTGAACCTGGGACCTCCCCTGTGGGAGGCAGGCACTCAACTGCTTGAGCCACATCCGCTCCCTATCTGCTGAGTTCTTAACATTGCCTCTATCAAGATGGACTCTATGATCTGTCTCTCAGGCTAGCCTGTGAGCCCTCTATCAGCACCAGCCACTTTCAGCTCTGTGTCCCCATACTCACTTTGCAAGTGGAATGTGTGCTGGTGTGATGACCCTTGAGGGCAGAACTATGGTGTATTCTGTTTTCAATCCTCCAGGTAAGAGGTACTCAAAAATGGAATGAGGGAATAAGTTCAATGGAAGAAATTATAACAATGAGGTGGAGCCCGTGGCCACTGGACAGTTTTGGGGTAGGGAGGGGATGAGCAGTTGAAATACAGGGGCTTCTTCGGGATTTGGAGGTTGTCCTGAGTACTGTTGTGGCAATGGATGTAGGCCATTTTAAATCAGCACACACCACTCAGAACTGAGTGGGAGAGAGTGTGGTCTACAGTGTGAACTGTGGTCTATGGTTGGTGGCAAGGCTCCAGGATGTGTAAGTCCATTGAGGGTGGTGGGCCACACTGTGGGAGATGTTTGTGTGGGATGTGGTGGGAGGTGTGGGAGGTGGGCAACGTGGGAATCCCAGTGGGTTCCGTGTAATATTTTGGGTAATCTAAGCACCTCTTAAAATATATTTATATATATACATAAATAACATTTTTGTAAGCAAAAAAAAAAAAAAAAGCTCGATTTCCTCACCTTAAAAGGGAATACTTGTGCCCTATCCTCTGCCATAGGCACACCTGAAAATGAGCAATATGAACCTAGTTCTGTCTTTAAGTAGTTCCTGAGCCTGCACTCCCCAGGATGCAGGCTGCTACTTCTGTTCCATCCTGCCCTGGCCTCAGCCTCTGATGCCTCCTGTTCAGTTTCCTACTTCGGGCTATTAAACACAGCCTGAAGGCTTCCTCTGCCCCAGGTGCCACCGGAGCTGAGCGAATCCCACCCCACTTGATTTACTCCAGGTGCTGGAGCCCCTGCGGACTCAGTAGGTGCTGGCTTTACAGATTTGAGCCAAGGGAAAGGCTCACTTACATTTTCAGCTGGATAACTATACCTTTGACCAGGGGTTGGGACAGGCCTCTGGGGACCCTCCCTGTTTCCCACACGGTTCTGTGAAAACAGGCGCTCATTATGTCAGCCAAGGTGGCCCAGGAGGGGGACCTGTGAGAGGAGGTAAGAAGGCTTGTTACTCCACTTTCTTATGCCAGTTCTGCCTCCTCCACCCTAGAAAGTTCACCTTGTAATAGGAACAGCGTGATGTGTGGGCGCAAAGCTTAGCAAGCCTGAGATTTCCCTGAAATTATTTATAATCACCTTTCAGGGAACATTGAGCTTCAGCCAGAATGTGACATGGCCTCCAAATTTGGGGATCAGTTGTTTCCACAGAAGTCTGCTTCCTAAAAGGGCCACCAGCACACCCAGTAGACGCACGCTGGCAGGTTTGTGTTTGCTGCAACCTGAAAAGGCAGGCCCGGTTTGAATTACCAGGCTCTAATTCCTCGGTGCAGTCCTGGTCACACTCACTCCGCAAACCATCTGGAGCCTGGCTCTGGCACTCTCTTATTTACTCACAGTCCCAGGTGGAACTGGAGCCCATAATTCACAGTTGTCTGCTCCTCTCCTCCACAGACAGTCCCATAGCTCATCTCAGCGGTTGCCCTCACACCATCCATCACTCTTCCAATTTGGGAATCACTTGCCAAGGTGGATGTTTTACTTTGGGGATTATTATTATAAATTAGTGTTTTAAATTTTGGTACTGGTCCATCATTTTGTAGAGTGTTTTGCCTTTTTTTTTCCCTCTTAATATCACCTGTCTCAAACTTATAGGGTCCTCGGCTTTCCTTTTTCTCCCTTCACAGAGAATTCTGGTAACCAACAGACCATATGCCTATAACCCCTTTTCCTTCTCAGGAAGTCATCACCAGTCAAACAAATAAGCCAAAAAACAAAAAACTCTCACCAGCTCAGGATCCTAAATGAGAAACCACTGCCCCTTAGTTAAGACTGAACATGTTACTGCATCTCTCTGTACCCCAGCTTCCTCACGGGGTAAGGCATGACAAAGTTTAGTCTTAAAAGATGTACCAAGCAGTGCCAGGCCGTGGAGAAGGAAGGGCATTCTAAGTGTGCAAAAGTCAGAAGAGAGGGAGCGGAAGCACCGCATGTCCAGCAACTGGAGAATCACAGGGAGTTTGCTGTGGCTGAAATCTCGGGTACAGGTGGAGAACTAGAAAAAGAGGAAACTGAAAAGGCAGAGTCAGATGATGAAAGGCCTTGAAAACTGTGTATAGAAGTTTAAATATTTTCTTCAAAGTTAGAGAGAGTCATTGAAGGTTTTAAGAAGGGGAGTCACGTGTTCGGAATTTTCCACAGAACTATCACTCTCTCAGAAGTGTGGGAGTTGGATTGAAGAGATGTAGGAATAAAGGGAAGGGAGCCAGCGAGGAGACTATTGCAGTAAGGCAGATGGGCGGTGAGAATGGACGGTGGCCTGAACTAAGGAAGTAGAGTGGAGAGAGGAGAGGACAGAACTACAAGATCTTTAGAGAGGTCATGGGGAGTGAGGGAAAAGAATGATTTGAGTAAATTTCCAAGACAACTGGACAAACCACGATGCCATTCACCAAGGCAGAGAATTATAGGAAGTTTGGGGGGGGGGAAGGGAAATGAATTACAGGAATTTGGAATAGAATATCTGAGGGCGAGTGTGTGTGGCACACTCAAGAGAAGCGCCGAATAGGCAGGAGGAATTCCAGGAAAGAGGTCTGATCTGGAAATACAGATTTCGGAGTCACCGGTAAGTACAGTGTGTGGAACTTGAAGAGATGTGGGAAATGAGTTCATCTAGGGAGCATGCAGAGAAGGGAGGTCAGTGACGAGATCCTGGGGAATGTCAAGGAGAGAGTGGATTTAAGAGATGTGCAGTAATTAAAAGTGACAGTACATGGTAACTAAATGGGTAGAGATAAAGGAGAAGTACAGGATTGAGTCTCAGACTGGATACTGAGTTGTTTTGCAAAGAGTCTCGAATAAAACATCTGAAGCAACAAATGAGAAAAATAAAATCTCCTATTATTAAGGGCTCTGTCGTGTGCTAGAGACTCCAACTATTATAGTTATATTATAGTTTTAAGATAAAGGAGACAATAACGAGGATTAGAGACTTAATTGGGAAGAGTTTTCTTGTCTTAACAACCATGCCACAAAACTAGCATGGGTGAGGCTTAGCGACTGGCTAAGGAATTAAGAAGGGAAAGGGATGAGTACCTGGAGAGACCTGGAAAACTCTGCCTTAACTAGTGATGAAGGCTACATGGCCAGGGATGTCTTCCTGGTATCATGTACCCCTGGATATGATGTGATGAGAAGAGCCCTTCACCTCTGTGGCATTCTCTTCCAAAAGCCATAACTCCAGACTAACACAAGAAAAGCAATAGACAAACCCAGATTGGGAGACCTGGCCAGAATTCATCAAGGCTGTCAAAGTTAAAAAGCAAAGAAAGGCTAATTAAAGACGTGGTAACTAAAGGCCAATGGACTGGGTTCTGGAACAGAAATGGGACATTAGTAGAAAGATGTGCAATCCACCTAACGTCTGGGCTTTAGTTAATAGTGATCTACCAATGTTAGTGTCTTAGATTTGACAACTGTACCATGGCAATGTAAGATGTTAACAACATGGCGAACTGTTTTATTGCAGTGTCTTTGCAACTCCTCTGCAAATCTAAAATTATTCCAAAATGAAAAGGGTATTAAAAATAACACAGCAACTGACCAACCACCCAACCAGCCATCTCCTTTGGCCTGTAACTCTCTCAACCTCTGCCCTCTCCTTTTCAAAGTTGAGCCTCCTAAAACAGTCCATGTTTACTGTCCACATTCACTGTGCCTTCCAGTTCTTTCCCCAAGTTCACTGCCTTCCCATTTCTTCTCCACAGGACTCTGCTCTCTGTGGTATGGCTGATACAACTGGCCACTCTCTCCTCGGTACTCTCTCCTGCTTTGGTTCACCAATCCCCAGGGTCTCGTCACTGACCTCCCATCTGTGCCTGCTACCTGGATGATCTCATCTTCCGCATCTCTTCAACTTCCACACACCGTACCTACCAGACTCCGAAATCTGTATTTCCAAATCAGACCTCTTTCCTGAAAATCCTCCTGCCTATTAGACATTCCTCAATTTTCTGTCAGTCACACACACACACAAAATTGACAAAACTTTGCCCTATCAACTGACCCCCAATTTCTTACCTTCTCCTCCAGTTAGAACCCTACCCTCACCCCTGACTTCTAGTGTGGAAACAAAGGAAGCAAAGGTTCCTGAAAACGTTCTCTGCATCCATTGTCAGACTGTAGTGAGTTAACAAGGAATAAAGGATGGAGGGACAATGCAGCACATGATTCCAAACACGCCCCACAACTGCCATTGAGCCTGCACAGGGGAGCCTTGGCTTTGGCTTGACACCTTAGTCCTCATTCTGAAGAAATGGCTCATCAAAAGTCCCGTTCCTGGGACTTTTGCAGGAATATGCATTTGAACAAGAATCCTCTTTTTCCCCCATGACTGTGCTTGAAGGATAGGTGGGATAGGAACGATAGGCCAATTCGTGCAGGACAAGCAGGGAACTGGGTTCCAAGGTCGGTTCTGGCACTTATTCTGGGAAGCAACTTCTATGCCTAGGCTCAGCATTTATAAAGTGAGCAGGTTGAATTATAACTAGTTCAGTTCAATCCACCAGCTGCTTTAGTAAGCAGCTACCATTTGATTTCATCTCTGGGTCTTCTCCGTTACAGTCATGGAACAGTGTAGTCACACTGTTTTATGTCACACTGGCTTTGGGAATGTCAGTGGAGGAAGCCATGTTCCAGAAGAGTCACATGGAAAAGGAATTAGGACTGCACAGGTCAAATTCTAGCTTGGTGAGTTGTGTGAGATAAATGTGGGGAAGCCCAGTGGGAAGAATGGGCTCCTAACCTCTGGACAGAGCCTACGTGGTGTTTTCCCAGAGGACTGGCAGCTTGGCAGCCCTCAGTGCCTCCAGCTCTGTCCTCTCAAATGGGTGAGCTTGTGTTGAACTCATATGACAGATGGCTCTTTGGGCCTCCAGCCATCACCTGACTGTCAAACTGCAAACAAAAGCCATTCATTGCCCTTACCTCCTCTCCTGAATTCTTCCTAGCTTCAGAACATCCAGAACGCAAGACATGCCATCATCATCTTCGGGTTTCCCACTCCCTATCCAACTATATTGACCATATTTTTCTGAAACTCAAGAATCAGGGCACATGACCTGAAATTAATTCTTTTGCTATTCGTAACTGCATAGACAGTCTAGGAAAGGAATTTTTAGTGCTAAGATAGTATTATTTCCATGTAACTCCAATGGTTTCTAACAGCTTTCCCAGGTGGAATCAAACAGAAGGGAAACTGAGACCATCTTAGAAAGTTTGGATGCAAGACTTTGATGTACATCTCCCTGTCTTCTCCCTTTTCCTCTTACTGTTACAAGATCACTGGTGCAAGGAGATAAAATGCTATTAAAGTAAAAGGAAGGAAGAGAATTGGGAAAAGCACCTAGCTAAACTTACTTGCAGACAGAGGAGACTGCCAATACTAAGGGGTTAGAAGACGGTGGGATAGTACTTCTTACCCCAGTGTTATGTCTGCTGATATACAAAAGTCCAACAATCAGAAGCTCATAACCTTGACACAAAATTTAATCCATAATTTAAAAAAAAATCCCGAAGAGTGTCTAGATTCAAAGTTTTTATCAAACATTGGCATTTTTAAGAGAAGGGTCTGATCTCAGGTGGGTGATCACCAGAAGGTGGGAAAGCAGAGTGTGTCTGAGATGAGAGAGGTGGCATAGGACCCTTGCTTGCTGCCTGCTACATGTTCTTTAAGAAGTACCCAGCAGCTCCGTAGTGGGGTTTTTACCATGTGGAATCCTCTGGCTCCCCATAATCCCAGAGAGAGAGCGAGAGCAGGAGACACAAAAGGACATGTCAGCGTCGCGGTGGCAACCTCCTCCTCCACTGAGACGGGAGCAACTAGGAACCTCCGCCATTAGTCCAAAGAGCTTGACCGGGAATCCAGGCACCTGAGTTCTGAATCTGGAGTTTCCATCTGTGAAATCAGAAGGCAGGTGGGACAATCTCTAACATCCTGACCAGCTTGAAAGGTCACTTTAGATTAAGAAGATATTTATCCAGAGTGACAGAAAATGTAGGAGAGATATGGGTAGGATGTAAAAAAGATGAGAAGGAAGAGGGACCTGCAGAAGTCAAGGTGCTTATAGGTTGGTGAGACTAAGCCTATGCATTAGTTTCGTAGGACTGCCGTACAAATTACCAGAAACTTGGCCACTTAGAACAACAGAACTTTCTTCTCTCAGGTAGCAGGCTATTAGTCCAAAATCAAGGTGTCGGTAGGGCCACGCTCTCTCTGAAGACTCTAGGGAAGAATCCTTCCTTGCCTTTTCCCGTCTCTGGTGGCTCCACGTCTTCTTGATCTGCGGCAGCACCCTGCCAATCTCTGACCCCCTCTTCACAGGGCCTTCTCTGTGACTGTATAGTTGCCTCTTCTTATAAGGACCCTTGTCAAATAGATTCAAGGCCCACCTGGTTAGTCCAGGATGACCTTATGTCAAGATCCTTAACTTCATTCCACCTGCAAAACCCTTTTTCCAAGTAGGGTCAGATTCCCAGGTACCGGGGTTAGGACTTGGACACATCTTTTGGGGGCCACAAGGTCATCCACTACTCATAGATGATCCAAACAACTTCCCTCATAGTTCCAGGAAAAAGTTCTGCCTCCCTCCTGTGCGCTTTGCACTTCTGAGACAGTAGTTGTCACATTCTACTTTGCCTTACTCTCCTACTAGCTTTGACTGCACTCATGCCACGCTCCACGACTTAAAAAATGCTTTAAAATCCACCATTTTATCAGAGTGCCTCTGATCCCTCACCCCTCAAAAAGAAAATCTATGAACTTGGCAGGAATTCCCATTCCCACTTCTCTGGAAAAGATCTGGGGTCCAGTGGCTGGCAAAAGGCCACTCTATAAACTGCTTGTGGTCAGCTGGAACGAGAACTCCTGGCTCCAGACACATGGCCAGGTGCTCCTTCCTTTACACCCAGCTCTTTCAGAGCTTTAGGGCTCCTCACAGGTATCCTCAAGCAAAGTCTGTTAGACACTTATTTTGGCTCCCTCCTCCACTGGTCAGACTCATGCTTCAAAAGAGCATGTTAAAATAAAGCTGAGAGCTGCTATACCTGCTCCTATCATTGGCACGATGGTACTTCCAATCCACACTTCTTACAGCCTCGGAGTTTCCACGGAGCATCTATCTGGCATCCGGTTGGCTAAGCTCACCCCCTAATTCAATGAAAGCAGCTCCACTTTTATCTGCTTTATTTATTGGTCTCCCTGTAGGTATTAAAAGAGTTTGAAGACCACTGAAGGGCAGGTTCAAGTCTGCAGTGTTAGTTCCAACCTGAACCCAAATTCCAGTTTCTTTACATGACATGCTAATAAATCTCTGCTTCGTGGCCTCCCAAAAGAAAAGGGAGGACAGAAGCAGCCCATTGGTCTTCAAGACATATGGTCACCTGTCACATCAGGGTGCCGCCAGGGCGTCTTAAATCAAGAGGAACGTGAGAGTAATCCTTTCACATCTTAAGACCACTCTGATGAGAGAAACTTCATTACCATGCGTGCACAGTAGCTAGTATTTTACATAGACTAACTAGCCTGTTTTCATTCTTTTTAAATACCCAAAGGCATCCTACCTACACGAGGAGCTGAAGGCCTACAAACTGTGCTCGTAAAAGCTGTTTGCACACTACCCAAGTGCTACAGAGCACCTGAAACCACTTTGCTTCTATTTGTTTTGCCCCCTAAAATGCACAGTGGTATATTAGTGTTTCTTTTGAATCCTCGTGGGTTTGGATATTATACACCCAAGTTTTAGTCCAAATTGAGTTTTCACAGCTGGATTATAAACCAATGGAAATGTTGACCCAGCACCAACTAGATCATTCCAAACAGGTGTTGCTTTAATTAGCCTTATCGTAAAACAAAAATTAAAATTAAAGGAAAACATTTTAATGTACCTAAAGAGTTTCTTACGGTCTTAAAGGGTGCAGGCAGATTACTGAGGACTTTTAAGCTATATCTCATTTTTTCAGACTCTCCTAAAAGTTCAGCAACTCTTCTGAAGCTGCAGTAACACCCTAATGGTTAAAAAGGAGGGGGGAAAATGTGGCTTCTATGGCATGTTTGCCAGAAGGAGAAAGCTAGGTTGAGGACCACACTTTGAGAACCACTGGTGTGGACAAAGGATTGTGCATGGCTGCAGGGGGTCCGGCTGGGGTTCACTTAGTTATAATAGAGGAGAAGAGTGGAGAATGCAGTTCCTTAAAAGGATGCTTGTTCTGATGGTGTTTTCATGCTAAAAAAAATCAGTCATTCTCAACTTAACTCTCTCTCTAGCTGTTCCGTGAGTTTATAATAATAAGTATTGGGTACTAGGCTTGGTGCTTTACCTATATTATCTAGTTTAGTCCTCAGAAAAAGCAACTGCAATAAAATCACCATAACAACTAATAATGATCGTGGTGGCCCTTCTTTATTTTGCATTAATTAAGCATGCCACATGCATTCTGTCTCTTTGTAGGCACGGGTGGCATGTTCAATGAGATAAAGGGAGGTTCTGCTGCTCTTGAGAGCTTCATCTTCTTGCTGACAAAGTCTTCTTTCCTCCTCTTTCCCAGGAAAATAGCAAGTTCTCTGGACCTTTCCATTACTAGGCTTGTCAGTTAAGCTCCTTGAGGTATGTGGAACAGAGAAGCAGTAAGGTTCCTCAGAAGACAGAGGCTTGTTATAAGGCCATGGAGGGAAGAAATAAAATCTGGGAACCCACACAACTGGTCCTCTTGAAAATGGAGTGGCATTCATAGAACAAGAGCAGTTCTGGTGATGCTGTCAGCTGGTCTCCTCAGAAGTGGCCATCCGCTGGTCCTACCTTGAGACCCCACAGCTCTTCTGACCCAACTTCTTTCTCTGTGTGCCTCTCTTCTCTGCTTCCCTGTTGTGTGTGTTTCAAAAATCTTCCCCAAGAGAAAGAATCTGATTGGTGATTAGTCATCAGTCAATACGTAGCTCCTCTATGGGGCAAAGCTCTTGCAGGAGCCCTCTACTAAGATGTTGGCCCAGCCCACTGAGCAGCTGCACTGGCCAACAGAGGTATGACACCAGACAAAAATGCAAGGGGGAGATGTAATTTTAAGTTATCTAGTAGCCATGTTAGAAAGTTAGAAAAAAGTGAAATTAATTTTAATAACATTAGATTTAATCCAGTGTATCTAAATTGAAATTGAAATGGTTATACCTTGCTAGTGGTTTAATCATTTTACCATCAAATATTTTTCTTTATCTTTGTAATGTTTCTTCCTTAGAAAAGATTATCTTCTGATATTAGTGTAGTCGCATCAGTATAAAACCTTTTTTTTTTTTTTCCAATTAAGGTTTGCATTAGTGGTGTAGGGATAAACTGGCTCTCTGGAAAACTACAAACCCTGCTCTGTAGCATTTGCAGATTCCCATGGCCAATTTCAAGCTACCAAAAGCTTAAAAACTGACTTTCATAATTCCTGAATGTTTAACAATGAATGAGCTCTCATAAGCTCTAGGAGCCAGCTCCAGTGCATTGATTCGTTTGCCTGATATATCTCTTTCCATATTTTACTTTCAACCATTTTGTCTCCTTGTATTTGACATGTGTCTCCTTTAAGCAATATATTGTTGGACTTTCCAAAACATCTAATCTGATATTGTCTTTTAATTAGAATATGTAGCTCTTTTACATTTAACGTAATTGCTGATTTTTTAAATTGTGGTAACATATATAGAGCACAGAATTTCCCATTTTAACCATTTTTAAGTAGCGACTCAGTGGTATTAATTACATTCACAATATTTTGCCACCATCACCACCATCCATTACCAAGATTTTTTCATTACCCCAAACAGAAACCCTGTACCTATTAAGTAATATCTCCTCCTTCCATTCCCCTCTCCACCTGGTCTCTGGTAATTGCTAATCTACTTTCTCCATGGATTTCCTTATGCTAGATATTTCATATAAGTGAGATCCTATAATATCTGTCCTTTTGTGTCTGGCTTATTTCATTCCACATAATATTTTCGAGGTGCATCCACACTGTAGCATGTATCAGAATTTCACCCCTTTTATTGGCTGAGTAACATTCCATGGTATGTATATATCACATTTTGTTTATCCACTCATCTGTTGATCGACACTTAGATTGTTTACACTGTAGTCCACTGTGAATAATGCTGCCATGAACATTGGCATACAAGTATCTGTTTGAGTCCCTGCTTCAATTCTTTTGAGTATATACCTAGATGTGAAATTGCCAGGTTAGATGGTAATTCTATGTTTAACTTTTTTTGGAACTGCCAAGCTTGTTTTCGACAGCGGTTGAGCCATTTTACATTACCACCAATAATGTAGGTGTGTCCTAATTCTCCTCATCATTGCCAACACTTGTTATTTTCCATTTTTTAAATAATAGCCATCACAGTGAATGTGAAATGATATCTCATTGTGGTTTTGATTTGCATTTCCCAGATGACCAGTGATGTTAAGCATCTTTCATGTGCTTATTGGCCATTTGTATATTTCCTTTGGAGAAATGTCTATTCAAGTCCTTTGCTCATATATATTTATATTTTAAGTTGGTACCAGGGATTGAACCCAGGACTTCATACATGGGAATCAGGCACCCAACCACTCAGCCACATATGCTCCCCAATGAGAATTGGTCCCCTTGTTTGTTTGTTTGTTCGTTTGTTCCTAGGACGCACCGGGGATCCAACCAAGGACCTGATATATGGGAAGCAGGCACTCAACCACTTGAGCTAGATCCACTCCTGCTTTGCTCATTTTTAAAATTGGGTTGAGTTGTAGGAGTTCTTTATATATTCTAGATATGAAGCCCTTGTTGGATATACGATTTGCACTATTTTTCCCATACTATAGGTTGTCTTTTCACTTAATTGATTATGTTCTTTGATGCACAAAAAGTTTCACTTTTGATGAAGTCCAGTTTATCTAATTTTTCTGTTGTTGCCTGCCCTTTTGGTGTCCTAGCTAAGAAATTACTACCAAATCCAAGGTCACAGCCCCTGTTTTCTTCTAAGAATTTTATGCTTTTAGCTCTTAGGTTCAGGTCCTTGATGTATTTGGAGTTAATCTTTTATATGGTGTAGGTAGGGCCTCCACCTTCATTCTTTTGCATGTGGATATACAGTTTTCTCAGTACCATTTGTTGAATAAACTATTCTTTCCCATTTACTGCACTGGCATGCTTGTCAAAAATCTTTGGTCATAGATGTTTGGGTTCATTTCTGGATTCTCGATTCTAGTCCACTGGTGCATATATATATCTTTATTTCAGTACCAGTCTCTTGATTACTATGGCTTTGTAGTAACTTGTCAAATCTGCAAGCATGAGAACTCCAACTTTGTTCTTTTTCAAGATGGATTTGGCTATTTGGGGCCCTCTTGTGATTCCATATGAATTTGAGGATCCATTTTTCCATTTCTGCAAAAAAGGCTGCTGGAATTTTGATAGGGATTGCATTGCATTTGTAGATTGCTTTGGCTAGTATTGACAGATTAACAATAAGTCTTCCAATCCATGAACATGAGATGTCTTGCCACTTATTCAGATATTCTTTAATTTCTTTCAATTGCTGATATATTTGGATTTACATTTACCATATTAGGATTGGTTGCCAATCTATCCCAGTATTTTGTTCCTTTTTCTCTTTTTTACCTTTCTTTGGGTTAATCAAGTATTTGTGTTTTTGTCCTCATCTTCTATCCTCATTAGCTCATTGGGAAAACATTTATTTACTTTTTTTTTTAGTGGTTATCTTGAAGACCCAGGAGCACCCTTGATGATTAGAAACTAATATAAATTTGCATGCTTACCATTTCCCTGACATTGCAAGAACCGTGGAGGTCTTGAATGCCTTTTAACTGTGTCCAGTGTCCCCAATACCACCCTAGGTTCAGTGATTCACTAGAAGGACTCACAGTATTCAGCATATAATTGTATTCATGACTATGATCGATTACAGTGGAAAGAAAGAAAGCAAATTCAGCAAAGGGAAAAGGAACAGAGCAAAGTTTGGAGGAAACCAGTTGCAAGAGTCCTCTCCTAATGGAGTCACAAGATGTGCTTAACTCCACCAGCAATGAGTTATGACAACACACGAGAAATGTTTTCAAGGGAAGCTCATAAGGGACTCAGTGCCCAGGGTATTTATTGGGAACTAGTCACATAGGCGTCTTCTGCCTGGCATGTACCAAAATTCCAGACTCCCAGAAGGAATGCAGGTGTTCAACATAAACCAAATTGTTTGCTCAAACAATTTAGGCACAGCGAGCCACTCTTCTCCATTCTGGTAATTGTAAGAACCTTCCCAAAAGCCAAGTTTGCAAATGCCAAGGGCTAACCGCCCAAGCAAGATTTTCACAGGATAGCCACCTGTCTCAGGCCTGCTATGTTGATGCTTTTCTGTACATGTCCCCCCTCCACCTTTCCTGTTACTGTTGCCATATGTTTTACTTTAAATCCACAAGCCGTTATCATTGCTTTGCAGTGTCAGTATTCACTTAGATTTACCCATTTACCCTTTCCATTGTTCTTCATTTCTTCCTGCATTTCTGTTTCTGTCTGAAGAAATTCCTTTATTATTTCCTGTAGGTCAGGTCTGCTGGCAGTGAGTTCTCTCACCTTTTGTCAGAACTCTCTTTATTTCATCTTCATTTTTGAAGGACAATTTTACAGTTTTACTGGGTCTAAAATTCTAAATAGGCATTTACTTTATTCCAGGACTTTAGAGATATCATTCTACTGTCACATGGTTTCCTTCATTTCTGTTGAGAAGTATTAGTCTTGACATTGCTCTTTAGAAAATAATGCATCATTTTTTATGGTCTACCTTTATGATTTTTTTTGTTTTGTTTTTGGTTTCCAGCAGTTTGGCTGTGATATGGATAGGTTTTGGACTTTTAGTGCTTCTTGAATCAATTCTCAGCCATTATCTCAAGTATTGTTTCTCTACATCTTTTGTCTAATATTATTCTAATGTTAAACTAGTGATTTTCAATGAGGGATGATTTTCCCCCAGGCAAAATCCCCCTCACAACAAGTGTTAGAACCAAATTGTCAATAGTGCCAAGGTTGAGAAAATTTAGACTTGTCACTATATCTCATATATTTCCTTCCTTCTTCTCTATACTTATCTTTTTATTTTTCTATCTCCATGCTTCATCCTGGATATTTTCTACTAATCTATTTTCCAGTTTACTGATCTGCTCTTTATCTCTATCCTGTGTGCTGTGTTATGTATCTATTGATTTCTTAATAACAGATACTATGATTTTCAGTCCTAGAATTTCCATTGGATTATTTTATAAAGATTCTGATTCTATGATAAAAATCCTCCATATTTCCATCTATCACAATTATTTTCAAATCTATATCTAATGATTTCAATATCAGGTCACCTATCTGTTTATGTTGTCTATTCATTTATTGGTCCTGTTTCTCACTTTGCCTGATCATTTTATTGAATATAAGATATTGTGCATGAAAAGATTTAGGTACTTTGGATAATGTAATCTTCTCTTAAAGGAGAGTCAACCTATTCTCTGGAGTGTAGGAGGGGACAGATGATATCAATCCAAGCAGAGACTAAACTGATTTTAGGTTGCATTAATGAAAGTTTGGATCTACCTCTATTTGGCCTCAACTTCTAGAGTATAACCTCCCAGAGGTCCCAACTGAGAATCCTAGGTGCGTGCTATGGACTCTCCTCTTTTCCAAGTTTTTGCTTCTTGGCATAATGTGATTGCCAAAATCTCTGCTCTGCATTTCAGTTGTTTTCTTTTTAGCTTCTCAGTCTCTTCCCTGAACTCACACATCAATTGTCAAATGCCTGGAAAAGGAAACTGATGCTAAATGTCAGGCTTGCTTCTCTGTGCCTTTTTTCTCTCCAGGATCTTGGCCCCTCAAGTTTTGGCTGTGTTAGCAGAACAAAGTTTTTGTTTCCCAACCCTTAAGATTGCCTAAGGCTCCGCCAAGTTCTCTGACAATTAGAAGCGACCTTCTGACTGAATCTTCAACCTCTTACCTCACACCAAATATTGCCAAATGCCCTAAGTAGAAAACCACCATGCTTACTTCACTGAGCTTCCTTTTTCTCCAGAATCTGACCCTCAAGTCCTTGTGACAGTAGCTCTCTGATGTGTTTAGACACTATGAAAATCCAGCTTCTAGTTATTCTTGGCAGTAGTTTAAGTCTGCCACAACCTTCTGCATCATAGCCAAAAATAGAAGTCTATATTTAGAAATCAGGTTAGACATAAGTAAAATACTTATAATTTTTCTGTGAGCATTGTTGAACACTATACTGGGTCATCAAAGAGAGTGGTTTACCAACCCCCTTTGAAAGCCAAAAGATACTTCCAGTTGCCCAATTTGCCTGAAAAAGACTCTCCAGGGCTCTGTTCCCCCAAAGAATCTTTGAACAACTGGCCAAAAATGGCAGAGCCATCTTCCTCAGAGCTCTGGAAAATAGTTAAAGGGTTGCAGCAACTGGGTGAACACTGAATGAAGAAAACACAATATAAAGATGGTAGAAGAAGCTTATGGTGCCCTTTCTGGCCCCTTACTCACGCCTTCCCCAAGTGTGGAGTCTGCTTGGCTCTCATTTTGTGTCCCAGACTCTATTGCTGAGGGAACAGAATAGCCCCTATGTGCATATTGGGGTGCCTATATGCTGGAGCCCATCTATCAGGGGGCAGTTAGAAGGACTGAACCAGGACACTTGTCTCTGGGAATGTTGCAGTTGGGCAGTTTGATGTAATTATGAATTCCAAAAATATAATTGGATCATGCTTGTAAACTGGTCTGTTAATCTGGGCATGATTAAGTTATGATTAGGGCATTGACTGGGCCACATCAGTAGGGCATTGAGCCCCACCCCTTGGTGGGTGGAGAATCGAATATAAAAGGCAAAGCAAAGAACAGTTTTGAATAGCAGTCTTTTGAGAAGCAGTTTTGATGTTGGAAAGAAGCCCCAGGAGAAGAGAAGCAAGCCGTTCGCCTTATAGTCTACAGCTGACCCTGTGGAGGAAACAGGAGCTAAGCCCAGAGAGAAACGCATCCCCGGGAAGAGAGGAACCCAAGAAGCCTGAACCCTGGCAAACGTCAGCAGCTGTCTTGCTCTAACACGTGGCAATGGACTGTGCTGAGAGAAGAAACTTAACGCTTTATGGCCTGGTAACTGTGGACTTCTACCCCAAATAAATACCCTTTATAAAGACCAACCCATTTTTGGTATTTCACATTAGCACCCCTTTGACTGACTAATACAGGGAGCCAACCCAGAACTTGCCCTGCATGCAGAAGCAGCTTGCAGACAGCAATGTAAGAAACAAGCAAATCTAAGCAGCCTAGAGCAAAGCATTACCAGCTTCAGTACATACAACAGGGTGCCCAGAGGGAAAGAGAGTCTATTCCATAGGGAGTAGAATGGCATTAGGATTCCTGCAAACAAGGAAGTTCTTAAGGCCACAACAGCATGCCCAGGACAAAATGCATGCTCAGGAGAAGACAGAGATGATTCTGCACGTTCACCTTTGGCTGATCTTCTTGGTAGGAGGGCTAAACTCTGAAGGAGAGCACCAGCTAACATGGGGCCAATTTGCAAAAACTGTGAAAGTTGTTTTTGCTTTGGTTTGTTTTAACAACAGGCACTCTCTCATATCACTAATTGGATACAAACTTAAGGAACAGACAGCTCAGAGACTAAATCCCAGGGTTAACAGTTCAAAATATTAAAATACACAGTGGACAACAAAATATTGCAAGACAAACAAACAGGATATTGGCCCATTCAAAGAAATAAGATTAAACTTCAGGAAACAGCAACAAAAAAATACCAGGGTTTGGACATTGCAGACTAAAGAAATGTTATTAAGTATGCTCAAAGAGCTAAAGGAAAACACAGAGAATGAAATAAAAGATACCAGGAAAACAATGAATGAACAATATGAAAATCTCAATAAAGAGATAGAAATTTTAAAAAGGAGCCAAACAGAAATACTGGACTTGAAGACCACAATAACTTAAATGAAAAATTCCCTGCAGGGTTCAAAAGTAGATTGTGTCTGGCAGAAGAAAGAATCCATGTACTTGAAGATAAGATAATTGAAATGATTCAGGCTGATCAAGTGGGATTTATCCAAGGAATTCAAGGGTTGTTCATTCTAAGAAAATCAATTAGTTTAATACATCATATTAAAATAATGAAGGAAAAAAACCACATGATCATCTCAATTGTTGAAGAAAAGACATTTGACAAAATTTAGCCCTGCTTCTTGATAAAAACATTAGAAAACTAGAAAAAGAAGAAAACTTCCTAACATGATAAAGGGCATATGTGAATAAAACCACAACTAATATCATACCCAGTGGTGAAAGATTGAATGTTTTCCCTCTAAGATCAGGAACAAGACAAGGATGCTGTATTAGCCAAAGGGGTGCTGATGCAAAATACCAGAAACTGGTTGGTTTTTACAAAGGGTATTTATTTGGGATAGAAGCTTACAGTTACCAGGCCGTAAAGCATAAGTTTCTTCCCTCACCAAAGTCCATTCCCACATGTTGGAGCAAGGCAGTTGCTGACATTTGCCAGGGTTCAGGCTTCTTGGTTTCCTCTCTTCCCAGGGCTGCATCTCTCTCCAGGCTTAGTTCCTCTGTTTCCTCCACAAGGCCAGCTGTGAACCATTAGGCAAATGTCTTGTCTCTTTTCCCGGAGCCTTCTCTCCTTCCTCACCAAAGTCATCTGTGTGCTTACTCCCCTGGGCTCCAGCATTAATACTCAGCATCAAAACTCCAACATCAAAACTACTACAAATCTGTCCTTTGCCATGCCTTTTATATTTGATTCCCCACCCACCAAGGGGTGGGGCTCAATGTGGCCCAGTCAACGCCCTAATCATAACATAATCATGCCCAGATTAACAGACCAGTTTACAAGCATGATCCAATATCTATTTTTGGAATTCATAATTATATCAAATTGCCAAACTGCTACAGATGCCCACTGTCACTGCTGTAATTCAACACTGTACTGGAAGTTTAAGCCAAAGCGATTAGGCAAGAAAAGGAAATAAAGGGCATCCAAATTGGGAGGAAAGAAGTGAAAGTTTCCATTTTGCAAATGACATGATCCTTTATATAAAAAGTCCTGAAAAAAGAAGAGCAAAGCTACTAGAACTAATAAATGAATTCAGCAAAGTGGAAGAGAAAAAGACCAATATGCAAAAATATGAGTAGTGTTCTATACACTAGTGTTTTAGTTTCCTAGGCTGCTCAAAGCAGATACCATGAAATGGGTTGGCTTTTTAACAATGTGAATTTATTAGTTTACAGTCTGAGGCCAAGAAAATGCCCAAATAAAAGTTTCATCAAGGTGATGCTTTATTCCTGAAGACCAGCTGCTGGCAATCTTTGTCTCCTCTACAACATGGCAAGGCACATGATGGCATCTGCTGGTCTCTCCCTTCTCTTCCTGGCTTTATTGCTTTCAGTTTCTTGCTTCTGTGGCTTTTTTTTCTCTCTCTCTCTCTGCATTGATTCCATTTATAAAGGATTACAGTAAGAGGATTATGACCCATTCTGAATGAAGTGGGTCACACCTTAACTGAAGAAGCTTCATCAAAAGTTCCTGCTTACAATGAGTTTACCCCAAAGGAACTTATTAGATTGAGAACATCTTTTTCTGGGATACATACAGCTTCAAACCACCACAACTAGTAATGAACAATCTGAAGATGAAATGAGGGAAAAATTCCATTACCATAACAACTAAAAGAATCGAATATATAGGAATAAATGTAACCAAAGATATAAAGGATTTATAGATGTAAAACTACAAAACATTACTGAGAGAAATTAAAGAAAACCTAAAAAAAAAAAAAAAAAGGATATTCCATGTTCATGAATTGGAATACTTAATATTGTTAAGATGACAATTTTACCCAAAGCAATTTATGGATTCAGCAAAATCTCAATAAAAATTTCAACAGCCTTCTTTGGAGAAATGAAAAGCCAATTATCAAGTTCATATGGAAGGGCAAGGGGTCCTGAATAATCAAAACATTCTTTAAAAAGAAGAACAACATTGCAGTACTCACACTTCTGTATTTTAAAACTTATTGTAAAGCTACAGTATTCAAAACAGTGTGGTACTGGCCCAAGGACAGATGTATAGACCAATGGAATCAAATCGAGAGTTCAGAAATAATTCCTCTCATCTGTGGCTAATTGATGTCTGACAAGAGTGCCAAGTCCACTCAATGGGGGAAAGAATAGTCTCTTCAACAAATGGTGCTAGGAAAACTGGATATCAACCCATATGCAAAAGAATGAAGATGGACCCCTACCTCACACTATATGCAAAGATTAATCCTAAATGTTGCTAATATTCTCTCTGTCCTAATTTTGTGATAATTGGGGTAAGCTAAACATTCGCTATATTAGAAACCATGCATGTGTCCCCAAACCTAGCTTTTCTCCCTAGGTCTGGTTTTTAGAATGTTGGTGATAAACTAAGCCTGATTTATTATATGACCATCCTGTACAGAAAATGACTGTAACTCTAGGTATCTTTGGCCAACCTTAAGAGATATAGCAGGGGGTGGATATGGCTCAAATTGCTGGGTGTCCGTTTCCCACGTGGAAGGACCTGGATTTGATCCCCGGGACCTCCCGGTAAAATAAAGAAAAATATAGAAGGTGCACAGGTGTGCCGTCAGGCCCTGCAAGCGGGTGAGCCATCAGGCCCCGCTGAACCAAGCAGCAAGATGATGACGTAACATGAGAGAGATGGAGGGGAGAGCCAAGATGAGACGCGCCGAAAAACCAGAAACTGAGGTGGCACAGGTGGCAGAATGCCTCTCTCCCACATCAGAGGTTCCCAGGATTGAATCCAGGTGAAGACAGGTGAAGGATGAGAGAAGAAGGCAGGAAACAGAGACAGAGAATTGCCCAACGAATGGACACAAAAAGAGCAAAAATGGTGGGGAGGGGGGTGGTAAACGGATAAAAAGTAAATATATTTTTAAAAATGTAAAGATGTTCAAAATAAACCAATAAATACATTAAAAATTTAAAAATTAATCCAAAATGGATCTATGACCTAAATATAAGAACCCAGACTATAGCACTCCTAGAAGAAAACATAGAGTAACATTTCAGGACCTTGTTTTGGGCAATGGTTTCTTAGACTTTACAACAAAAATATAAGAGCAACAAAAGAAAATATAGATAAATGGGACTTCATGAAATTAAAAACTTCTTTGCGTTAAAGGACTTTATCAAGCAAGTAAAAAGCCAGCCTACAGAATGGGAGAAAATATTTGGAAACCATATATCTGATAAGGGTTTAAAACCCAGAATATATAAAGATCTCCTACAACTCAATTAAAAAAAAAAAAAAAGACAACCCAAATAAAAAATGGGCAAAAGATCTGAAAAATAGACATTTCTGCAAAGAAAATATACGTATGGCCAATAGGTTTATGAAAATAAGCTTGACATCATTAGCCATTAGGGAAATGCAAATCAAAACCACAATGAGATACCAGTTCCCATCAACTAGAATGCCCATATTAAAGCAAACAAACAAAGAAAAAACCAGAATAACAATTGGAGAGAATGTAGAGAATTGGGAACACTCATACATTGTTGGTGAGAATGGAAAATGGTGCAGCTGCTGAGGAAAAGGTTGGCGATTTCCTCAGAAAGTTAAGTATAGAATTACCATATGAGCCAGCAATCTCACTTCTAGGCACATACACAGTAGACCCAAAAATAGAGACTTGAACAGATATTTGCACACCAATATCCATAATGGCACCATTTACAATTGCCAACTAGTGGAAACAACCCCAGTGTCATCCACAGATGAATGGATAAACAAAATGTGGTTTATTCATACCATGGAATATTATTCACCCGTAAAAAGGAATGAAGTTCTGATGCAGGCTACAGAATGGATGAGCCTTGATGGCATCATGTTGAGTGAAATAAGTCAGACACAAGAAGGCAAATACTGTGTGATCTCACTGATAGGAAATAATTAGAATATGGAAATTCATAGAGTCGTGAGCTAGAAGACAGGTCAGCAGGGGCTGCGGTGGGGAGTCAATGCTTAATTGTTACAGTTCTGTTTGGGGTGATGGGATAGTTTTGGCAGTGGAGCACAACATTGTGAAAGTGGATAAAATGGGAAATTTTAGGTTGTATATATTTGACTAGAATAAAAATAATTTAAAACACCCTTAGCACTGTACAACACAAAGAGTAAATCCTAATGTAAACTAAGGGCTATAGTTAATAGCATAATAATAATAATATAATAATAATAATAGTTTCATTACTTCTAACGGGGGTATTACCTTAATGCAAAATATTAATAAGGAAACCTGTGTGTGGTGAGGTGTACATGGGAACCCTGTACTTTCTGCATGATTTTTCTGTAAACCTGTTTTAAATATATATAATAGAAGTCAGAGGAAAAGTTCCCAGGGACCTGAAATAATCAAAGAGGCACCCCAAATAGGGAGAAGGTGCATGAGGAGGGCAACTATTCAAAATGATTTTCCATGATTTCCTGCCACCTCTTCCATCTCTAATTACTGCCAATATGTAAGCACTCAGAACTGGGACAGACTATGTGGTTTCTTCCCACAGTTTTCATTTTGGTTTGTAATTAAGTCAGAGCTGGATGATTGCAACTGAAGCCAGGTGAATTAAAATACAGAAACTACTTGTTGTCATGCTATTTCCAATCTGACTATAGTCAGCAAACATAGTGTTTGTAGTTTCTTTCTTTAATCCCAAGAGTAAGGCTCTTCTCACTAAATCTGAAAAATAAATTTTTAGGAATAGGAAAAAGATTTCAAAGGAATTTCAAACTAAAGTTTTTACCAAGATGACACTGGTCCCACCTCGGGCCTTTGCCAATCTGTTACAAGGGAAAGGGAAAATGGAATCCTCTGCGTCAGAAGGTGCAGCCATTAGGGAGCTTTCAGTTGACTTCGGGTCTAGTGTCGAGTGTGCATATCAAGTCGGAGGTGAGTTTTGCAGGTGTGAGATCTCGGTCACGCAATTTAACGTCAAGGGAGATTATTAAACTCATTTTGCAGGCCCTAGGCAGGGTGGACAGTGGGGGCCATTTCCTTGAGATGGATTCATCAGGTAGAGGAAGCACTCCCAGCAGGAGGCCCCACTCTGCATCCTGCAGCAGCTCCCTGCCTGATGCCTGCAGCAGCTCCCTGCCTGATGCCTGCAGGTTCTTTCATATCCATGCCCCTCTCTGGTGCATCTCTTCTAGAAGCACCCTGAGCTTGACCGGCTCCGTGAGGACAATTAGCAGGGAAGCTTGATGTGGTACCAAGAACACAGTTGTGAGTCAGAAAACAAATAATTAAAACACGAATTATTTGACCTGGGGCCAGTCCCCCCTTCTGCACCTGAATTTTCTCTATATTAAACAGGGGACTATGGGTAGATGTTCCTAACATCTCATTCAGTTGGAGCAGACCATGGCTCTGGAATTCCCTTTGGCCAGTTAAAAGATGTGTGGCAGCAGGGAAGGTGTTTGGATAACTTGAGCAGAGCCTGCGCTGTGAAGAGCTTCTCTATAGGTCTGAAGTTTTGCCTTTTTTCCAGCCCTCTGCCATTCAACATTTTGCCAAGGTGATGCATATAGACTGGGATTTGTCTTGTGCATTTCTCTTTTCTCATCTCACCACGTGTTCCTCAGCAGCATGTGCTAGAATCTTTTCATAACCGAAAATAAAGCTGTTTATTTATTCCACATCAAAATGCATATTAAAATTCTTCTCAGCGTCACTTTTTAATTACCTTGATCTAACGTACATAAAGCTGAGCTGCCTAACGGTCCATCTCAACATACAATCAAACTCGAAGAGATCTAAGGCTGGCATTCAAGATAAATTACTAAAGAAAATTCAAGTCTGAGAAAATGACAAAGGGGATTACAATATGCAACATAGAGGAGAAAGTCTTCAGGGTTTCCTCTCAACCAGTAGTGTTCCAAAATTTCACTGAAGGCTTAATCCAATCCTTTTCTTACTATCTCAAAACTCCCCAAAATGCTCTTTAAAACTTAACTCTCCACGGCTCTTACCCTTCTCCTGCATTTCTAGGTCTTTCCTTTCCCCTGGCTCTATGCCCTTTCTAGAATGTATGTCAGTCCAGGTTTTCTGAGACTCCCTTTAGTCCTCTTTTCAGATTACCTAGACCTGCACTGTAAAACCAGGGCACAGTGGATACCCCAAGGAGTCTTCCTTAGATGCATTCCTTGTTGGTGGAGGGTGGGGAAGGGTTGGAAGTTGAAAAGAGAGTTCAAACACCTATATTTTGACAGCTCGAGAAATATACCTGTCATAGGCATGTTATGAAAGCTCATTATAAAAGGTACAAGCACATATTACATAAATTTGCCTTTGATTCTCCAACCGTAGAAACTTAAATGTATGCATTCTCTTTACTCTGAGATAATCAAAAAGAGGTTCTCTAAATGTGAATTGTTCTGGTCCATTTCCATTTTCCAGATGTGTGAGTCATGTTTGTTCCCGACACATTTGATAGAGTTATAGGTCTGTGTGTGAATTTCGGCAGTAAAAACTTCTTTCTAATAACAATACCCAACATTCAGCTAGCAATTTACAACAGCCAAAGTGTTTTCACACCAGTAGCCTCTTCTGATCCTTGCGTCCACCTGTGCGGTGAGTGTGAGTGTAACTATTATCTCGATTTTGTCCATGAAGGAACCGAGGCTTATAAAGGTCAAGCAACTTGCCCGAGATTGTACAGTGGCAGGGTGGTAACTGGATGCTAGATATTCTGATTCCCATCACAGGATTTAACCATTTTAGGGGGTTATTGGGCTTCTCTTAATTTATTCTTTTCTTTTCACACACACACATGCAGGCGCACACACACAGAGAAGCTAGTTGAAACACAGCCAATGATTACATATGTGCAGAATGTTTTATATATATATATATATATATATATATATATACAATCATGTATTAAATCAACAAAATCCACATAGCTGCTCCGTTTCTGTTTCCAGAAGGAGCCCTGACCTTATAACAGAATAAACACTACTGCTCAGCCAGAGCTATTGAGCTAGCCTCATGTTTCCCCTGCCTTGGGGTACTTTGCTTTTTAAAGCACTTGCCATTTACATTATTATTATTTTCATTTTCTTAATAATCCAAACCTCAAAGGAAGGAGTCTAGTGATATTCCCCTAGCCCCTGCCTCACTACACTCATGCTAGGAAGGGAAGCAGCTCGGGTTGGTTGAATTGACTCTGCAAACCCTTCAGGAGGGTGAATGGAGTTGCCACTTGACGCCGCTGGAGTTGCCATTTACATGTCACCCCATCTTACTTTTTTCCTCACAAACAACAACAAACAACAGCAAAACATCCACAATGCCCTGGGGAAATTCTCCAGGACAAGCTGCAGGTGCCGTGGATATTTTCATTTAATAATCATTCTGGCAATTCAGCACATTTGTAATCCATGTGGTAAACTCTGACTCACATTTCTCCCAGTGGACGCTGGCCAGATGCAGAAACCAAAGCGCTCGGTGCCGAAACTGCCCTTTTCCTCTTTTATGGTTTGTGCATTTGGATGTGTTTAGCATGATCTGCGATTGCAGGGCAAGGAATGGGCTGAATTTTAAGAGAGCCTTTTGTTGACCTTAAGCAATAATAAAGTGTACTCCTTGCATTTATTGTGGAGTGCTTTAATTGAATGGTCTTCTCACAGGATATCATAAAGAACATATGCATATTTTTAGCAATCCCATTGGGTCCTGAGGAGGAGAGGCTCCTACAGAGCTGCACATTCCTAACCTCTATGGATAGTCTCACACATGTCACCACATCTTCCCACCAGGATTGCTTTCCCCACATACTCCAAGATGGTGACCTCCCAATCTGTCCAATTTCTGTTTGGAATCCTCCTGGACTGTGTAAATGTCAGGGCCAGTTTCCTTTGCGTGTGGAGAGCTTTGAAGGGAGAACTGCGTGCCTGGCTGCTGCCTCAGTGTGAGCCAGTGTGTCTTCTTCCTTTTAGATTTGGGGGTGGGAGGATGTTTGGCCTGGAGTAAAATAAGAAATCCCTTTTCAAGAATGATGTTCTCCTTATTTTCACTGTATAAACAAAACGCCGAAGCCCGCAGGGAGCCAGGCTCCGAATGGTGGGCCCTCTGTGGCTGCTCTGAGAAGCCGTCTCTGAAGGTGGAAACTGCCTCGGGTGTCACATGCCATCGCCTGCAGGCCTGGGCAAAGGCTTCGGGCAGGAGCCTGGCAGAAGCCTCACCATACTCCCGAAGAGTCCCTCAAGAGGTTTTAACAAAAGGGCTGTTTGCAACGATGTGAGCAGAGCTAAAAGACCCCACAAAGATTGGTCTCTCCAAGGGACCAAACGTAGCAGGAAGTTGTTACAGCTCTTAGGTCAAAAGAGGTCTAGCAAGAACCACAGCTGCCCAGACCAGTGCCTGTAGGTGGAGGAACACAGAACCGCTGTGAAACCATAGCCTAGTGTGGGGTGGAGGGAATTGGACTCCAGAGGAATAAATACCCAAACTTCTATTTCCTCCCTGTCCCAATGCCTTATTGGTGTTCCCATTGGCTGAAACCTATCCGTAGCCAGTGGTCAAGGGAGGTACATGGGTGACGCAGGCTGGAGAGGTCAGCCTCTGGGAGTACCCAACAGGGAGGGAAAGGGGCAACGGACGCCGCTGCAAGAGTGAGGAAAGTACTGAGCATCTTCTGTTCTGACGTGTAATCAGTCCTATTTATTCCCCAGAGGACTGAGAAGCAGTTGGCAACTCCATGGTGCAGAGAGGGGAAGTAAGGGTCAAAGAAGCAAAGTAACGTGCTCAAACCTCACACAAACAGTGGAGCTTTCCAGGGAAATATTTGTCAGGCTTCGGTTTAGGAAGGTGATTGATAGACCTTAAATAAGCATGGTCCTAGCCAGGAGCTTAGCAAGTATTTCATTGGAAAGTCCCATTTAGGTCTAGAAAGCTTTAATCCAACATGGTGAAACATAGTCGCCACATCAGATGGTTTCTGAGTTTCAGAGAGCCAGGAATGAGAGTTCAGACATTGACAGATGTTAGACCATCTCGAAACACACACAGAAACAAAAACAAATCCAGAAAAAACTATATCCAAATCTATTAGTTCCTGAGTTTAGATAGCAAGTGCTCTGATGAAAATTTGGATAGCGATGGTTATCCCTATAGACCCAGGCAACCTGAGACAACAGAACTATCTTTCAGAAGCAAGTCAGGAGCAAGTAGAAACAATTTTGTAAATCATAATTACAAGTTTAAGTGTTTGTGATAATCTCCAGGACAGTATTCAGTCCTGAAGTTTGTATTTTCATTACCTTGTCCTGGGAAACTACTTGCGGTGTCAGTTTTATAGATTTTGATAATAGTTTAGGATTTTACTTATTTCTTGAGTGACAGAGAAAAATACTAGAAATTGAAAAGTTGTAATGGAAAATTGAATGTCCACAAAGACTTGCATAGGAAGGTTCATAGCAATTAATGCATATTCACTGATGATCACCCTAGTTTTGTGATGTAACTGCTTAGATTTTTTTGGCACCATTAATTAGTGATTGCAGTAAATAACTAAATAATCCCTTGCAAAATATAACTGTAGGTATTTGATAGAGTACTAAATGCATTATTTGGGGGGCATGGGGGTGCCTAGAACTGTTCACCTCTACCACCCCTGGGTTTGACTGTTCATAAGTATTATCTAAGTAACTTCTATAACCACCATCTCAACCTAAGAGCAAAGACTCACCAAACATGGTGAGTCATTGTGACGCCAAGTCATGGGATATTTTATCATTTTTAATCCTCTTAACACCCTTTGAACAAGGGAACTTGTACACTGGAAAAAAGCGAAGCTCCGGGTTCTGATTTGAGCAACTAAACATGAAATAAATGACAGATGCAAAAAAGATGTCTCTCTTTAAATTCCCACCGCATTTTAATTTACAAATGCTTCTCTCTCTGTATGTGCCCTTTGTCTACTAATCTTAGAAGCATAATTATAAGAAAGGAATATTTAATAATGTTCATAGCAACTTTATTCATAATAACTACAAATAGAAAATGTTCATCAATAGGAGGGTAGAGAAACTAATAATGGTATGTTCATTCAGTGGAATAATATTCAGCAATAACAATGAATAAAGTAGTAGGACATACAACAATATGAATTAATCTCAAAATAAGCTTAGCAAAAGGGTTCAGATGCAGAGCACATACTGTTTGATTCTATTTATATGAAGTTCACTCTTAGACAAAACTAATCTGTGGTGATAAAAACCAAGAAGCATTGTTGACTTAAAGTGTATTTTATCTGATATTAGTATGGCTACCCTAGCTCTTGTTTGATTATTACTTACATGGTATATTTTTTCCATATTTCACTTTCAACCAATTTGTGTCTTTGAATTTAAGGTTCGTTTCTTGCAGACAGCATATATTTGGGACATGCTTTTTTAAACCGTTCTGCCAATCTCAGCCTTTTGGCTGGAGAGTTTAACCCATTTATATTTAAAGTCACTACTGACAATGCAGTATTTTCTTTTGCCATTTTGCTATTTAGCCTTTGTAGGTCTTACACCTTTTTTGTCCCTCAATTCTTCTGTTAATACCTACTTTTGTATTTATTGATTTCTGTGTTATACCATGTGAGTGCCTTCTCATTTCTATTTGGATATATTTTCAATATATTTTCTTTGAGGTTACCTTGTGGTTAAACTTTAACACCCTAACAAGCATATTTAGTTTGATACCAACTTGATTTCAATAGCATACACATACACTTTTCCTATACCCCTCCTTTCTCCCACCTTTTTCGGTGCTTGTTACCAATTATATCTTTGTACATTATATGTCCAAATCCTTAAATTTAGCATTACTTTTTATGCATTTGCATTTTAGCACCTGAAGGAAGTAAGAAGTGGAGTTACGTACAAAAAAATATAAAAAAATGGTACTGGCATTTATAATTACCCAAATGGTTACCTTTCCTGGAGATCTTTATTTCTTTATGCCACCTTGGACCACTGTCTGGAGTCCTTTCCTTTCAGTCTGAAGAACTCTCTTTAGCATTGCTTGTGGAATAGTTCATTTAGTGATGACGTCCCTCAGCTTTTGTTTATCTGGGAATATCTTAATCTCTCCCTCAGTTTTGAAAGTATAACCAGATATAAAATTGTTGGTAAGTAGTTGTTTTCTTTCATAACTTTAAGTCTTTCCACCCACGGCCTTCTTGCCCCCATGATTTCTGATGAGAAATCAGCATTCAACCTAATTTGGACTCCCTTGTACAACCGCTGTTTTCTCTTGCAGCTTTCAGAACTCTCTCCTCATCCATTGAATTCAACATTTTGATCAATATATGACAGTGTGTGTTTTTCTTCATGTTTATCCTGTTTCATGTTCTCTGGGCTACTTGGATGTGCGTGATCATGTCTTTTGCTAAGCTTGGGAAGCTGTCTGACATTATTTCTTTGAAAATTCTTCTGCTCCTTTCTCTTCTGGGACTCCCATAATGAATATATTGATATGCTTGATGGTGTCCCAGAGGTCTCTTAGTCTATTTTTGCTTTTTATAATTCCCTTTTTCTTTCTGCTCCTCAGTTTGACTCAATTCAATTGTCTTATTTTCGAGTTAGCTGATTTTTTCTTCTGACATCTCCAATCCGCTGCTGAAACCCTTCTGGGAATTCATTTCAGTTATTGTGGTCTTCAGTTCCTGTAGTTCTGTTTGGTTCATTTTTAAATTTTCTATCTCTTTACTAAGATTACTATTACTCATTCGTTGTTTTCCTGATATCCTTTAGTTCTTACTCTGTATGTTCCTACATCTCCTTGAGCATTTTAAAGATCATTTTTTAAAGACTTTGGTATGTTCACTTTCTGGTGTTTTCTGGGTTTTTATCCTCTTCCTTTGGTGGGCCTTCATTTCCTGTTTCTTGTGCTCTTTTGTTGTATACTGTTCACTTTAATATTTTAAAATATTAACTCCGGGATTTATTCCTGAAACATCTGTTTCTTGATTTTGTAAGCAGCTAGTGATGTGACAGACGTTTTCTGAAGTATCACCTCTCCTAGCAGAAACGTCCTCCCCATGAATGCAAAGTGCAGGGTCCTTCCTGTCTTTTCTGGGCCTGTGTCTTGTCCTGGGCTTGCTCTTGTCGTCGCTCTGGAGCCCCCTGTTTACAGGAGCTTGAATGCCCCCTCTCTTTCCCAGGAGAGAGACCTTCTCCCTCTTCCAGGTGTTTAGAGCAGGTAATCCGTTGCCCTACGCTGTCTGCCTCAATAGGTCAAAAGTTTCTTACCCTGCTTTCTCTGAGGTCTCAAGCTGCTTTTGCCTGGATGGCAATGGGGGGGGGGGCGGGGGGCAGATGTTGGCACACCAAAGAGCAGTTTCCCAAGTCAGATGGGGCTCAGACCGGCTCCAAAACTGCACTGGGGGTTAGGGGTGGGGGTTAGGAAGGGTGACAGGAACTTCTTCCATGGCTTCCTAAAGCTGAGCTTTCTTGACCGACCCAGCAAATCAGCCCTTCAACTAACCATCTCCGCAGGCCTGAGAAAGCGGCGCGGCTATGTCTCCTCAGCCATCTTGGTCCTGGGCAGGTTGGAACCATGGCCGCCTCAGAGCCAGGCCCCAGATATCCGAAGTCGCTAATCAAAAGCTGTGATCAGAGATCGGCCGTGCCCACCCTTGGTCTTGGACAAGGGATTTTTGTGTCCCTTTTTGTCACCAGCGAGCTAGCCGGGGGCCGGTGACGGGCATGGGGTCTGGGCGCTGGTGACCGCTGAGAGAGCCATTTACTGCTCTTTCCCTACTTTGCCAGCCTCTTCCTCCTGCTCTTCCCTGGAGCTGTACAGTCTACTGGTCTCTGGCATTTCAAAACAGTTGTTTTAGTTACAGTTCCTGCCTGTTTAATAGCTGCTCTGTGGAGAGACTTAATCCTGGAGCTCCGTGCGCCGCCATCTTCCCACAATCCTTTCCAAAGACTTTAAAGTTCTACAATATTAAGCGTTTCTTTTGCCCCAGCCTACAGAAATTAGATATACATAAAAATGAAATGTAAGAAACATTTCGGTGAAATGGAGGAAAAGAAAAGAGGCTGTAGTCAGTTTGGGACCAGAAAAGAGAACAGTCCTGGGCATGAGATGAAAATGGGACAGAGAAACAGGATGTGCAGTAAGCCTGAGGATTCCATGGCCTAGAAGTTACAGAAATTTGGGGGAGAGCATTGGGCACCCCCACCCTGATGTTTGGGATATGTGGAATATACTGTGACCTCAAAAGACTCTGTGGCCTTGGCCTGGATACCATACTTTGCAACATTATTTTGGAGAAGCATTTGGTCATTGTTCTTAAATCATGCCATTTTCATGCTTATCTATCTCATAGCATTGATTGTAAGGCAGACATTTTTTTTTCTCTTTTTCTTTTTTTTTTTTTCCTTTCACTTTTGTACTACTCTGGAATTAGAAAACACATATGGTTTATGATGTATTATATTTGTCAATATTTATTCTTTTTTATTAGTGTATAAAATAATAGTGTGTTCCAATCAACAGGGTCCTAGATTCAATAGAATTTAGTAGTCTCCAGGCAGGTTAATGAATGGGAGCTTTACTCCCCTTTGCCTGACCCACGGGGCAGTGGCTGGACTGGGGCTTATTCCTGTCCCCTGTCACCCTCTGAGGCAGGCAGGAGCCCTGGCCCAGCCTGGGGTCAGTGAGTGAGGCTCGGCTGTGGGAGCAGCTAGGGTTGGCTCACAGCTGTGGGGGGTCAGGTAAAAGGAAGCCAAAGGCAGCATCCAAGGGGAAGCTGGCTTGGCATCAAAGGGACCCTGTAAAACACAAAATCCAAATGTAAGGTGGAGGAGGAAACAGGGCAGAGTGATAAAAGCTCAATGCCTAGTGAAAGTTCTGCATCTAAGGTCAAGAGGGGGAGCGAGCATGTTTCCAAGAAGGAGGCCCACCAGAAGGCAGAGCCGAGGGAAGTGTCTGCCGTGGGCCTCTCCGCGCATGTTCCTTGCTAACAATCTTCATTTCATCCCACCTTTGACACAGCTGCTACAGTGGAGATAGACCTGAAAGTACCTTCTTCTGATTTCCACTGCCTGGTATCTCTCGCTGCCTGGAGTGTGGAAGCTCATTTCCTCCTGCAGGTGCCACCAGGCAGATCGTGTCCTGGAGATGGAGACGGCAGTTCTCTCACCAGCACCAGAGTTTTCTAAGTCCTCAGATTTCCCCTTAGCACTGGGAAACTATAGAGACCACAGCAACTAAGTTTGTTACTCTCAAGATTGATTTGTATTTTGTCAATCTATTTATATTTTGGTTAAGCTTTAATTGAATTAAGGCGATACATTTTTTAAAAATTTTGTTGTAGTAACATTTACCCTACCCAAAATTTCCCCTTTGAACAACATTGAAATATATAATTCAGTGCTGTTGATTACACCCACAAGGTTGTGCTACCTTCACCACCATGCATTACCAAAAGTTTCCATCATCCCAAACACAGAACTCTGAAACTTTTAAGCATTGACACCCCATTCTCTATCCCCACACTGTGCTCTGGCAACCTATATTCTAGATTCTGATTCTATGAGTTTGCTTACTGTAACTATTTCAAATCAGTGAGATCACACAATACTTGTCCTTTTGTGTCTGGTTTGTGACTTAAAATGATGTCTTCACGGTTCATCCATGTTGTCACATGTATCAGATCTTCATTCCTTTTTACAGCTGAATAATATTCCATTGTGTGTATATACCACATTTTGTTTATCCAGTCATCAGGTGATGGACACTTGGGTTGCTTCTGTCTTGTGGCAATTGTAAATAATGTCACTATGAACATCAGTGTACAAATATGTGTTTGAGTCCCTGCTTTCAGTTCTTTTGAGTATATGTCTAGAAGTGAGACTGCCTTCAATGCAATGGGAGGCAAGACCAAAGTAAGTGACGTCACAAAAACTAAAGTAAATGACAGTGTTGTTGTATGAAACAGGAACCCACTCTTCTTTTCCTCTACAGTCCTGATATGGCTACTCCTGAAGTTCATGTTTTAAGTACCTTGTCCTGGGAACCTACAGGTGGCATCTAATTATTTTCCCTGCTCCTGGTCTTCTCCCTCCCTGTCCATCTGTACACACCAGCAGATCAATGTTCTAGAAGCACTGCTTTGATCTGTTACTCCTTTCCTCAACAGTCTCTCGTGGTCCTCCCTGACTAATGAATGAAGCCCATATGCAGTCTGGAAGTCAAGGCCCTTTGTGATTTGGCATCAACCAATCTTCCCACTGCCATCTCCCATCATTTACCATTAGAAACCCTGAGTTTCAGCACACTAGTTCCCACCCAAACCAGCTGTATTAGAGTCCCCAGAGGAGCTTTTGAAAGCTTGAATGCTGATGTCCATCCCTCTGGAGGCCGGGTCTGTACGTCTGGTGTAAGGACTAGGAGTCTCCACTCTAAAAGCAGGACCCCACAGACCCTGATATACATCCAGTTTTGAGTATCCAGCCAAACTGAATTTTGATCATTCACCTGTACAAACCCTGTGTCTCCTTCAAGCCCACCTTTACCATAAAGCCATGTATCTCTGACTCCTCTTCCTCCCATTTGCACCATCCCTCTCCCTTCTCCCTTCTCCAAACTCTCAGTGGGGATGTCTTCACCTCTCATATGGTCCACCTCCCTGTCGACCTTACATTATAATTATTTATGTACATGGCTTAACTCTCCACTAGACTGCAAGCTTTCTGAAGGTGAACTTTGCCTAATTTGCTTGTCTTTGTATCTCTAGAGCCGATCAAAATCCTAGCAAAAAGTGATCTACAGTAAATACGTCTTGAATCAATAGGGTTTGCCAGTGATTTGACAACTCTGAAACTCCCGGAGAGAAGGGCTGATAAAGATTTTTCATTTCGGTAAATATAAGAATTCTGATTTTACACTAAAAGCAAGTTGGAAGCAACATTCTTTCAAATGAGAAAGTCACACGTGACAATGAGTCACGGATCTTCAGAATCTCCCACACACTTTTTGAAAGCCACCTGAGCATGATATTTATTTTCTGTAGTTCACATGGAGGAGGAGTATGCATTTTACTTACTCACAGGGAAAATTTTGCTCTCACTTGATGAAAATAATCAGTATGAAATTTTCAGGGTAGATCATCAACCATAATGAGGACAGAAGGTAATAAATTAACAATCACGTGGAAATAACATATTTAGAAAATCATTTCATCTTTGGAGGTTAATCTTCCATTTCTAAATTTCTAAGATTAACTGCTCCAGAGAGCTTAAAATGGCCTTTAAAAAACCAGGGCTGACTGAAGAGAGACCCCTCAGAGAAGGAATCCCCCGATTTCTCGCACCTGTGGATTTTCATTGCTCCTCTGGCGACTTAGGTTGGTGGACAATGGAAGCTTGAACTGCTCCTTGGGGAGGTTTTGTTGGAACAGTAGAGTTATTAAATAGCTAAAATGTCACGGGCAATAGATCTAGGTTACAAAGACAGTACAAAGAAAGGTTTCCAAAACAATGTCCCCACCTGTACTCAAGACAGCAGGGATGGACATAACCCTGAGCAGGAGGCACTATGAAAAGAAGGTGCGTGGCTCTGGAATGTATCATAAGCAGTCCTTGAATTCCCTAGTTAGCCTATGCAAAACTTTCTCTTGTTCTACCAAACCCCAAAACTTATTATTCTGAGAATGAGTTCATGTCATCCTCCAAGTTTTTTTTTTTTTAATTGAAAGAAAAAAGAATATGGTTTAAAATTCCAGAAAAACTTTTCTCGAGAACTATGGATCATACTAAGGACCAAACCTGTTCATGCTCCGTCGTGGTCTGAGTGTCCTTTCTCATGGGGTTGGCTTTCTGCAGTTCACGTGAAGTTCACACAGTTCTTAATCCTAAGATGGCAAATTGCTTCCCCAAGGATCTCGGAACTTTTAGGGAAGATGACTTCCAAAATAATTATTGTAAGTTTAGCTGTTTAGAATTGAATTGATGCTTATTACAGCTAGTAATGACTGCATAACAAATTATCCCCCAAATCCTGGTGTAAACAACCGTTTGTCATGTCCATGGGGTCTAAGGGCCAGGAGTTTGGACAGAGCACAGCAAGGATGGCTTGTCTCTGCTCCATGACACCAGCAGCCTCAGCTGAAAAGTCCCAGGGCTGGGAGCTGGCACCCACCACGCACATGTCTGTGGTGATGCTAGCAATTGTCTGGGGGCTTCAGCTCCTCGTCAGCGGGCCTCTCCAGGTGGTCTCACAGATGGGTGGCAGGGCCAAGCAGAGGCCATTTCACTCTTTATGACCTAGCTTCAAGTCATGCAGCACATTCTATTTATCAAGGAAGTCACAGAGACCCACCCCGTTTCAAGGGGTGGGGAAATCGATATTGCCTATTAATGGAGAGTGGGAACGTTCTCTGAGAGCTTGTCAGACCAGAAATATTGCTGTGGCCATTTGTGAATGGGCCTTTTTTCCTTTTTTAACTTTGAGCTCCCCTGGAATAGGGGAATCTGGTAGGTTGTTTGGGGGGAGGGGTAGAGCTCCTGGTTTGGTCTTTCCTTTTGGGACCACCAGATTCCTTAAAGTGTATTCTTTCAGTTTCCTGAGTTGGAGAATGGTAGCCTCGTGGGCACTGGGAGTGGGGGAGGGAGGAAGGGCTTGTGAACTCAGCGCTGAGTATTTACTACCTTGTTTTCAGTATAAGGTCCCCCTCAGGTACTCCAACATCTAAGCCAGCCAACCCCGAATCCAAAGTTCTTCTAGTTCACACTCTTCAGAGGGGTGGGAGAAGGGTAGACATGCAGAGACTTTGGAAGAAGATCTAGAGATCTGATTGCTTGGCCTGCAGCCTTCACGCAGCCCTCCCTACTTTCCTCTCAACCACCACACCCAGTTACTAGGGAAACTGGAGCCGTCCATCCCCAAACACTCGGATGACTCCGTGATAAATAACATGTTGATTCCCAGGTTTCCCCACTCTGGTTTTTGGAGTCAGCTGTTTTGGTTCCACTAACTCTTTTACTGTTGGTCTGTAAGCTTTCCAACTTCCAAACTGTCTCCTCTCTCTCTCTCTCTCTCTCTCTCTCTCTCTCTCTCTCTCTCTCTC
>JAKSZT010054568.1:6661053-6712886 GCA_026826555.1 Tolypeutes matacus | reverse complement strand
ATTGACTGAATTTAGGTTCTGAATCCACCAAATTTAAGCCTGCCGAAAAGTGACTCGATTCAAGTTTCTTCTGTCAGGCAGTGTGCTCGAGAGAGATACAACGTTTAAAGAAAAACAGAGAAAGTCACAATTTTGCAAACCTGCATTTCTACCAGTGAAGCTGGAGGTGAAGCACATGAAAAGGTGATGGGATGAGAAGAAAGTAGACTTCTGGGGGAAACTGAGCCAGCAAGGGAACGCCAGCTCCGTTTCAGAAGCCGGGTCTGTCTTCAAAGGGTTTTGACTCGCTGACCTCTGGCTGGCCTGCACCCTCCTCTCAGAACACAGCAGACAGACGAGCAAACACAGACCACAAGTGGACCACATGTGCTCCTTCCTCCTCCAAAAGCTCTGAGCTGTCGGCCTCCCCCGCTTCAGACTCTTCATCTGGGTCATCCTGACTGATACGGCCCCACAGAAGCTTCCTGGCTTCTCCCTGAGCCAAGTGAGGGATAAGAAAAGAATGATCAGATTACAGAAAGTCCCAATATTGGCAAAAACCTTCCCTCCCACCGTTTCTCAGTTCCACGGTCTACAGTGCCGGAAATCCCTACTTTATCCGTTCCTTTGAACAAAACATTTCTCGCTTGTTTCTTTCTTTAAATGTTAGTGTTCCTAGAAAGACCCTAGTAATTTCCCAACAGCTCAGTGTGAAGAAATTGTCATAGTCCTTTTTTTCTGTCACATGGTGACCTTGGGGAGCAGAATAAGGTCAGGTGAGAAAGAAGTGGGGCCCTGAAAGGGGAAAGGAGGACAAGAAAGGGAGGTTTGGAAGCTGCCACCATATCAACTTGAGGCAAGCCCGAGTCTGCAGCGAACTATTTGGCTCTGCTGCTAAAGGAAATGGAGCAAGCTGGGACACAGAGGACAGGCGGAAGTGAAGGCTGATACACTGACATTCCACAGACCCAAACTGGCCCAGCTGCACATCCATGCTTTGGAAGCTCCATTTTGCCATTGAGTTGCTTAGCATGCAACTCTTAGCTGAAGGCTAAACTCTCTAGCAAACAAGAAAATGACTCCCTTACACCAATATAATCCGCAGACTAACAAAGAGTCTCATAGCCAAAGATCTTATCTGATCTTTCTGCAACACAGCCCAAGAAGGGAGGCAAGGTATCCCAGTTTGAGCCTCCAGAAATTCCCTTTAGATCTGTTTTTATGGTGGGGAAAGAGAGGGTGGGGAGAGTGAAGGGGTTCCCTGAAAGTTCCCTAGGAACACCTTCAGATGCAGTGGGTGGGAATGGGCATCAACTGAGTGCCCCAGGTACTGGAAGTAGTGATGGAAAAAGCTCAGCCTTCTTCAAGAAAACCCTCAGAGACCATTTCAGTTTTCCTGTCACACCTGGCACCTATTTATATGGTACCAGAGAAGAGATTTTTATTTTTAAATTATTCATATGGATTTTTACCTTTATTCTGTCAGAATCAAACTGTTATTCCAAACACTCTATAAAGTTAATGATACAACATGACTAGAGCTCACTCTTTTCCTGAAATATGACATTCTTCAGGGACCCTGCAAGCATTAAAGGACTGGATGCCAGGGCCAAATCATGCCCCTGGAGTCACATAGAAGTCCCACAAGTACTTATATAGCAGTGACATATATATTCCTTGGTTTCTGTGAATTCAATCAGAAGCTTTATATGCAAAGCCCCTGAAAAACCAGAGTTACCACAGCACAAGTTCTGGGAGATGCCCAGATCTGGGAAGAGCAATCCAGAAAAGGCAAAGATTTAAAATCAGAAAGGAAATGAAACGTCCACCATTGTGATTTCAAAATAAGTTAGAAAATTTATTTTGCATTGGACTCATTGACTATTTTTAAATCACCATTAATCAATAGCTACTTATAAAAAGTAATTGCATTTTACTCAGGATTTTGAAAAGTAACATTTCAGAATTTTAAAGTCACAAAGATTTTCACTTCATTTCCCGGATTTAATTTGCGTATGGTCTGATTATGATAGAAATGAGTTCACTTGGGATATAATACTCTGCAAAGAAAGACTAAATGTGTACATATTTCTAGGTATATATGTAAGATATTTGGAGAATGCTTTGAAATAGATTTCCGAAAGTCTAACTGGTTCTCACTTGATGCCACCAGTAGTCTTTGTGGCTTTGGATAAATTATCTTGCTTCTCTGGGCCTCAGCTTATTCACGCATAAAATGGGCACAATCCACTTGACCTGCCTGTCTCTCAGGATTACTGTGAATAATGAATGAGACACAGAAGTGAGAGCATTTCATTCTTCATCGCTAACTTTTTTTATATGTAGGTAACCTACAGGCATATATGCTGTATCTTGGGTTTTCTCCCCGCTTTTTGTGAGCCTCTGAGTCCTTCAGAGGGGGGTGGATTCTCTGTGGTTCAATTACTCATCCGTTTTCTGGGCCTTCTGGTAGAGGTTCACCACATTTAGTCTGTACATAATAAATATCCCTAACGGTGTACCAGCACCGTTCTGTATGGAAAGGTTCTATATTTGCACTGACCAAAATGAGAGTTTAGCCACCAGTTACAATTGGCTGTGGAGCCTGGGACAACTGAGAAACTGACTTTTTGATTGATTTTAATTTTAACAAATTTGAATATCAATAGCCAATGTGATGAGTGGCTGCCGCATTGGACGGTGCAGGCAGGATAAACATTTGAAATAGATGTTTCTTAAATCCCGTTCTCAAGCTAATAGTTCCCCAGTACCACACATCCTGAGAGCATGCAGTGTCCCTCTACAGCAGCTGCCACCCGTGCAAAGGAGTGAGGTGTGTAATATACTAATGTGTCCTGAGGTGTGAGACATACACAGTTCAGAGCCCCAGGGGCCGACTCTCGCTCTTCAGAAGGAGCTTTGATGAGACAACACTTAGCCAAAAAGAATGGGAGAGCAGTGGGGGATTTCCAGAAAGGAGGCAGGAGCATGTGGCTGGGAAAAGGATACTCCTCAAAAGCATCCACGCAGACCACCGCCCTCTCCACCTCCATAGGTGGCTCTGTCGTCTCACCTACCTCCCAGCCCCCTGACCACCTGCCCAATGTCCTGCCTGCCGAGGCCAGGAGAAGCACTGCCATGGCAAAGACCAGGGCCACTTGGAAGATGTGAATCTTTCTAAAGAAGGAGTACAGATTGTGGTAGCTGCAGAATGTGCAGGCTTGTCTGTGTGTTTTTCTTCTTTCTTTTTTTTAACGGCTCTGTAATTCCAGCATTGAATTTGAGACTGATTGTTATTTCCTCCTCTCATCATCTCACAATAAATCCAGACCAGCCCAGACGAGACTCCCAATGTCAACATTATTTGCTTTCCTTTTAGAGCGAGACACATTCAGTCCTACACTGTCACACATTTAGAACAGATGTTCCTAAAAAGGATAAACCAGGTGCTTAACATATTTTATTCCAAGGGGGTAATTTTAGAAATTATTGCAATCAATGAGCTAATAATAATGGTGGTAATGATGAGGCCAAGTTATTATTACCTATTACCTTTAATCATCGACAGCAACTCAATTGGACATAATTAGAGACATCATCATAAATAAAGTGGAGCAGATGGAAGATGCTGGGCTTTGCATTTCCAGGACTTAGTAGGAGGGTTAATGGTGGAGCCACGGGCACAAAGAACAGGACACTTTTGTCCCAAGTCCACCCTGCACTTGAACCTTCCCTGTAGGATGCCCATCAAAACAGATCTGGCACAAGATGACCGCAGCCATCTCCACGCATTCAAAGTCCACTCACTAATTGTGCAATAGCCTTCCCTCCATCACTCTGCAAGTCCACAGTTCCGCCCCATTTCCATCCACGTGGGCTGAACAGTGGTTTTGACTGCGTGTTTGTTTCCATTCCATTGTCACAAGAATAATAGAGTAATAGTTTGTCCTGACCTGCCCCCAACCTCCCTCTTTCCAGAAAAGCATGCTCTGGGGTGATTTTTCACCTTTTGGAAACATGCAAATGCTTTAGTGAGTCATTTAGCATGAGTTTGATATTTGGCATGAAATGCAGAAAGAAACAACATCACCGCCCAGTCCATTCATGCAACAAATCACCCCTTCCCTGTGTCCTGGAGACTGATAGGTACAGAGGAGCACACAAACCTGAGACACACTTAGGTGTTCGCGGGAGAGAACTTGATACAGATTAAAGAGCTGGACTCTCATGGACCAGTTCAATTTCTAGGGTTGCCATTTTCTCAGCCTCAACACTGGGCCAGCTACACCCCTCTGTGGGCCTCTGTTCCGTCGACTGTTAAACAGTGTTGGCGGGCCCCTCTCTGTGAGCCAGTGAGACTCCTTTTTTCTCTATGAAAGCACACTTCACACTGGACTGCAGTAGGAGGTTGACTTTCCTGCCCCACCTCCAGACTTTGGAAAGCTTCTCTATTGGGCTTGTCCTTTCTCTATCCATGAGGGCACCTGGCACAGACTAAGCCCTCGATAAATGTGAGTTTTCATAGCCCTTAAGGAACTTGCAGTCTCAAATGAGCAGGTAAGGCCAACACCTGCAAAACAGAGAGAAACCCAAGAGCCATTTCCTGGTTGCAATCTGAGCTGGGAGGACTGGGCCAACCTATTGGGAGAAAATGGAGTGAGCTGGACTAGAATCTTTACAGCCAGGGAGAGTCCCCAGTTTACTTCGTGTGCTCACAAGTAAATAGCTTCACCTCTCTGCATTTCGGTTCCTCATCAGTTAAATGGTAGTAACATCTGATCCTGAAAAAACACACAGAGATGAAAAATTGTTTTTATTTTTAATAGATGTACCTATTGCTCATAGACAAGCACTAAATAAATATCATAATGATAATCATATTGAGGAACAAAGTAGTAATGATGCAGATATTCATGTAATGTTTCATTTTTGTGGCCTTCGAGGAGAGTTTTTATTCAAGTATCTCTAAATGAATAAATACATATGGCCCATAAACATTTCAAAAAACATTTTTCTCCACATGTACCCACACATACCTCACTATAGAACTGAAAACAAGTCCACTTAAAACTTTTATGGCATCATAGTTTTTTCTTTTTTCTTTTTTTTTTTTTTTTTTGAAATCAGAATTCTCATTAAAGCCAATAGGAATTTGATATAAAAATTAATAGCAGGATATAAGCTTATAGAATCTTATCAATAATATCTTTACAATCTGTTGGTTTCTTTGAGATGTGCCAAACATAACCAAGATTTATTGATGGATGCAATATTTTTGGGCCATAAAACTTTACGTGTGTTTTCCTTTGCTCAATTAGTAACTCTCGTCTAAGTTAATATTGTCATGAGCTTTCATTTAGCAATGGCCGGATATTAGAATAGCCAGAGAGGTACTTTCATTTGCATTATCTGCCTAAATGTTCTAACCCTCCTCTGTATTTCAAACAAGTAGTGATGTTTAGCTAGAGTAAACAACTTTAACTGGAAAAAAATTACCTTATACCTGCGACGTACAATGTCCTATGTGTGAAGTATGAAAGGAGGTAACAAGCTGTATAAGACTAGCAGTCCTCAGTAAGATTACTATGTAGTTGTAAAGGGAATGGAAAGGAGAGAAAACTAGAAAACAAATAAACAAGCAGTGTAGACATAAGTGGGTAAGTTATATTCAGATGGGGAGATGAGAAAAGAGAATGGGTTGGTTGGCTCAAGGAAGGCTTTCGGCCAGGAGAGTTGAAAGGGTTGTCAATGCCAAGCAAAAAGCTTGCATAAAGATGTGGAATCAGGAGAACACGGGGAAAACAATTAGCATTCCTCTAGTTTTTCTCCCAAGAGAGGAATATTAGGAAATAAAGGCAGAAGGATGGATTGGGCCAAATTCTTGAGGGTGTTGAATATCAGGCTAAATATTTTCTACTTAATTTGGCAAGAGATGCAATGACCATTGAAGACTTTTTTAAAGCACGTTACGGGCCTACATTAATTTATTTTTTATTGTTACCCAATTGCTCCCACAGACTTGCTCACCAGGCCCCATCAAGTCCATCCTTTACTATCACTACATCACTTTCTTCTTAATGTCCCATGTCATCAGTGCCGCTTTCTCTCAGGACAGCCTTCACCATGCTTCCCATTTCCTCCCCGCCTGCTAAATCTTCACTTTTAAGTAGAAATATGACTATGGCGCCCCTCCAGCTTACGGCCCTTCAATCAGCCCCACTCTCCTATAGGGTAATATACACACCCTTGGCGTAAGGCTCACCGTCTGAACGTTAGCTACCTGGCTGCCCAGCAACCCCTCCCCAAACACGCAGCCCCTGTGCCCTCTGGGCTTTGACCTGAGATTCCCATGGTTCCATTAGACACCACAATTTCTCACACCCCCTACCTCTCTGTGTATAGCCTCATTGTCTGACAGAGAAAACTTGACTCATCCTTGGAAACGCAGCACAAATGCCACCTCCTCCATGAAGCCTTCCCTGATGATTCCCGGCCTCGTCTCTCCTATTGAGTTAATAACTTCCCTTTCTCTCCATAGCACCCCATGAGATTACTTCGTATCCACTTAAAAGACCTTTTTCCCAATAGTCTGGGCAGCACCATTCTTAATTGCTCTCCATAGTCCTAGTGCAGGCACTCAATACATGATGGTTGAATAAACTAATTCAAATATTTTTATCGCGCCAACTTCCTGAAAATATCTAAGGCAGACAAGAGTAAAGAGCTTTGGACAAATGACTATGACAGTGATGTATTAGGTAAATTGGATGAGAGACTGCAGCTTGGGAAGGAGGGGGACAAGATGATGGATTCTGCTTTGAACATGGAAAATATGCCTTTGGCGTCCACTGCAATCAGGACCTGCTTTTGAGGCTGCAAGTGATTCTGATTAGACAGGAACAGAGAATTAAGTCATCCTTTTTACTTCCCAGCCCTAACACTACCCTAGCTTTTGATAACTTCCTCCAAGATGACTTTGAATTTCTTCAGTCCTGTCTCTTTTATCCAAATATTTCCCTGAATGAGAACGCACATTGGGCACGTTTTCAGATCCTGTATATCTCTGAATGTGTGTGAGCTCAGGGAGAAAGAAACAGAAAGTGATTTGCAACCTGGCCCTGGAAGGAGAGCAACTGTCAAGGGGACCAGGAATTGTTTTTGTTATTACTGCCTTGCTTTAAACCTTTGTCTGTTTATTGTTATTGTCTTGTCCCCTTACTGATGCTCAATCCATTTCCTCGTCACAAGTGTGAAAGGAAACCTGGCAAAAGTTACCATAACGAGAATTCCGAATCAATAATGGATTCATCCTGAGACACAGCACATCTGTTAGATATTTGGAGATGCTGTCCATCCTGCCTTCAGGGATCCCTTCTCCCTGGAAAGCTATAAAACACGGAGACTTAAGAAGTGACAGGAAAGTGCTAGTGATGCCTGCTTGAAAGAGCAAGTGCTATGACTTGTCGGATGCATATGTTTTAAAAGTGGAGATTGGCATTTAAATTTAGCAAGTGTTTTTGAACTCATTTATGTGGAATTTGAATCAAGACAACAGAGGAAAGAAGTAACATGCATTAAACGGAAATGAGCTCTGTTATGGAGCTGTCCAATTTGTATAAGCAAATTTTATATTCTTCTGTTAAGAATTTCAGATTGTTCTCCTTTATTATAAAGTTGAAAAAAAAGTCATATTAAATGAATTTTAAAAGCACCTTCATGGAAATCATACTGCTTCTAGCCACAGCTGGTCTGGTGGGGGTTCCAACGAAATAGCATAATCTTTTTTCCTCCCATAACATTACAGCTTACCGATGAGAAAATCAATACCAGAGAGGGAAGAAGAGAAGTTGAAGAAAAACAGAAAAGAAAGAGGAAAGAGGGGGAAAAACTGCTAGATAAGTGAGATATAGTACAGGGAAAGGGAAAAGTATAAAGAAAGCATAGGAAAGGGAAAAGATGAAAGAGAAGGGACAAATAAATAAAAAGTGGTTTTAGTTAAGGGAAAAATTACAAAGTCTAAAATCCCCCTTTCACTCAATAGTAAAAGATCTTGAAGTGAGGCTATGACCATTGCAACGAAGACAAGTCATTTGAAAAATTTTGGAAATTCAAAGAGGTTATCAAAATAAATTAGCAAACCATATGCTTGGAACGACATTTTAAAAATCAAAACCAAAACTTAGAACTATGAAGGACGTCTGAGAAAAGACAGATGTAAGAAGAGGAGGAAAGAAAAATTAGGAGAAAGAACAATAGAAGTGGGGAGAGCAAGAGAGCCAGAAACTAAACAAGAATTGGAATATTTGTTTTATGAAGTATTAAGAACTTGTGAAGGGATATTTGTCATTGCTGAATTTAGAAATTTATTACCCGATATTAACAAGAGACCAAACTGTCTAGAGTCATTGGCTCGGAGTGTTTCTAAAATGCTCCTTCATCGGGGGACAGTGACCCAGGTTAGCAGGCAGCCTCGCTCTGGGGGGGGGGGTCCCCTAAATCTGCCCTTTCCCATGCTCGCAGCCCCACTGATGGCCACACGGCTCCTCCGGGGACCCGAGGAGGCTTTGAAGTCCAGAAGCGTTTGGGATGGGGAAGGAGGAGCGGCAGCGGAAAAGAGGACGAGAATTTATAATCGGGGCCTTTGCGGGGTTTCCTAGACAGGCCCTAAATTAGCTTTTAATGCCTGTGAAAGCCTGTGCTGTCACCCACTTTCCTAACTTCACTGCTGTGGTGTTTGCAGAGCCCTTTGCATTTCACAAGGGACTCATCTCCGATCTTTGCAATTTCATTAAAGTAATACAGGGAAACTTGCAGGCCTCAAACTTCAGGATGAGGCTGACGGAGATGGGAAAGGGGCCTGATACCCCGCTCTCCACACACCCGAGAGAAAGAGCACCTGGGGACGTTTGGGAACTTGGGACCGCATCTGGACAGCTGCTGTCGAGGAGGTCCACTGCCTTCGGAGACACGGCTTCCAACCCGTCCTGGCCTTGGCGCCCCGGTGAGCTCCCTGCCCTGTGCATCTGCCTCCTCCACACTGCGGACCCCCCACCCACCCCAACTGCTCTTTGCTGGGTCTCAGTTCAGCCCTCGCCTTTTCCAGGAGGAGCCTGCCTGACTCCTGGGTGGTGTAGGATGGGCCCCCTCTGCTCACCCCTCCCGCAGCACGTGTCAAATGTCCCACAATGGCCCGTTTCCCCGTCTCTGCCCCAGAGGGCAGTGAGGTGCTTGAAGGTTTCCGCAGCATCCAGCATGCAAAATACTTGGTGAACTAATCAATGAATGGGATTTAAATTCAGGTCTTGGTGTTAAGACCCAAGTTCTGCCTGCTTTGATGTGCTGCTGGTATGGTCCAAATGGGCACAGCCCTGGACTCCAACCCCCAACTCTCCCTCAGTGATCTCTTTGAGCGCTCATGGCACCAGTTCCAGGGTGGGTGTTTTTGTTTATTTTATTTTGATTTTGATTTTTCCACCTACCACTGGAAAAAATGCTGCAATGACCTTCCTTGTCAGCTGAATTTAAGTGGAGGGCAGCAAGCCACAGGGGATAAGGGGGGATCCCAGTAGAATGTCAAAGGGGAGCAAGTGACTTTACGAGATGAATGAATGAGAACCATTTAAGGTCTACGAATAGTGTGAATCTGTACTACAGGTTGGTGTCTGTTACTTTCTGAATCATCTTTTCTGGTTCCTGGCCCAGAGGGGGGATTCAAACAACTAGCGGCCCCCACCTCCAGCTCTAGATGTGTCCCCACCTCCCCCCTGGATATGACGGTTGGAAACTACTACTCTGTATTAAGCCTCGGTCTCTTCATCTACAAAAAAGAAGAGAAGATCTGACCTGCCGTGTAGGGCAGTTGTGAGGGATCGAGGAGACCGTGAGGAGGGAGCTCGTGGGCCCGCTGGTGTGCAGCACCCCCAGGAAGCTCACTCACCGGCAAGGCTGTCGCACTCCTCAAAGCCAAGGACGGTGGCTGTGATAATAGCTCCCGCTTCCTGGGACCCTGCTCTCGGTGTTCTACCTGCATTCATGCATTTTCTGCGTTACTCGTTTCATTCCATCCTTAAAAAGGAGGAAACTGAGGCCCAACCAGACTAACTAGCTTACAGTGGGTGAGTGGCAGAGCCGGCGTTCGAAGCCACGGGAAGGGACAGCTGGCAGAGGTTCCCCGGTCAAAGCCCGCTTTGGACACGAGAGCGTTGAGGCCCGAGAATGACAGAGGCTTGCTCCCAGCCCCCGCTTTACATCCGAGAAGGTCAGTGAATTGAGAATTCACGGAGCGCTTGGACATTCTGGAGTCGTAGCCTATGTGCAAACTTTCCTTCAGAAATCCAAAGGCTCTTGGACATCAAGCAGCTCCTACACGATGCTGCTTTCTGATTTAAATGCATGTTAATTCCTAAACATGTGGATTTGATTTTTCTTATATGTTCATAAGTTTAGAAATGAAGGGAACAGGGAAGAAGAGTCCTGGCAGAAGGAAGTTTGAGTTTTTTCAACTCCAGAAGGATTGTTTTTTCAGTTTCAAATACTTGGCAACGATCGGCAGAATCTGCTCTGTTCTCCAAGCCCCCGGGCTTGTAAATGTCACTATGAATTGGACTCTTTTGTCTTTATGACACTTGGGATCTAAGTTATAAGCAGTGAATTCCTTCTGTTTGTAAATAAAGCACCAGCTTCCAAATAAATCTCTCTATTCCAAATTCTGATAAACAGTTCATTGTTTTGCCCTGCTCATAAGCACTTCCGAAAGTGCCTTCAAGTGCACAAGTAGGTACACGAAAGAACAGTTTGGGGTGCTCAGCAGAAGCTCATAGACTAGGAGATAAAACAGTGCCTGCTACCTCAGGACTGGGAATGAACTATGGACGAGAGCGGACTTACTGGTATTCTACAATAGACTTTTGATTCTAGCAATGGAAGACATTGCAACATGGATGTGCAGGCAGTGGCTGCTGGAGGCTCTGGGGACAGGAAGAGGGACGGACAGGTGTAATGCAGGGGCTTTTTTGGGACTTGGGAATCATCCTGAATGGCATTGCAATGACAGATATATGCCATTATATATCCTCCCATAGCCTGCAGAATTGTGTGGGAGAGAGTGTAGACTACAGTGTGAACTCTGGTCCATGCTGAGTGGCAAAGCCCTAGGATGCGTTTATCAATTGCAATGAATGTGCCACACTAATGAAGGATGTTGTTTATGTGGGAGGGTGTGGGAGGTGTGGGGAGCGGGGCATATGGTAATCCCTATATTTTTTGTGTAACATTTGTGTAATCTAAGTATCTTTTAAAAAAAATAATATATATATATATATTTTTAAAGCAGTGCATTCTAGAGTGAATAGCAAAGAAATAAAAGTTGAGAGTTCCCATTCCTGCTCTCCCTCCAACGTACTGTGTGACTTTCATCAAGTCCTTTAACACACTGGGGTATGGTTTCCTGGTCTGAGGATACCCCACCCACATCTGAACTGCTCTGAGAATTGAGACAATGGATATGAAAGTACCTTGCAATGTTGCAGTGTCTACCCAGCATCCCACTACGGAAATGTCCAGAAGCAGCTCTCCCTCTGCCCTCCCCTGCCTGCAGGCTTTGTTCCTGCTAGATGCAGCTCCTTTGCCATCTCCTCAAGGGAGCCCTCTCCGAAGCCTCTGCCCCCACACAGCGCACCACTCAGTAAATATCTGGTCACAGGTCTGCCTCTGCGCTGGAATGCAAGCTCTGTGAGACCAGGAGCCAGGTCTTATCCACCATTAAAAAAAAAAAAGCCTCCAACTAGTCGCCAGTGCGTTTCAAGTACATACTCTGCACTCATAAGTCTCAACAGACAGAAATCAAAAGATGACTAAAACGCAACCCTTGCCCTCAAGGAACTCATGGTCAATTGGGAAGAAGGGAAGAGGAAACCAACCCTTAGAATGCACTGTAGCAAATTCGGCTCTCCTTCTGGGCACAGAAACACAACTCTACCTTTGTGTCAGGTTGTCAGCCATGCTTCTCCAGGCCTGCTAACGGCTTGCTCTCACTTTTACCCCTTCTCCTTCACAGCTTAATCTAGAAAATTGGCATCAGACCTGATCTCCCTCAGAAGGAAGTTTACTGTCACCGCCCACCAAGCACCACTGATGTCCTCCAGGCATTTCTCACAAATTCCAGGGACCAAGTAACTTTGGCACCCTCGACCACACACCCAGGTGGTGCTGCATATGTGAGGCAGCTAATGAATCACTCCCTTTGGCTACATAAGGAGCGAAGCCAAAGTCACTTCTGGCACCCGCTGTGAGGACAGGCCTGGCGCAGAGCAAGCGCCAGGTAAGAGTGTGGGTAGCTGCCTCACCCTGCGTTTCTTCTCACGTTCACATTTAGAAATTCTAATCCTTTAACTCTCCAGAACGCTTAGCATTTTATGAAATACCTGCACATCAACCGTTCGATTTGATTCCGTGGAGAGAGCAAGGACAGCTTTCTCTGTTTTATAGATGAGGAAACTGGTAGATGACTCAGCCTGAAAGCCAAGTCTCCTGGCTTCTACTGCAGTGCTTCCACAACTACACCGCGCCCCGGGGCCATTGCAGGCCCGGAGAAGAGGAGACACCCGGCACTTTATGTTGCCCTACTTTTCATGGGTCAGGTCAAGTCAACAAACACGACCTTCCACTGGGTTATCCTCCAGGCACCTACTGGGTGCTGCAAGAGGGAGAGGAGCAAGGCGGCTCTGCTTCTCAGAAACACCTCTGGTGAGAGAGGTCCTAAGAACAGGCTGAACGAAACAAGCGCCGTGAAACTCCTACAGGTGTTCCTTTGTGGTCTAAATAAAGCTGGGTGTAAATGTGCGGATAGGGGCGAAAGGGAGTAGAAGGCAGGCACCAGGGCAGTGGCAGGTCCTGGCCTCCAGCGCGGGACCAGAGGCTTCGGGAAGAGAAGCTGCCTGAGCAGCCAGTTCCCTGCTCCCTGGGCTTGCCACCAGGGCACTGGTTAATCGGACTCAGTTCATGCTCGTGGCATTTGGAGTAAAAAGTTCAAGGTGGCTGCAGAGTGGTTCAGCAGCCTTACTAGTCTCATACATCCTTACTGATTTGGGATTTGTCTCTCTCTCTCTTTGCAGTTGCATCAGTTTTTGCATCATGTATTTTGAAGTTCTCTTATGAAATGCATGTGGATATATGGATATAAAGATTTAGAATCGTGGTGTCCTCTTGGTGAATTGACCCCTTTATTATTATTGAATCACTTTCTATATCCCTAGAATGGATTGTCATCTACCATCAGTTGATTGCCTCTGCAGCCTGTTGCATCTGCAAGCCACAAAGGGGATTGCCCTCAGCAAAGTCTCCTAATCCAAAGAGCTGAAGGCTTTAAAAGGCAGAACTGAGGATCGCAGAAATCAGAAGGAAAATTTCTGCCTCGAGTTCAGTCAACCAGCTTCTCCTGGGCAATTCAAATTCAACTTCAATATCACCTTTATCAGAGGCTTCTGCTTGTAGCTTGCCCTATGTAATTGGCACTTGCCAGTGCCCACGGCCACATGAGCCAATTCCTTTATATATATATAGTTGGTTCTGTCTCTCTGGAGAACCCTGACTAACATACCTGATAAATCTTTACTGAAATGTGATTTTCTCTGATATTCAAATATACACTCCTGGGTTTTTTTTAAAGAAAAAATTAGTTTTAGTATGGTATATATTTTCTACTCTTTTAATTTCATTCTATTGGTTAAATTAAATAAATCTGTATTTAAAGTGAGTTTCTTTGGGGCAGCAAACAGTTGGATCTTGCTTTATCATCCAATATGACCATATCTGTCTTTTAATTGGGGTGTTGAGACTATTTATATTTAATGTGATTATTTATGTGTTTAGATGTAAATTTATCATCCTTGTTATTCATTTTCTATTAGTCTTTTCCCCCGTTTCCTATTTTTCTGCCTTTCTGGATTTTTTAATATTTTTATTATTAAATTCTATTTCCTTTTTTCAGTTCATTATACATAACTTTGTTTTTTATTTTAGTGGTTGTTTTAGTGCTTAAATAATACCTATTATCTCATCACAGTCTACCTTCAAGAGATATTCTACTTCATACAGTATGAGAATTTTACAGTAGCACAAATCTATTTCTTCCTTCCTAGCCTTTGCACTCTTGCTGTCATACATTTTATGTTTAAGTATGTTACAAACATCACATCCATTGTAATTATTTTTTAAATAATTATCTTTTAAATAAATTTCAATAATATGAAAAAATCTTGTATATTTACCCACGTAGTTATTATCTTACATGCTCTTCATTCAGACTCCTATTTCCATGGGATCATTTTCTCTATATTTGAAGGATTTCCTTTAACATTTCTTGTAATGAAGGTTTGCTGGTGATTAAGTGTTTCAGCTTTTGTGTATTTGAAAAAGGTTGGGGGGGCTTTTATTACTTAAAGTTTTTTTTTACTGGATATAGAATTCTAGGTTGACAGTTTTTTTTTCTTTTAGTACTTTAAATATTTTGCTTCACTGTCATCATACTTGCATAGTTTCTTATGCAAAATCTGTTGTCCTCCTTCTATTATGTGTACATAACATGTCTTTTGGGGGGGCTGCTTTTAAGATTTTCCCTTAATCGCTGATTTGAGCAATTTTATGATGTGCCTTCATATGATTTTCTTTGTGTTTCTTTTGCTCGGGGTTCATTGAGCTTCAGATCTATGGACTTACAAGTTTCATCAAATTTGGAAAATTTTGGGCCATTATTTCTTCAAATATGTTTGTGTCCTACCTCCTCTCTTTCAGGGTTCCAATTATACATATATTGAGCTGTTCAAAGATATCCCACAGCTCACTGATACTCTATATGTTTTTGTTTTATCTTTTTTTTATTTTATTTATTTATTTATTTTTTTTTTTTGCTGTGTTTCATCTCATTTCTAGTACTATTTCTGCAAGTTCATTTTTTTTCCCTCTGCAATGTCTAATCTACCGTTAACTTAATACAGTATATTTTTAACTTTGGTTATTTTAGTTGTCACCTCTAAAAGTCTGATTTGGATATTTTTATAACTTTCTTTTTCTATGTAACATATTTGATCGTTCTTCTAGCTTTTTGTGCATATGAAATTCAGTTATAATAACTTTTTAATGTTTTTGTCTGGTGATCCTAACATCTATGTCAGTTCTGGATTGGTTTCAATCAATATTTCTCCTCATTATGAGTACTATTTACCTAAATTTTTTGCATGCCTGGTAATTATTTTTATTGGATGCCACACATCATACATTTTATCTTGTTGGGTGCCAGATATTTTTATATACTTATAAATATTTCTTGAGCATTGTTCTAGGACACAGTTAACTTATTTGTAAACAGGTTGATCCCTTCAGATCTTGCTTTTGAGATTTGTTAGGTGGATCAGAGCTGCCTCTAGTTTAGGGCTAATTAATCCCTACAATTTAGGCAAGACTCTTTTAGGAATTCTAGCCCATGCTCTGTGAATTATGACATTTTCCAGCCCTGTGGATGGGAACGGACACGATTCCTGGACCTGTGTGATCTATGTCTATTATTGACCCTGATGCTTTTTGTGGTTCTTTTTCCAGGCTCAGATAATTCCCTCACATGTGTGTTCTGCTTGGTACTCGGCTGGATGCTCAGTGGGACCCTCTGAATTATCTGACCACGTAGTTTTCTCTTCTTAGGTATTCTGCTCTGTACATTCTAGCTGCCTTGGACTCCAGGGTCTCTTGGTTCTCTCTCCTGAGTTCAGAAAGACCACCAGGCTCTGCTGAGCTTACCCCTCCCTGCACCCTGGCTCTCCTCATTTGTTTCCCATGTCTCAGAGATCATTGCCCTTCTTACTGGATGTACAATTTCTTGAAAACTGTTGTTTATATATTTGGTCTGCTTTTTTCAGTATTTTCAAGTGGAACGGTAAATCCAATCCCTGTCATTCCAACTTAATCAGAAGCAGACGACCTCTGGTATACATTTTTGAGCCTATTTCTTTGCTTTGTTTCTGATCAGGTCAGTGTTGAAAATCCTACTTTATACAACCATGTCATTGTGAAAGGCAATTATAGTTACATACTTTTTCTGTTTAGCAATAGAAATTCTCTTATAATCTTAATCCAAAAGAGTAGGAAATTCTATCTTATAAATATTCTTTGGTATAAGTGAAGAGTCATATACAATAATTTGTTTTGTTTTTTGAGTCAATTTAAACATTAATTCAAGGTTTTGCATGGAAAACTTTTTCTTTAATGTTTCAAATTTCTCTTCTAGAAAGTAGTGATTTTAAAACTAGGACAGAAAAGTGAAATGTAACAATAACTCTAAATTTATTTTATTCGAATTGGCTTCATTAATATCTTTCTTTTCAGTCTATTACCACAATGTTGGGAAAACCTAGCCTCTGGGGTCATTGCTTTGAAATCTTGCTTGCCATAACGACATCTTACGGGATGTCTTGTATGTATTTGACATACTGAAATATACCATTGACACCCCCTGCAGCTTTACACTCAGTTGGTTAAAAAATGCTGAAAATATCAGTTAGGTAGCCAATTTTGTGACCTATCTAACATCTTTAGAAATGTTTTCCAAGTGAGATTCTTTTAAAACTAAAAATGTGAATTTCATTGGTGAATTCCAAAGCACTGCTTAGTAATTTCTCTTTCAAAAACCGAGGAATTTCAGAAATATATAGTATTTAGCAATGGTTAGTTCAAATTTCTAAAAAATATTTACTGAAAATAAATTTTTAAAAATTCATCATATTTTCAAATATGTTCCTGAAAACCAGCAGAATTTCTTGGGATTTTTCAAGATTTTTTATGTATTTTAAGTATTTCAAAATGGTACCATTATTAATAGATTTTAACCTTTTTATTAAATCTGTTATAATTTATAATATATTATCTGCTTTATCACTTACATTTCTCTTTATGATTTTTCCAGGTTAATTTATCTTAACCCAAATTTTCCCTTCTTCCTTCTGTAAAGGGATCTAATCTAGATTAAATTTATATAGTATCATAAATTCTCCATAGAATTTTCTTGCTATACTTACCTCACGTAAGTTAAAAGTGTTGCACGTCTTACAATATCAGGACATTTATCAGATTTATTGTGAAATATATACTTGAGTATAATGATGAAATAAGTATTTATTTGAAATATTTTGTAATGAAAAAGATTATATATAATAATATGATATCAACAAGAGATGCAGATTTTCATTTACCAACTTATTTATCAAGAAATGTATTCACAGCATCTATACATAAAGGGAAAAATAATTTTTGAGCAAACTCTATGCATAATTTTCTCTTTATCACACTAAACAGGATGACAAAAGACTTACTCATTAATGATTGTTGAATTTTGAGGAAATTGTTGCATTAACTCTCTTTTAGTGAAAATATTAGAGGATCTTATCAACAAGTTTAGTACATTGTATTTCCAAGTAGATTTTTCTTATTTTAACTGTGAAAGTCCCAAGCTTTCATGACAAAAAAATACACTGGGTTATGTCACTTTAATTGTGTTTTGAACATTTAATAAATTACATCTTCAATAAACCTCACTATAAAATATTGCACTCACTATTTTATTTTTACAATGTGACTCCAATGAAGTCAAAATGTGCTGAACAGAGTCAATGTTTCTCTCAGTATTGTCATAATTTACTTCCAGAAGTTGAAAATGAACATGCATATTCTTTTTTTCTTGTAATAAAAAAGTATATCTTATTGTATAATCTGTGATGGTAGTAATTAAATATTACAATTGTTACAAACTCAGAAAATTTCACATTCTAAACTTTCGTTTTGAATAATGAACTGAAAGTTCATCACTGAAATTTGGTTGAAAATTTCCACAACTTTGCTGATAATAGAGAAAATAAATTCCTACTTTGCTTCACAACTATGAATTATAGTAATAAAAATTTAAACTGTACACTTTTAACTTTCATGTTACATTGACAACATTAGTTGCAATATGTATAGTTCCTACTTAGTATTGTTACAATGCACTCATATTTTCTATCCTATTCTATTCTCGTGCTATATAGACCCTTCAAAGTACTGACATAGCTGCATCACACATTTTTACATATTGTGTTTTCATTTTCATCTAATTCTAAATATTTTCTATTGTACCTTATGATTTCTTTATGGGTTCTTTAGAAATATGCTGTTTAATTTTGAAACATTTGCATATTTTCCTCATAGATTTTTATTATTTGATTCTAGTTTAACTCCATTCTGCTCAAATGATACACTTTGTATAATTTCAGTTCTTTGAAATTTGCTGAGTTTTGTTTTATGATCCAGAATGTGATGCAGATACATCTTAGTAAATATTCCATGTACACTTAAAAAGAATATGTGTTCTGTTACTGTTGGGTGGAGGTTTCTGTAAATATCAGTATGATCTAGTTAGCTAACAGTTTTTCATATCCTTACTCATTTTTTTCTAAGTATTTTATCAATTACTGAGTGAAGAATATTGAGGTCTCTAATTATAAGTATGGATTTCTTTATTTCTTCATTCATTTTTATAAGTTCTTTCTTTACATATTTCAAAATTCTGTTATTAAGTACATACACATTATGAATTGTTATATCTTCTTGATAGAATGATTATTTTATTATGTAATGCCTCTTTGAAGTCAATTTTATAATTTGTTTCTTTTGGTTATTGTTTGTATGGTATATATTTTTTCCATCATTATATACTTAACATATTTATATCTATATTTAAAGTAGGTTTTTAATAGACAGTATAAAGTTTTGTCTTCCTTTTTATCCAACTTAACAATCACTGCCTTTTAATTGGGATGTATAGACCATTTACATTTGATGTAATTATTGAAATGTTTGGATTTAAGTCCATCATCTTGACACTTGTTTTCTGCTTGTCTCATCTGTTTTTGGTAGCTCTTTTTTCTTCTTTTCCTGCCTTCTTTTGGATCGCATATTCTTGTGTTCATTTTATCTCCTCTACTGACTTATTAATTATACTCCTGTTTTAATTTTTTTTTAATGGTTGTCCTTTGGAATTAAAATGTCTTTAACTTATAAAAGTTCCTTCCTTACCTAGAAGAAGACTTGGCTATCATCTCTTCAAGTATTTTTCTTCTCTATTCTTCATTTTTTTCCTTCTAGCCCTCTAGTTAAATGTATGTCAGACTTTTGCTACTGTCTCACAATTCTTAAATATTCTTTTCTCCCCTGCTTCATTCTTCTTCTTTGTTTACCAATGAATAATTTTTATTATCCTAACATGAAGTTCACTGATTGTTTTTTCAGCTGTGTCCTGTCTGCTTATAAATGCATGCGCTCTCTCTCTCCCTCTCTGTCTCTCTCTATATATTTATACACACACACACACACACACACACAGTTTGCATCATTAATTGAAATTCTTACTCTATTCTTGCATGTCGTCCACTTCCTCCACTGGATCCTTTCACATAGTTATCATAGTAAGTTTAAAGTCTAGTTTGATCATTCCAACACTGAGGTCATCTCTATTGACTACTTTGCCTCTTGACCATGTGTTGGTTTTTTCTGGGTTTTTGTAATTTCTTTTTATTGAACGCCAGCCATTATGTTAAGAATAACAACCTAAACTGAAGTAAAAATATTTACACACAGAAATGGGCATTCCTTTTCTTCTGAGAGGCCGTTAGTGTGGGAGATTGATTCAATTTAATGATCTGGGTTTGGGTTTTCTTGCTACTCTACTTACCGAGGTACACCACAGATTCAAATTCCTCCCAGAGTGGGCTGCTGTAACCTTGTACTTAGTTTGGGTTCTGGAGTGCCAGACAACTTTTCCTCATTGTTCTTGCTTCACCCTCAGCTTTCAGCAGTTCTTGCTACTCTGAACCATAGATGGCTCTCTCTCCATGTTCTTGCCCTAATGCCATAGTAGAAGGCCATTGCTTGTTACTTAGTGCTAGACTCATTACTGGAGTTGAAGGGTCTTCGTTTTGCAGACCCTGCCTTAATCGTAGGCAGAACTTGTGAAACAGGAGCTTGGGGATTGAGCTTTTTCAGTATTCCTGCCCTTCCCCCACCATGACAGCCAAACTCTGTGGTATCTGCAGGGAGAAGGGGAGGTGGTTCTAATGATTCTTGGGTGCATAGAGCTTCTTGCTCCTCTCTCAGTGATAGCAGAACTCCACTTTGTATCTGTGTGGAGTCCTGGGTCTGAGAGGGTTGTGGGACACTGCCTCAGCAATTAAGGATTTTCCTTAAGAACAGGACAAGGATCTCTGGAATTTAGCAGTGCTTCATTCCGATCTCCGCACACCTTGCACCACTGAGGGGCACCTGCCCAGTCTCCTGTCCTCCCCCCAGGCTTTCTTTTGAGCATGCAAAAGAAACTAGTAGCAAAGAGCCTGAGAGTGTGTGCAGCTTCCCCTTGTGTCTGGGCTCCCTGTTATTTTAAATGCTTGTATAAGCCCATGCTCAGCCTAAAACAGGGGTTCTTAACCAGGGGTCCACAGACCCCCCCCCAAGGGGTCAATGAAAAGATTTCAGGGGATCCATGAGCTTGAATTAATATTGAATAATCCTAAAATTTAATTTAAAGACATGCTGATGTTGAGTATAGGGTAGGAATAAAGTTATCCTGTGGTTTTTCTACATCCTAAACAGAGCTAAAATCCTTTCTGTTTATATAATTCTATTCTCTTCATTTCATTCCTCTCTATTAAAAACAAAGGATCTCTGATAGCAACCACCACATTTAAAATTTCACAATCCATTAATTAGTTCTGACCTGCCAAAAGCCATAAAAATGTACATAATGGATTGTTCCAATCACAGAATCAAAATTTCCCTCCCTACCAAACATTTATCCAATGATATTGTCTATGTATCACTCCTCTCTGTGCCAGCAACTCTTCTTGCAGTGAGAACAAAATAGCCACCCAAGTATAACAAGTTGATCGAATGTGTAAGAAAACAGTTTGTAGCTTAATAGAAGTAATAATTGTATCAAAGTTAGAAATATCTAAATGTGTAAGGGCTACTTTGCCACCAGATTTATTCAATCTACACCAGATCACTTTGGCTCTTTTAAAAAACTCAGATTCCAGTGTCAAAGGACAGAGATTTACCAACAACAGAGGATGAAAAGACCAGGCTACACACACATCCCAGCAGGGCTTTGAGAAATACATGCAGTAAGTGAATACTTCCTAAAGCTTCTACTGTAATTGGAGTGACACTCCAATAGGGATAGTTTTACGGAATAATCTCCCTCTCTATTTTGCAGGCAGGCATTATAAGACAAAGTTTGCTACTAAGACTGAACTTGTAAGTCAAGTGCAAGCCCAAAGCTGAGTGGAAGATAACTGGATACATGGCAAAGAATTAGGGAAAAAAGTCAAGAGGGCATCTGTAGATCTGGAAATCATCTGCACACTTGGTCAATTTGCCTATCTGAGCTTCCTAAGAAAATAGATATGTAGAGAGGCAAGCAGAAGATCCAATGTAACCTTAAAGAGAAAGCCTGAGCTACTCTATTCTGGATATGAATTGAAACAAAGAAGGCAAAGAAAAATGAAAAGAGAATTAGAGAACAAAAAGGAAAAAAAAAGAAAATACATAAGAAATATGAAGGAAAGATCCAAATAAACTAGTGTGAGTCCTTGTAAAGCACTCTAATAATTGCATATTTTACCTGTAGCCTTATATTTTAAACACATTTTCTGGCTCTACTAAAGTCATCGTCCAAAGAGTGGGACTGACAAATACAGCAGGTGTCAGGGGTTATGTAAACAACCTTTGGTACACTCCATAGCCTAAATCACTGGCATAAACATTGTGGGAAGCAGAAGTCTCTGTGGCAGCTTGGTGTGGATATTCTCACTGTCAGCAGGGAAAATTCATGGCTTTTCTCACAATGCTGGGACTCCAGCAGAATTTTACCAAGACAGATGACTTGGTGACAGACGCTCCAGGCCAAATGTTAATATTTAGCCCTAAGATGAAACATGAGAAAAACAGAAATGTGCCCCTGGGCCAGTCCTTGCAGTCGAGGGGAGCATCTGTAAGGATGACCCCAAGAGTGAGTCCTGGAGGGCCAGGGTGTCAGGTGGACATCGGTCTCAGAGGTCAGGAAAGTAACCCATCACCAGGTCCTCCCTTAAAAATCCACGATATACCTGTCATCTGTGAATGAATTTAAACTCTTTGCAATCTACTGGTGTTTTAGCCAGAATCACCTCTGAAACACTAATGTGGCCCAGAAGAGTCTCCACCTCTCTATGTTGAAATGATATCGCCCTTTTATTTATCCTAAATGCACCATTCGTGAATATCTAGTATTTGTGATTGTTAAACAAGCATCAACTTCTTCTCTCCATCCCATCATGACTTGGTAAACTTTGATTCTATCCTAACACGGCCTTGTGTTTCCAAATGAAAGGTCTTTATGTTTGAGACCACAGTCCTAGAGCTATCTCTTCTCCTACCACTTCTTATCCACTTTCTGGATAAAAAGAACACATCTCAGTGATAACAGCTAATATTCTCCAAGCCACAGTTCTCCTACCACCTTCTATTTCCCTCTGGATTTGAAGTTGAGCAACACTTGAACAAAAGGTGTCCTTACAGCAATGCGCTGGCTGAGTCAAACACAAATTCAGAACTTTCTCTTAAATAAAGAGGGAGCAAAATTGCTCATTTCTAATCAAATCAGGTTTGCTTCTAATCTCTGACATTTCAGACTGAACCAGTGTCTTCGGCTGCAGCTCACGAGCACCCCAGCACATTACACCTATCTCCTCCCCCTCCTCAGACCCCAGTCTGCTTTGTCATCATCGTGTGTAGCCTGAAAAGAAGAACAGTTGTCTGTAGTCTTGCAAAGAGTTGGTGACAGGTGGTGGCATGAAGGAGTCATCTTTTCTGCTTCATCTTTTACTGTCCCTAAAGCTTTCTGCTGAGGATCTAGCTGGGTTTTCTTGCTGGGTTTGGGTAATTTCAGTTCACATGTGTGGTTTTCTATTATGCCTTTACTGTAAAGAGGTATATTAGACCACTGGGCAAACTAAGAAAACTTTACCCTGGAACAACAAAAAAAGTCTGCCTCTACTCAGGGGAAGGGCAAAGGGCTGCCGACGGAGGCTTTGGTAGTACTCTCTCTTTAACCCCCGTCAGTTACTCCAAGCCCACCCAAATACACCACCTTCTAGGATTGACAGCTTGGAGTGTCTTGTCACATCCCTTAGTGCCCCTTGGCCAGCCATGCCTTAAACACCTCCACTTTACACAGCCTGAAGACACCATGTTTGCCAATTATATTCTGTATTTGTTTTTCATATATAAGCACAATAAATTTTTTTAAAAATTTCTTCCAGTTATAATCATTTTATTGATTTCTTGCCTAGTTTAAAGCAAAGAATTAATTCATAAAGAAGAAAGTTTCATTTCAAAAATGTTAGTCTCATTTAATAATTTCATGTATGAACTAAAATTTGCACTTACTATAAAAATATTACACTTCACAGTTTGCTCTCTATATCACTGTTTTAAATTTAAACATGAATAAAAACTCAAAGTGGTCACATAGAATGAGATAAATGAATACAATCACTGAGTTGCCATTATTTATTTCAAACCTGCTGTTTAAATGCAGGAGTGTGTAGTGTCATAGGGCTAGAACACACAAACAGTAACAAACATGAGATCAAATGATTCCAAACCTTTAGGAGCTTACTCTTAAAACAAACACATGTGGCTAAATCTGTTCGTGGTGGGGTCAGCTATATAACTGGGGGATTTCCAAATTAACTTCCATATAGAATCCAATGTTTGTTAGAGAAGAACCAACGAAAATGTTCTAATTTGAAAGTAACATATATATTATTAAATGTTACAATAACCAAAGCAATGTTTAGAACTTATATAAAGAAAAAAGATTTTGGGGTAAGGGAAAGGAGCATTTTATCAGTGACCTTGGTGATAATAAAAGCCAGTTCCTCTTTCAGTTGGCTTTATTAATGGTTTATTTATTTATTTATTTATTACCAGCAATACATCCCCTATTGCCTACACCCAGGGTAGAATTCTCTAGACCTCCTATCCTTAGGATAACACTGCAGCAAAGTACAAGAAGGAATAAAATCATAAACAAGCACCGAGAATAGGAGAAACATCCATTTAAAAGATGGTAGACAATAGGATTGTCCTGCCTGCTAGAGTATGATATAAGAGGCCACAGATCAGAACATGCCCTGGAGAAGCCAGCCACATGAATAATTTTTCATTTCAGAGTTCTTAGGCATGAGCAGGGATAGAGACAATGGGAGAAGAGGCAGAAGTTGAGGTGAGGAATGAAGAACGCCCTGGAGACTTCTGCTGGGTCAGCCTGATGTAAGCCCTTCTCCAGTCACCCTGTACCATGCAGCCACGGTGTGTTTCCGCAGGAAGTAGACCTGAGAAAAGCGCCTAAAGGAGTTAACAATCTGCCCAGGAGGAAATGTTGCCCCCACTTGAGAGTTGGTACCCCAAAGTTGGCCCTCTTCGTTTGGGTTCAGCAGAGGTGAAGGTGGGGCAGCCTGTCCGAGTTGAAGCCTGATGATCAACATAGAATTTGAATGGTCATTCTAGAGGGGGTCTGAAGTAAGGGAGGAAATCAGATAACCTGCCTTTATTAACATCACCTTTCATTCATGAATATGGATGTCAATCAAGGGACCTCATCAAAATTAAACACTTTGGGTCATTAAAGGACTTTATCATGAAAGTGAAGACAATGTATACAATGGGAGAAAATATTTGGAAACCACACATCTGATAAGGGTTTAATATCCAGAATGTATAAAGGATTCCTGCCACTCAAGAAAAATACAAACAGCCAAATTCAAAAATGGGCAAAAGACTTATATACATTTCTCCAAAGAGGACATATAAATGGCCAAAAAGCACATGAAAAGATGTTTAACTCATTAGCCACTATGGAAATACACGTCATAAACCACAATGAGAGGGAAGCAGCTATAGCTCAAGCAGTCAAGCTCCTGCTTACCATATGGAGGACCCTGGGTCAATCCCCAGGACCTCCTGGTGAAAAAAGAAAAAGGGCATTCCAGACCTGCGTAGAAAGGCCACGTGGCATAGAGAAGTGTGGCGGGCGGGGGGGGGGGCATGCAGCGGCTCCTCCAGTGGCAAAGCGATATACCAAGAAGAAGACAATGAGGCAAAAAAAAAAAAGAAAAAAACCATGATTAGATACTACTTCACACCCAATAGAATGGCTACTGTTAAAAAAAAACAGAAAATAAGTTCAGAGAGGTTGTACAGAAATAGGAACACATTCATTGTTGGTGGGAATACGGAATGGTGCACCTCTGTGGAAGACAATTTGGTGGTTCCTTGGAAAATTAGGTATAGAATTACCATATGACCTGGCAATCCCACTTCTAGGTATGTAACCAAGAAGAACTGAAAGCAGGAACTCAACTAGGTATTTGCACACCGATGTATATAGAGGCATTATTCACAACTGCTGAAAGATGAAAGCAACCCAAGTGTCCATCAACTGATGAATGGATAAACAAAATGTGGTATAGACACACAATGAATATTATTTAGCCATAAAAAGGAATGAAGTTCTGATACATGCAGCAACATGGTTCAACCTTGAAAACATGCTAAATGAAATATGCCTGGCACAAACAGACAAATATTGTATGATCTCACTGATATGAAATAATTAGAATACACAAACTCACATAGTAAGAATTTAGAATATAAGTTACCATGGGACAGGGTGGGGTTAGAGAATGGGAGTTAATATCTATATATACAGAGTTTCATATATTTTAGGATCCTGTTGTTAGGTGCCATATATGTTTATGATTGTTATATCTTCTTATTGGATTGAGCTTTTTATCAATATTTAATGTCCTTCTTTGTTTTTTGTAACAGTATTTGACTCAAAGTCTACTTTTTCTGATATTGGTATAGCCAGTATAGCCTCTCTACTTTTTGATTATTATTTGCATGGACTGTTTTTTCCATCCTTTCACTTTCAACTAATTTGTGTCTTTGGATCTAAGATGAGTCTCTTGTAAGCAGCGTATAGTTGGATCGTGCTTCTCTATCCATTCTGTTAATCTCTGCTTTTTGATTGATACATTTAATCCATCTACATTTAAGGTAATTACTGATAAGGCAAGACTTACTTTTTCCATTTTGCTAATTGTTATTTGTATGTCTTATACCTTTTTTGTCCCCCCTTCTTCCATTATTGTCTTCCTTTTTGTTTAGATGATCTTTTTTAATGAACTATTTCTCATTTCCTTTTCTGTAGAATGTATAGGCATTTACTTTGTGGTTATCAAGGGGATTGCATTTAACATCCTGAATCTGTTACAATTTAGTTTGTATTGATACCAACTTAACATCAATAGCCTACATACTCTCTGTCCCTACATCCGTACATCCCTTCCCTTTACGTTTTTCTTGTCAAAAAGTTATATCTTTTCACACTTTGTGTCCAGTTAGAAAGGATTATGATTTTTTATGCATTTGAATTTTAATTCTTATGAGAAGTTTAAAATGGCATTACAGATGAAAACTGCAGCAATACTACATTTACAGTTACTGATAGTTATCTATGCTGGAGGTCTTTATTTCTTCAAACAGTTTTGAATTACCGTCTAGTGTCCTTTCCTTTCCATTTGAAGAACTCTCTTTAGCATTTCTTGTAAGGCAGGTCTAGTGCTAATGAACTAACAGGTTTTGTTTGTCCAGAAGTTCTTTAATTTCTTCCTCATTTTTAAACGACCGTTTTGCTGGATATATTGTCCTTGGCTGATTTTTTAAAAATATTTCAGCACTTTAAATATGTCTTCCCCCATTGCCTCCTGATCTCCGTGTTTTCTAATGAGAAATCAGATGTTAATCTTATTAAGGATCCCTTGTGTGTGTTGTATAACTTCTCTCTTGCTGTTTTCAAGATTTTCTCTTTGTTTGGGGGCTTTGGCAATATAATTATAATGTGTCTTGGTGTGGATCTCTTTGAGTTAATCTTCTTAGGGTGCACTGAACTCTAAATTCTTATGTTAAATTCCTTTTTCTCATACACTATATGTAGTGACTTCATTTTTCTGAAGGAATCCAGACTGATACAGGTATCTACCTTATAGTATTACTGAGATGATCAAGCGGCCTAATGCATGAAATAGCTCTTGTAACAGTACTTGGCACAAGATAAACACTATCTTATTATTATGGTAGATGTTACAGAGGAAATAAATAGGATGAATAAGATGGTAGAACAAAGGAATAGAGAGGTGAGGGAAGATTACTCTGAGCACATGACATTTTAGTGGAATCATGAATGATAAGAGTAGGTAAGCCATGCTAACATTTGGAGAAAGCACATTCAAAAAGGGGCAAAGGCCCAGAAGTGGGAAAGAACTTGTTGCAGCTAAGGAACAGAATAAAGGCCAATGGAGGCTAAAAGAGACAGTGGCATGTGATGGATTAGGGAGACCAGCAGGAGGCAGACTTTGCAGTTTCTTGTAGGTCATGGTAAAGGGTATGGATTTTTTCCTGCTTACAATGGAAAATCATTAAAGGTTTATGTGGTAGACTGAATTATGTAGCCTGATTTAGACACCTTCTTAATATTAACCTGCATTTCTGTGGGTGTGAACTCATTCTAAATAAGACCTCTCAAAGATTTTATTTTTAGTTAAGGTGTGGCCAAACTAAATGAGGGTGGCACTTAATCCAGATTACTATAGGCTTTATAAGAGAAGGCCAAAGAGAAAAGCCAGATATCAGTAGGAACCTGGAAGAGAAAAGAGACAACATTGCTATGTAAGGGTAAAGTCAAGGAAATCTAAGGATTGCTGGCCAGCCAGAATGCTACCAAACCCAGGAGGAAGCAAATGGTATTGCCTCTAGAACTTTGAGAAAATAAATCCCATTGTTTAAGCCAACCTATTTGTGGTACTTGTCATAGCATCCTAACAAACTAAGATAATTTATAAGCAGCAAAGTGCATGGTATAATTTAGGTTTTAAATCCAGCTCTCTAGCTATAATTTAGGACTAGAGTAGAAGCAGGAAAAATAGTTAAGAGGCTATTTCAGTGGAGACTTGATGACGGCCTTGGGAATGGAGAGCAGTGGCGATATGAAGTTTAGACATGCTGTCAACAGGGCTAACTGGTGGACTAATATTGGGAGTGGAAAAAGTCCTATACTCCTCATTTGTCAAGTACACAAATTCGCAGGCTTCCAAGACACCAACTTCTCCTAGTGTTCCTTCTATTTTGCAGATTTCTTCTTTTGCTCTCATTCTTCTCTTATAGCTAAATACCTTCCTTTCTCTATCCATTCCTTCAAATTCTCTGGAATGCTTGATCCTTTCTTTCTCTTCCTTCTATGCACTCCCCCTGAGCTTTTAAAACTGAGTGTAAGACTTCTTCCACTGCCTTAATTCCCAAATTTATGACTCTAGCTCAGGCCACTCTCCTGATATCAAGATCTAATTTTCTCCTAGACAACACTGCTTGAATGACCCCACAAGTGCTTCAAACTCAGCATGTACCAAACTGAACTGTCTCCTCTTCCTGAACCTTCTCCGATATTCTCTCTACAGTCTAATACACTACTATCCACCCAGTCGTCCCAGCTAGAAACCCGTGGGCCACTCCCATTATCTAATCAGTCATAGTGCTCTATCAACGTTACCCCCTTAATACCTTTCATATCTTTTCCCAGCATTCATACGCATTGTTACTGCCTTAGTTTGAGCACTCATCATCTCCTACATAGATTATTTCAAATATCCCCACTGATTTTTCTCTCTCAGTTCTAGCCTTAAAAGCCAGTCTCTACCTTGCCTCTAAAGTGGTCTATACATTATTTAATCCATTCTTATTTTCCCTCTGCTTCTATCTTCCTTTATTAGTTACATTGCCTCTGTGATAAAATACAAATGTTTGCATAGCATACCAGACTGTCTGCAATCAGGACCTGTTGTGGCACCCACCTCATCTCCCACTGCTTTTCAATGCATATTCTGTGCTACCGTTATACTGAATTATTTGTTAACCATTTTCCATATTATTCTATGCCTAACGAGCAGCAATCATTTTCTCCCCTAAGAAGTGTTCCTTCATTCATACAGAGTTGATAGAGTTCTTCATCCCCAAAATTTACCTTTTATGTATCTTTTACATCTGCTTGTTTTACGCCATACAACAACTAATTGCTTAGCTGTTGGGTTCTTTTATTCCTGTTCCTTGGCTTCTATGGTTTCTGCCCTTTCCCTGCATAGACTTTTTGTACGTGAGCCAAAAAAAAATGATTCTTATGGTTTTGTATTCATGCATTTTAATTACTTTAAATGGCATGATGTTATCTATCTTGTTTTTTAAAAATCAACACTAAATTTTTACAATGCACCCTGTTGTTATGTATGTAGCTAGTGTGTTACTTCTAACAGTTTATTCATTATTTTCCAGGGTGAACACACTCATCAAATTTTATCTGTATATTCTCCAAGTACTAGACAACCAGAATGCCATCAGCTCCCTGCCACTGTAACTAAGGTGGCAGTGAGCGTCCTCACCGTCAAGTTCGGACTTTCATTTGGTCTGCTAAGTGGACACACACACCAGAAAGGCATTTCCTGGTTTTAAAACTCAGTCTCCTTTTTCAAATCATCCTTTTCTTCATTCTGATGAATAAATCATTATCCACTTGATGCCTCCATCTTTTTTAGCTTGGTTAGCATGTTGAGTCCCCCAAGCTGATAAACTGGTGAACTCACGTTTTTGCACCTGCACAGCGGTGACCCCAGCGAGGCATCTGGTCTCTGTCTGACATCTCTTTAATTTTATTAGTGGTTTATGGACAAAATCACTTGACAGAAACTTTTTCAAGTGTAAGTTATTTGGATTCACAAGAGCATTTTTCTCCCTGTCATAAATCAATGTACCTAGTTAGGATTAACTGCCTACATGTGTGCTTCAAAAGATCCTCTATGGCCAGAAAGAGTTGAAAGAAACACATAATTCCATAACACACTAAGTACAAGCTGATCAAAGTTATTGGAGCTGGTTATCTAATGATGGCCTTCCTCATTGTCATAAAATCTGATTTCAAGTAGTTTGTATCTAAAATATATATTATTAGCTCTCAAAAACCCTTTAGAAATCATCTTTTTTCTGTCCTTACTGGTCAAAGTGTGTATTTAGATAGCCCTAAAGTTAACTCTGGGGTAAATATTTCTAAACCTCGCTATTGTATAGAATTCCACACGTTTTAGGAATTAGATCAAAAGAAAAGAAAAACATACCTAATGAGCCATTTAAAATAAGAACAATTTCTATACAGAAAAGCCCTGGAATCCTGGAAGAAAAAGGGATCCTGGTTTCTTGATATTATATAGTAGGGGAGAGTCATTCACGCACTTGGAATTTTAAGCAGGTGCCAAAGGGCAGTCATGGGGAAGGTGAGGAGACCGTAAGGGCGGGGCTCAGCCCTCCTTTTAGCTGTTTTTTGTGTTGTTTTTTTTTAATTTTGTGCTTTTATATGAGATAATTTGATTAAAAAGCTCCCTGTTTAAGAAAAAATTGAAAGCCACTGATCTAACCCCGTCTTTCGCACCAAGCAGTCCCCTGTGAAATCCTTGACAGGTAGTAATGTAAAATCTGCTTGAACCTGCTGTCCTTGGAACACTCCTCTTCTTCTAGAGTGCCCCGTTTTACCTTTCTAGAACTTCTCAGCCCTGGTTCTGTCCTCTAGGATAATACAAGAATTTCTATCCATTTCCTCTCGCTGCCATGTGTCCCTTCGGAACTTGAAGTAAACCATTAAAATTCCACTTATTTTTTTCATTTTTTTCACAGCTAAATAATCTCAGTTCCTTAAAATATTTGGCCTTTTTAAAATAAAATGACAAGTGGAATATTATATTCTCTTCAGATCAGTTGCTCCCTTGTACGTGCTCCTCACAGAGCCTTAGAGTTGGCCATTTCCTTTGTCTCCTCTACTGCACAAACTTGCCTCCTGAGGGCAGGGACCACGGCTTTCTCATGTCAGTACCAGGCACTCATCTTATATGGGTTGGTAATTAAATTAAAAGCAAAACCTGTCTTCCTCCAAACTAGAACTAAAAGATGATTACCAGCAAAAACAGATCCCCACATCTCAGACTTGGATATGCCTAACTGTCAGCCACAAACAGAAACCTTTGCCTTTCCAAAATCCACATTCTGGCCCCTTCAAAACCCTTACTTTTTTCTCAAGATGTATAGAGATGTCAGGAAAGCCACCTAAGGAATGTGATGGGGAAAGTTTTTAAAAGTGTGTTCCCTGTTAATACAAACTAAACCAAGGAAGTAAAAGCCAATGAAAACCCAGTCTTACAATTCCATTGGAAAGATCTAGACTATTGATAGGGCTTCTCAAAGGAATCGATGTTTGGGCACCTATGGGCTGCAGTTGCCAGTACCATGTAGATCTGTAATCAGTAGACTCATTTTGGGAATCAGAATTATATGCCAGGACTTCCAGGAAAATGGCACCGAAATAGGTAGGCAGTCTGAGACTCTCACAAAAAGGGAAGAGAGAAGGCATGGACCTATCTAAAGGAGCTGCTTTGGATATATATAGAACAGGAAGGTGCTCTGAGTCATCTAGGAGGGTACTGGAAAGATAAAGAAGCCAAAGAAAAACCATGAGGTGCACAACCCTGTGACTGGAAATGGCACATATACCCTGCTCTCAGAGCAAGTAGCCTGGCTCACTGCTGCCAGTGGAGTGGGAGGGGGCATTCCCTGGGAGGAAGGGAGGTCTGATGGAGACTGGAGGGTGGTTTCTTTCAGTGAGTTTGGCCAGCTGAGCCCTCTTTGAATCTTGGAAGGGATCCTAGCCATTCCAGAAAGAACTAACATCAATCCTGCTTAAACTCTTCCAAAAAATAGAACTGGAGAGAACATTGTCCAACTCATTCTATGATGCCAACATCATCCTAATACCAAAGCCAAACAAAGATGCCACAAGAAGGGAAATCTATAGACCAATCTCTCTAATTAACCTAGATGCTAAAATCCTCAAAAAAACACTTGCTAATCATATTCAACAACACATCAAACAAATTTTACATCATGACCAAGTAGGTTTCATCCCTGGTATGCAAGGATGTTTCAGCATAAGAAAATTAATGTACTACACCACATAAACAGATCAAAAGAAAAGAATCACATGATAATCTCTATAGATGCAGAAAAGCATTTGACAAAATACAGCACCCTTTTCTGAGAAAAACACTTCAAAAGATAAGAATAGAAGGAAATTCCCTCAACATGATAAAGGGTATATATAAAAAACCTACAGCTAACATCATTTTCAATGGTGAATTCCTAAATGCTTTCCCTCTAAGATCTCAAACACGACAAGGACGCCCATTGTCACCACTCTTATTTAACATTGTGTTAGATGTACTTGCTTGAGCACTTAGGCAAGAAAAAGATATGAAAGGCATCCAGATTGGAAAGGAAGAAGTAAAAATGTCACTATTTGCAGATGACATGATCCTATACCTCGAAAGCCCTGAGAAATCTACAACAAAGCTTCTAGAGCTTATAAATGAGTTCAGTAAAGTGGCAGGTTATAAGATCAATGTGCAAAAATCAGTAGCATTTCTGTACACCAATAATGAGTAATCTGAGGAGGAAATCAAGAAAAAAAATCCCATTTACAATAGCAACTAAAGGAATCAAATACCTAGGAATAAATTTAACTAAAGATGTAAATGACTTGTATGCAGAAAAATATACAATATTGTTAAAGGAAGTCAAAGAAGACCTAAATATATGGAAGAATATTCCCTGTTCATGGAGAGGAAGACTAAACATCATTAAGATGTCTATCCTACCAAAACTGATTTATGTATTTAACACAATCCCAATAAAAATTGCCACAGCACTTTTTACTGAATTGGAAAAGCTAACTATGAAGTTTATTTGGAAGGTCAAGGGGCCCCAAATAGCCAAAGACATATTGAAAAAGAAAAACAAACTTGAAGGACTCATACTACCTGACTTTAAAACATACTACAAAGCTACAGTGGTCAAAACTGCACGGTATTGGCCCAAGGATAGACATACTGACCAATTCAACCAAATTGAGACTTCTGATATAGATCCTTGCATATACAGCCATCTGATATTTGACAAGGCCACCAAGCCCACTCAACTGGGAGAAAATGGCCTCTTCAACAAATGGTGCTTGGAGAACTGGATATCCATATACAAAAGATTGAGAGAGGAATACCATCTCACACCTTACACAAAAATTAACTCAAGATGGATCAAAGATCTAAATATAAGAGCCAAGACCATAAAGATCTTGGAAGATAATATAGAGAAGCATCTACAAGATCTTGTATTAGGAAATGGTTTCATGAGCTTTAAACCCAAAGGATGAGGAAAGAAAGAAAAAAATAGATAAATGGGACCTACTCAAAATTTAAATGTTTTGCACCTCAAAGGAGTTTGTCAAGAAAGTGAAAATGCAGCCTACTCAATAGGAGAAAATATATCTGATAGGGGCCTAATACCCAGCATATATAAAGAAATCCTACACCTCCAAAATAAAAAGACAACCCATTTTAAAAATGGGCAAGTCATTTAAATAGACACTTCTCCATAGAAGAAATACAAATGGCTAAAAAGCACATGAAAAGATGCTTAACACCACTAGCTATTAGGGAAATGCAAATCAAAATTACAATTAGATATCATCTTACACCCATTAGACTGGCAGCTATTAAAAAATAGAGGACTACAAGTGTTGGAAAGAATGTGGAAGAATGGGAACCCTTATCCACTACTGGTGGGAATGCAGAATGGTACAACCATTGTAGAGGACAGTCAGGCAGTTCCTCAGGAAGCTAACTATAGAACTGCTATATGATCCAGAAATCCCACTACTGGGTATATACCCAGAAGAACTGAAAGCAGGGAAACGAACAGATATATGCATACCAATATTCATAGTGGCATTATTCACTACTGCTGAAAGTTGGAAACAACCCAAATGTTCATCAACAGATAAATGGATAAGCAAACTCTGGTATGTACATACAATGAAATATTATTCAGCTGTGAAAAGGAATGCAGTATTAACACATGTGATAACATGGATGAACCTTGAAGACCTTATGTTGAGTGAAGCAAGCCAGGCACTGAAGGACAAATATTACATGACCTCACTGATATGAATTAAGCAAATTGAGCAGACTCACAGAGCTAGAGTCTGGAAGACAGGTTTGCAGGAGACAGAAAGGGAATAGAGGGTTGTGAGCCAATGCCCATAGGGGCAAAATCTATGATAAGGTGGAAGGGTGTAGTTGAGCAGTGGATGGGCGTGACAGTGGTGCAGTGATGCTATTGAGTTGGGTGGTGCTGGTTTGTGAAGGGGGCAGGGTGGGGGGAGTCAGCTGCACTGTCCAGTGAACTGAGGGTAGGGTCTGGGGAGGGAGCAGATGAACTCTGGGGATTTGCAGGTATGTGGAATGTTCTTTTGGCAATATGGCAGGGGTGGTTACTGGTTTAGGGTGTCGGGTATAGGGAGCATGCGGGTCAGTGCACACCTTGGGCAGGCTTCTAGGGAGTATGTGACTGTTCATCCTGTCATAATGTGCTGTATCAGTGGGTGGAGACCCACACAATGAGTGGGAAGGTGTTGGACTCCCATCCTCGCGAGTCCTGCTGAGTTCTTAAATGAGGGGCGGGAGTCTCTCGAGAGCATAGACAGGACCTGATAGGGGAGGACAGGCCAGTATATCAAGCCCTCAAAGTTGTTGCAAGTAACTATGAATCTTGTTCTTCAAGGAGTGAAGCTTGGTGGTTGCCGTGGGTCCTGAGGGGAGGGCAGGAATAGAATAGATAGAACACGGGGCATTTTGGGGGCATTGGAATTGTTCTACATGATCTTGCAATGATGGAAAAAAGCCATGTTAAATTTCGTCAAAATTTATAAAAAGTGTATGGTCCAAAATGTAGACCATAATGTAAATCACTGACCATGGTTAATAGCAATGTTTCAATATTTGTACATCAATTGTAACAAATGTACATGTAAAATCTTATTAATAGGGGAAATGGGAAAAGGGGGAGTAGTTGGGTATATGGGAATCCCCTATATTCTGTGTGTAACTTTTCTATAACCTAAAGCTTATTTGAAGATAAAATGGAAAAAATAAGACACTGGCGGAATAACAAGAAAATGTCACTGTATATACAAGACAACAGATCTTATGTGTGATGGAAGACATAATGCCAAAGTTTTTAAAATTTTTTTTTCAATTAAAAAAATTTTTTTGTATTGTATTTGTTATTCTTAAGACTATCATTATTTTTCATTTTCTTATTAATTTTATTCGGTTATTTTGTTGGCTTCATTTTTAAAGAAGTTTTGGATCACAGAGGAGTTACAGCTGTAGCAGAGGAGGATCATTGGTGTGGAGTGTCAGTAATAGGGGATCCACGGGAGGAGGTTCACCTGGGGCATACCTGTAAGGCATTTGAATGGGTTCAAGTGTTCATGGGGCATTGACATGGTGGGTGGAGATCCACACAATAACTGAAAGAATATCGAATTCCCATCCTGGGGAGCTCTGCCATATTCTCTGATGGGACAGGAAGAATCCCCCGAGTACAGGGGCAGTGACTAGTGAAGGACGATGGACCATTGACAGGTCCTTGATACTGATGACTATACTTATGAATCTTTTCTTTTGAAATTGAAACTTGGCCTAGTATTATAGGGTGCCTAAGAGTTACCTCTTGAGAGCCTCCTTGTTGCCCAAATGTGGCCTGTCTCTAAGCCAAACTCAGCTTATAAATGTATTACTTACCCCCCGGGGATGAGCCTCCCTGGCACCGAGGGATTACTTCCAAGGACCAACTATCAAGGCAACTGGAAAAAGACTTTGACCAAAAGGGGGAAAAGATAAAGACAAATGAGTTTTTATGGCTAAGAGACTTCAAAGTGAGTCTGGAGTTCATTCCAGAGGTTACGCTTATACACATCTCAGTAGGATCTCATTGACTGCCACAGTAAATATTACCTCAAATAGTGGGGCTCCTGAGAGCTATGGAGACATCCAGACAGTATAGGCAAGGCTGACAGCTCAGGAGTTTGGCACCTGCCAGTGGGCCCTACTTTGGAATTTATGCTCCCCAGTGTGACAGAGTTAGATTCATTTGTGGTTTCCCTACACATGGCTCTTCTGCCCCTTATATCTGAACCTATAGTTAGTACTAGAGTTGATAGGTCTATGTCCAGGAGACTTAAATATTTGGGCTGTCCATGTGCTAGCTGGGCCCTGAATCTCAACAGAGTTGCAGCACCTACTCTCCAGTTCATTGGACTCACCCAGGACAACTAACAAGGAGATGATGATAGACAATGATCATCCCAAGGAGCAGAAAGACTCTACAACTGCAAGCAAGATAATCCCATCCACCTGCCCCATGGGATCTAAGCCCCCTCTCAATTAGAGGCAGAATGGACAGCACCATCCCAGAATCCTCAGGGTTGGGGAACGAATGATGGACTAGAGTAGACTTACTCATATACTACTATAGACATTGTTATTCTAGCAACGGAAGAACTTTAATCATTGATGTGGAGGCAGTGGCCACCAGAGGTTCTGAGGGGAGGGAGAGGGAAAAATAGGTATAATATGGGGGCATTTTCAAGATATTGGAATTGTCCTGAATGATGTTGCAATGGCAGATACAAGCCATTATATATCTTGTCATAACTTACAAAATTGTGCAGGAGAGAGTTTAAACTATAATGTAAACTACAATGCACACTCAGTAGCAATGCTCCAACATGTGCTCAATTGTAGCAAATGTGCCACACTAATGAAGGATATTGTTAATGTGGGAAAGTATGGGAGGGGGAGTGAGTGGGGCAAATGGGAATCCCTACATTTTTTATTTTTATGTAGCATTTATGTAATCTAAGCATCTTTTTAAAAAAATTTTAAAAGTATACTTAAAAAAAAAAAAAAGAATTATATGCCAGGGCATGTGTTAAATAAAGAATAGGTGTCCAACTCCTTGTTAAGCTTGCTGGAAGAAGAAAAAGTACAGTTATCCAGTTGTTTGTGGGTGGTAAAATTATGAGGAATTTAGAAACAAGATCAGACTACTTAAAGTCCCAAGCAGAGGAGCGCCTTGGAGAAAGAAGGTATGAGCTTTGTAAAAAGCCAAGAGTAAAAGGAACAAGTTATACCCCAGGAAAAGCCACTCTACTCCTTCCATTTTGAAATCGTCTAGAAGACGTGTAATGGAAGCTTGGTAGTATCAAAAGGAGTTTCCCTTTCCACTTCATTCATTTAATTTGTGCTCATGGCTTCACTTACCTCCTATGTAGTAATGATGGTCGGCTTTACATAGCCAGCCCTGACTTCTCCTCTGAGCTTCAGCCCCCTGGATCCAGCTGACCACTCTATGCATCCACATGGATGGCACAGGGTACCTCCATCTCAACATGAGTAAAGTGGACCCATGATCTCCCTCACACCTGGTCCTCTTCAAGAATCCCTAGCTCAGGAAATGGAACCCACGCTGTCAATTGTGCAAACAAGAACACAGAAGTCTTTGCTAATGCATTCCACTATCACATAAATATTTAATCCTTCATCAGGTTTTGTCAGACTTTGCCATGCTCTCCATTCTGTCCACTTCTCTCCATCTTTTCTACCCCCACCCTGGTCTTAGCTACCATCTTGTCTCACTCAACTACTGAACTAGCCTCCTAAAGTTGTCCCACATTTACTTTTACCACCCTACACTGTCCTTCACACTGAGCTTTTCAACCCCTTGATTGTCTTCCCATTGTTCTTCGGCTAAAAATCAGAATTCTTGTCATGCCACAAGACCTTGAATGGTCTGGCTCCTGCCTATCTTTCCAGCCTCCCCAGGTACAACTCAACTTATTGTTCTAACTTCACAACACACAATTTTCTTTCAGTGCCTCAGAGCACCTTGTTTCCTCCTGTGACAATCTTTACTTGAGCAACAACTTCTGCTTGGAATTCTCTTCTGAGATGACTTTCTCACCCTTCAGATCTCAACTCAATTGTCACTTCCATAGAGAAGCTTTCCTGACCCTCAGGCTGGATCAGATTCCCTACTTGTACGATATCACAGCACTTTGTACCTTTTCTTCCTAGCAATTACCTCAGTGGAAGTTTTATATTTGAGTATGTGTCATTTTGATTCAAGTCTCTCTCTCCTTTTAAATTTTAAGTTCCACAGGTGCAGGAGCCATTTCATAATGCATGACCCACAGGTTTGATCAGCATTTGTCCACTGCATGACTGAATGCATGAATGAATGAATGGATGGAAATCCACATCCAAAGGCTCAGTGTGTGAGAAAACCGGTGGGCAGCTATATGCTCATTCATTCATGTGGCATCTGGTGTTTGAATCTTGAGCACTGACTATTTGGTTTTTGTTAAAGTGAGACTCTACTTAGTGGGCTGAGCAGCAGTTTGATCTGGGCACATTAATTCCACCACCACCACCCCCACCTAGTTAGGCCACTCGACACACTGGCATGGTCGCTAATAAAGTAACTCTCTTCTGCACACTCTTCTTAAAAACCCTACTGAGTCAGATGGAGTGGACCGCAGAATGAAGCAGAATCCTGGCTAACGTGGCTACTCATGCCTTAGCTTAGGGAGCTGATGTTGGCCTTGGCACCACCAGCTGATAATCAAGTAATGAAGAAGGAGGGAGGGAGGGAAAGCACTACTTCCAGTCCCAGCTCCACACCTACCTCAATAGCCAAGACGATGCCACCTAAGAAGTCAGCTTTGAAAGGCTCTCATTGAGCCAATGAAGGCAGGACTCATGTCTCCACGCTTGGCATTCCACGTGGTGAGCAGCCTTCTTGATGGATGGTCTTCACACCAAACCAGGAGAGGAAATTTGGCCACCATATTTCTATTTTAAAGGAGGTTGGGCTAGTTACAGTGTCAGCAAACTTCCTAATTAAATTGAATATAAAATTGTTTCACTTGATAATTACATCATCCTGTACTTGAGGAATATTTAAACACTCAAGTGTCTAGGCCAGGCTGAGATAAGAACCTATAAAATGCATGAAAAGTTCCAAATGACTAGTGTCTGCAAATATATCCCAAAAATATTTTTTACACACTTTTGGTATGTCTAGTTCTGATTGAATTGGGAAAGCCAGATGTGAAAAGAAAAAAAAATAAAAAAAAAAAAAACACCACAAAACAATTTGTCTGACAATTTTATAAAAACAGAAACGAAATTAGATCATTTCTGAAAATTCCAGAGCGCCGGCTCTGATCTAACTGGGTCTGCTTATCTGAAATTATACAACAGTCATCGTTAATGCCAAATCCGCTTTCCACAGAAGATATGGGAGCCTTGTTTCATCTCTGTATTAGTCAGGATTCTCTTGTGAATCAGAGCTGATGGAATATATATAAATTATATAAATAGTATGAGATTTATTAAAGGAATTGGCTTACATGACAGTGGGGATGGGAAAGCCCAAATTCCATAGGGTAAGCCGCAAGCTGGGAACTCCAATGAAGGTTTTCAATAAATTCCCTAGGAAAAGCTGGCTGGCTGAAGGCAGAGATGGAAATTCTCCCTTCTGACTGGTGAAATCATCACTTATCCTTTTAAGGCTTTCAACCTATTGGATGAGACTTCTCTCAGACTCCTCAGTTTATTGCAGGTCTAATCATCCATAGATGCAATCAATTACTGATGATTTAAATCCACCAAATATCCTCACAGAAACAATCAGGCCAGTGCTTGCTTGACCAAACAACTGGAAGCCATAACCTGGCCAATTTGACACAGGAACTTAACAATCACATTCCATCCCTTGTCAACTTGGCACCCATATACATACTTAATCTCTAAGTAAAAACAATGACAGTCATATTTTCACCTAACATAATCCAACTGGCCTGCATATAACTGGAAACACACTAACTTTTTCCCCAGAAGAGGGTGCAATTCCTTGGGTAATATTCACTCTTATACTTGATATGCTTTATCTTAAATACTATGACATAAAGTGAATACAACTCATATTATATGGTAAGTGGATAAGATAGGGGAAAAAACAGAGATATTTGCTTCATGTGTGTGTGTGTGTGTATACAAACATATTTATAACAAAACAAGAACTGTAATTGGTCATGTGGTCTGTAAACCAGGCCTGAGTTTTCTCTTTCTCAGTCACCTGATCATAGATAACTCCCCAAGAAGCCATAGCTGTGGGCTGGGAAAGAGAAGGTAATGTGGCAGGGCTGGAGGACGGTGGCATTTGGGCCACTGCCTTGTGTAACCTATTTGTGCCTTCAGCGCCTGCTCAAGACCCATCTTGTATATGGCACTTCCATTTGATGATAGAGTGCTACTGTGCAACCTCAGCTTTATGGCTTGGTGGGTCAGACAACACTCAGTCTGTAATGGACAGCTTGGGTCTCATGGTAACTTGGTTAAGTGTTGGGTCTCTACCAAGGCCCTGCATGGGCCAAAAGTTGTTTCTCAGGAGGAAAGTAGTTGTGTGCAGAGAATGGCAGGGCTTTGCTCCTAAATCCTAAGAGTCTGCACTGTGATTCTCCTCTGGGGGCCTGCCAAAGTCTCCAAACAGCATCTCTAGGTACCACCGACACTTCCAGCACCAATGGATCTGCAGGATGATATCAGCAAGCTTCACTCTTTGTGTTTTACAATTCTATTCTAGTTATCTCTATACAACCTAAGAACTAATCATTTTATCCACTATCAAGTAAACAATTCAGCAGTATTAAAAACATTCAAAATGTTGTGCTACCATCACAACAACCCATTACCAAAACTTTTCCATCACCCCAAAAAGAAACTCCATACTATTTAAGCATTAACTCCCCACTTCACACCCCCAAACCTGCCCCCAATAATTTGTAGTCTAGTTTCTGCCTCTATGAATGTGTGTTAATTATTTCAGATAAATAAGGTCATATAATATTTATCTTTTTTGCCTGGCTTATTTCACTCAACATGATGTCTTCAAGGTTTATTCATGTTGTAGGGTATGTTAGAACTTCATTCCTTTTTAGAGCTACTTCTTAATATTCCATTGTATATATACCATATTTTGTTTATCCACTCTTCATTGAGGGATATTTGGGCTGCTTTCACCTTTCGACAATTGTGTGCAGATATGAATATCCATGTGCAAATATCTGTTGATCCCTGCTTTTAATACTTCTGGGTATATAATAAGAAGTGGGATTGCTGGGTCATATGGTGATTCTATACTTAACTGTCCCACTCACAGTGTACAAGTGTTCCTATTTCTCCACATCCTCTCCAGCATTTATTATTTTCTGTTTCTTTAATAGGAGTCAATCTAGTGGGTATGAGATGTTGTCTCGTTGTGGTTTTAACTTGCATTTCCCTGATGGTTAATGACTTTGAGCTTCTTTTTTATGTGCTTATTGGCCATTTGTATAACTTCTTTGGAGAAATGTCTGTTCAAGTCTTTGTCCCATTTTTAAAATTTGGTCACCTATCTTTTTGTTATTGAGGTGTAGAAGTTCTTGTGATATCTTTATCTGGCTTTGGTATTAGGATGATACTGGCCTCATGAAGTGAATCAGAAAATAAATAAATAAATAAAGTGGGTTAGGAAGTGTTCTCTTCCCTTCATTTTTTTGGGAAGGGTTTGATCAGGAATGGTTTTAATTCATTTTGGAATGTTTGGTAAAATTCACTGGTGAAGCTTTCCTTTGTTGGGAGGTTTTTAATTACTGATTCAATCACTTTACTTGGTATTGGTCTGTTGAGATCTTCTGTTTCTTCTAGAGTCAGTGTAGATTGTTTGTGTATTTCCAGGGATTTGTCCATTTCATTTAGGTTGTCTAATATATTGGCATATCGTACTTCATGGCATTCTATTATGATCCTTTTTATTTTTGTGGGTTCATTAGTAATGCCCCCCCTTCCATTTATGATTTAATTATTTGCATCCTCTCCTTTTTTCTTTGTTAATCTAGCTAAAAATTTGTTGATTTTATTGATATTTTTAAAGAATCAACATTTGATTTTGCTAATTCTCTCCATTGTACTTAATTTTCTATTACATTTATTTCTTCTCTAATTTTTATTATTTTTTTCTTGCTAGTCACTTTGGGTTTAGTTTGTTCTTCTTTTTCTAGTTCCTCCAAATGTGCAGTGAGATCTCTGATTTGAACTCTTTCTTCTTTTTTACTGTGAGCATTTTGGCCTAAAAATTTCCCTCTGAGTAATGCCCTCACTGCTTCCCATAAGGTTTGATATGTAGTTTTCTTATTTTCATTCATCTCAAAATATTTCCTGATTTATTTTGTGATTTCTTCTTTGATCTATTGGTTGCTTAAGAGTAGTATAAACATCTATATTTGTGAATTTTCTAGTTCTCCATGTGTTACTGATCTCTAGTTTCATTTCATTGTGGTCAGAGAGGATCCTTTGTATATTATCAATCTTTAGAAATTTATTGAGACTTGTGTTGTGACTTAAAATGCAGTCTATCCCGGAGAATTGTCCACGTGAACTTGAGAAGAATGTATATTCTGCTGTTTGGGGGTGTAGTGCTCTGTGTATGTCTGTTTGGTCAAGTTCATTTATCATACTGTTCAAGTTCTCCATTTCCTTACTGATCTTCTGTCTAGATGTTCTGTCAATTGATGAAAGTGGTGTATCAAAGTCTCCAACTATTTCTCTTTTCAGTTTTGTCAATATTTGCCTTTATTTTGGAGCACTGCACTTAGATGTATAAATGCTTATGATTGTAATATCTTCTTACTAATATATAGTGTCCTTCTTTGTCTCTTGTAACAATTTTTAACTTAAAGTCTATTTTGCCCGATGTTAGTATGACTACCCCAGCTCTCTTTTGGTTACTATTCACATGGAATATTTTTTTTCATCTTTGTACTTTCAACCTAATTGTGTTTTTGGGTTTTGTAATTCTCTTTAGTGGCCATCTTCAGTTCATACTGTTCCAAGCCCCTCTCTCCTGTCCTTTCCCTTCAACCTGAAGAACTGCATTTAGCATTTCTTGTAGGGCAGGTCTTTTGGTGATGAAATCTCTGTTTTTGTTTATCCATGAATGTGTTTTACACTATTCCTCATTTTTGATGGACAGTTTTGCCAGATAAAGAATTTTTGTCTTGCAGTTTTTCTCCTTTAGTACCTTAAATATATCCACAGTTTCTGATGAGAAATTGGCACTTAGTCTTATTGAGGATCCCTTGTATGTGATGAATCATTTTTCTCTTGCTGCTTTCAGAATTCTCTATCACTGGCATTTCACATTTTGATTAGTATGAGTCTTGAAGTACTATTATTAGGGTTTAACCTCTTTGGAATAAATTGCACTTCTTGGACATATATATGTATGTATTTCATTAGAGTTGAGAAAATTTCAGCCATTATTTCCTCAAATACTCTTTCTTCCCCTTTTCCCTTTTCTCCTTCTGGGATTCCCATAATGCATGTTGGTATGCTTCATGTTGTCCCACAGGTCCCTTAGCTTTGCTTACTTTTTTTTTTTTTTTTTTTTTTTAGGGACTGGGGACCAGGGATTGAATCTGGGAACTCACATGTGGGAAGCTGGCACTAAACCACTGAGCCACATCGGCTTTCCTGAGTTTTACTGATTGTTTTGCTTGTGGTTTGGTTTTGGTTCTTTTCAGGAGGCACCAGGAACTGAACCCGGGACCTCCCATGTGGGAAGCGGGCACTCAACTGCTTGAGCCACATCCCCTACCTCTGCTTACTTTTTAAAATTCTTTTCCAACTGCATGTTTTTAACTGTCCTATTTTCTGGTTCACTGATTCTTTCTTTGACATGTCCAAATATGCCTCTAGTATATTTTCAATCTTCATTATTGTGTTGTAGACTGGCTGTATGTTAAGTCTCTTTATTAATGCTTGGTCCAGCTTAAACTAAAACTTTAGAGCAGCCCATGCCTGCCAGTTCATATTTTCTTAGTTCTTCTGCACCTATCTCTTGCCCTGCATATGTGCTCCAACTTTTAAGATTATTATATGCAGCTGTTTCACTTCTAGGAGAAAATTTCCTTTCCTCTGTTCCTCCTCCCAGAGTCCTGGCCTATTATGTTTGTTTTTATGCAAAATTTCCTCCCAGTGGCTATGATTTGCTCAACGACTCTCCCATGCTCAGGGTGGCTGCCAGTGACCCTTGATCTTTGGCTCCTCTGTCACATGGCAATCCACATGGTGACCTCTCCTGGCCTCTCCATTCTCTTCCAGGTTCTGCTGATGTTCAGCTTCTGGCTGCTCCCTGTGGCCTTCTCTCTGTCTGAATTTCACTCCGCTTACAAAGGACTCTAGTAAGAGGATTTAGACTCATCCTGATTGGGCTGGGCCATGCCTAAACTTAAGGAACCTCATCAAAAGGTTCACATCCGGAAGGAATGGATCAAATTTAAGAATATGTTTCTCTGGGTTACATACAGCTTCAAACCACCACACACTGCAAATCTCTGCTACAGTTTTTAAGTTGCCTCTTTCTTTATTCATCATTCACTTGGCTGTTGTAAAACTTTGACTATTTTTCACAGTTCTGACAAAGTTGATTCTGACCGTTTTTGCTCTTTTTTATTTATTTCTTTATTTTGGTGTTTCTGGGGAGGAATAGGCCCTTGAAGCTGCAACCCCACCATTTTTGGCCGATGTCACCTAACTCATTTAATTTTTATAGCCACCCTTTAAGGCAGGTATAATTATAACCCCGTTTTACAGAATGAGGAGCTGAAGCACAGAAGGTGTAAGCATCTTGCTCAAAGTCTCTATCCCCTTAGTCTGTTGCAGCATATCAAACCACTCCAAAAATAACGATGCAAAATAGCTATTTTGTTATGCTCGTGGATTTTGTGGATCAAGAATCAGGACAGGGCATACAGGGATGGCTTGTTTTTCTGCTCCTTGATATCTGGGGCTCAGCTAGGAAGAATCAAATGACCGAGTATGACTTGAGTGGCTGGGGCTGAAAGCCCCTGGGGACTCCTTCAGTTCCCTATCTGGCATTTTGGCCCGAGGGTCCCAATGTCGTGAGACTCTCACAGCATAGTGCCTGTGTTCTCACAGGAAGTGTCCTGAGTGGGACGGCCCAGAGAGTGAGCAAAAAATCAGGGCAGCCTCTTCTAACTCTGCCTCCAAAGTCATGCACTTTCGCTTCCACCACCTTCTACTTATTACAAGCGAGTCACGAAGGTCAAGAGGAAGAGAATTAAACTCCTCCTCTCATGGCAGGAGTTGTGAAGTTTCAGCGCAGCAGGGTGTGAGCAATGGGAGATGTTGGGATCATCTTTGGAAAATACAACATGTTAATCTCAAAGCTTACAAGGGGCAGAACCAGGCTGTTGATTTTCTGCTGTTGTTTTTTTCCTCCTAAGAGTGCAAGTGCTTTCAGAACGGAAAGCATATCTTGAGTTTTCCATTCTATGTGATTAAAAACATGTAAACCAAAGAAAAATGTTTTGATTATTTATTTAAAAGAAACCAGAAGAAGTGCAAAAAATCAGATAGGACTAAAAGAAAGTTATTTTCTAATACATTGCTTTCTTACTCACTTTCTCATTTGTTTTCATGGAAGTCACCATACGTAGGGGGAAAGTATGCTTTGATAGCAAGCTGAATCTGTATGAAGAACTGAAAAAAAAAATCAGAGATTTCGGAGCTAGTTCCAGGTTTGACATGAAAAATCCTATGATCCTGAGGAAGTCCCTTCATTTCTCTGGGCTCCAGTCACCCCAGGTGACACCCTGGTGGTGCCCACCTGCCCAGCATAGGGCCTGGGCTGGATCCAGGAGCCGCATGGAAAGGCCATGAGTCATTTCTGAGCCTGACGCATCATGAGATGGGTTAATGGCAAAATGGGAAGAGAGAAAACAGTCTACAGCTTTTCCTAAGATTTCCCCTGAGTTATCCTCATCTGTGGGCAAAATACTCAAAAAGCTATTTTAAAAGGGTGACGATACTTAGTTAAAATGTCCTCCACGGAAAGGGAGGTAAGGACTGGGAGAAGCGTGCCCAAACCACAAGGCCTGCAAACTACAGTCCATGGCCCTAATGAGCTCTGTGCTGGACTCTCCAAATTGAATTACATAATACATTTCCGTTTCATTTCATGAATCACAACTTGGGATACAATTTTCCTGGGTTGCAGTTGATATATTTCAAGAGATTACCCAAGATTTCAAAAAGAAAAATCTGTTTTATTAAATTCATATGTAAACCGTCTGTATGTCAGCCAACTTATTTATTTTAAATTTGGGATTTTCTTAAATGCCATAGTTAGAGCTCAATGTCAAGAGAGTTCCCGATAAACCCATTAATGAATGGTAAGACTGTAGTTGCCCCTGGATTTTTCATTTCTTCTGACAGCTCAGTTCCTGGTTGATGATGGTGGGTTTTATTTCAGCTGCCCCTGCTGGAGTCCCTTTGTGGGTGAGAGTGAGAAAAAAGTAGTAAAGCCTCAGAACACAGACGAGGGGACATTGCATTCATCTGGAGAGCTGCGTAACAGTGAGCTCCGTTCACTCTGAGGCAAGATGCGACATCAGCGTTGGCATCAGCTTCTGCTTGCTTAGAACAAGGGAGGCTAGAGCACAGGTTCTGGAATCACAGTGACTTGGATCTTATCTCAGCCAGTGCTCGCTTCATAACCTTGGGAAGGTTTTCCACTTGCTCTAAGCGTCAGTGCATGAAGTTGTGATACAGGGAGTTGTTGCCAGGACTTGAAGCCTGCAGGATGATTTAGCACAGTGTGGGGCACCTAGGAAGCCATCAATAAATAGGACCGTGTGGCATTGTCGCTATTCTGTAGCAGAAGTGGCAGCTCTGAGCTTGTAAATTGAGTTGTGGTTCATCCAGCATCTCCTGAGTCTTTACCCATTTTCAAAACCTGTGAACAGGTTCACTTTTTGTAAGGCTGCGTGTTCTTTGAAGTGTGACCTGACTGTGCCTCATTTATTCATCTAGTCATTCATCACTTACTTACTCAATCATATCTTTAATATTAATTGACAGTCTTCTATGTGTCAGACAAAATATCAGAAGTTAGTGGAGAGCTGAAAAACAAAGCGCAGCTACCTCCCTCGAGGCTCTAACGGAGGAGAAGGACAACTACCAGACGAGGACAAGCCAGTTTGGTGAGGCTGGTTGTGATGGGAAAAGGACAAGAACCAGGTCAGGGCCACCAGGCTCTAGGAACTGGGGGAACTTAAAAGTTCAGGGCTGGTTCCAGAAGCCCAAGATCCGGCAGAGTCTGGCTCTACCAACCAGTCTGCAGCCTTGGGATCTTGGAAAGTTGAGATGGGAGTAACAATTCCTGCCATGCCTTCCCTTTAGGTGGTACATGGGTGAAATGAGGACCGTGTGCAAATAGACAAAGTCTGTATGTGTGAGACAGTCCAGCCGGGGAGACGGAGGCTCCGTACCAGGAAACAGCAGAGGACGGCGGCGGGCAAATGCACCCTTAAGTATCTACGATAGTCTGGGCATTTTTCTTTGGCGACTCCAACAAATGTAACCCCCATTCTACAGATGGGGAAACTGAGGCCCAGAGAGAGGTTGTACCTGGTCCGAGGTCATATAGCCAGTAGTTAATGTCAGAGGCAGCACTGACTCAGAGCTGACTCCACCGGGTCATACCCCCTTCCTTACCATCACTGAAGGCCTAATTGATCCGACACGGCCTCAAGTCCAAAGGGGCACCGTGCTCGCGGCGTTACTGTGCACTACACCAGGCGGCACTGACCGGTCTTCGGAGAGTCCAGTCGCGCTGCTTCCAGACCCATCAGGAGCAGGTGATCCCTCACTAGGCAGCACCCGCAACTCCGTTTGGCCTACAGTTTCACCCCCGGGTTAATTTTTTCTAACAGAATGCAGATGTGTTGGGGGCATTTTCAATTCGTATTAGAGAAGACAAAAAGCAATCCTAAGTTTATAAAAGAATCATGTAGTTCTATGTGAGTATTTGGCTTTTCCATTTTTTAAAAACACCTATAAATCGGGCAAGCTGCCCTATGTATGCAAACTCATCATTAACAGGCACGGGCCGGGGTGGCCCCGGCGGGCCTCGGGCACCCCGTCCCTCCGAACGGCACCTCCTCTCTACATGCGGACAGTGCTGGGCCTGTAGAAAGCGCGGCAGTGTCCTCGTCCTCACGCATGCCCACAGCCACTCGGGAAGGGCTGGCGCACGGCTGAGGTGCCCCTTCCAGACTTTGGGGGCACACGTCGAGTCAGGGGGGGCGAGGGCTGTCCGCCCGCGTCCCTGCGTCCCAGTCGCCTTCCGCCCGCCGCACCAGGCTGTCTCCTAAGTGCTCCGTCCCTTTTGTGCCTGCTAGGGTTAACCGGGAACATAGGAGTTCTGTTGAATATCACAGTAGTTAGTATGTTTTAATCCTGATCCCCAGCCTACTGTAGCTGCTGTAAAATATATGGCAATAATTTCCTGAGGCAGGGTAATGGATAAGGAATGTCAGGCCAGCCTCTGGGCATATTTGCCTTAGCTCAGCTTTATTAAAGTGAAACTTTTATTAAGGCATGTGGTGAATTGAGCAATCGGCATGATTCATGCCGTTATAAACCCATTGCTACACTAACAATAAATCAATAAGCCATTGTCGTACATTTGCCGCGGAGTTGGGAGAGACGAGGAAAAAATCAATATGGGGATATTATTCAGACCATATGAAAGTATTAAAGTGTATTCTGTGTGTATTAAATCTGGCCAAACCATAATTCATGTATATTTTTTTCTGCAAATATCTCTGTTAGTATTCTCTACTCTAGGTTATTTGCTAATCTGTACACTATTGTGAAATAATAATAAGAAGTTTTTAACATTCCACACAGGTTTTATGATTTTCTAAAAAGTTATTTCATAATAATAAATTTGCATAATAAAATTGTCCCCAGGAAAAAAGTATCAGCCTCTTCCTTTACAGACATGATAGAGCCATAAAGTGTATAATTCAATAGGCAATGTGCTCTTCCCTTGGAGAAAAATCAACCAACCCACAGGAGGAAGTGACTTGAGCCAAAGAAAGGGCACTTTTCATTGTCTCCCAGCTTGATGGGGACAGTCATTGAGCCAGGGCAACAGGATTGGTTGCCCTGTCTCCCAATACCTGGAACCTCCTCTGAACGTGAAATTCGCACTCGTGACAGCCTTTGGCCACAGTGGGTGATCACCTGCCTCTCTGTGTCAGGAAGTGTCGAGTTCCTCCAGAGCTGATGTGAGTTGGTCAGAAGAAATATGAGGCTACAGCTGGCTTTGAACTCAAGCTACAATACCGCAGAGATGGTTCTGCATTTCAGGTAGAGAGAAGCTGGACCATCTATTGCCAACTTAACTCCTCACAGGGTTTCTGCTGCTTCCGTGCTCTCTGAAACAAACCTTGGGCTCCACAAGCAGCTACGCTGTCCCCCTTGTGTCCAAGGCTCTCTGTAAGGCCTGGAGGGAAGGCATCCTTGACGTGCCACGGCATCGCAATCCCTGTATCGGGGTCGTCAGACATGTGCTCCAAGAACCAAGCGCTAGGGGAGGCAGAGACGGAGGGCTCCTGGAAGGGGTACCGTTTCACCTGGGCTTTGAAGGATGGTTCTAACTTTAGCAGGCACAAGACAGCAACCGAAAATAGTTGCCCTGCCCCTGAGTTGGGGATTTTTTTGGAAAAAAAAAAAAAAAAAGAATCAGTAATTCCACATAGTTCTCCTCTTTGGAAGTCAATCGGGAAGCTCTTTATGTGGCATTGTTTTACATTTTCCATGCAAAGAAAAGATGCAAATGCATAATCCAGGCACCAGCACTATCAAGGGAATTTTGTGATGACGCAGTAAGGTTTAAGTCTTCTATAACCCAAAGGATTGCACTCACCTTTTTTGTCATACTTTGTTTTGCATTTTTTTATGTGACAGGTTTAATAACAATAATATTCTATATTTATGAAATAATACAAATATAACTCAAATTAGTTAAAACTAAGAGATTTAGTTTGCTTGATTCCAAAAGAAATAGGAGGTGGAGACAGAAAGGGCCAAGAGAAAGGCGAAGGCTGAGTTTGAGAGGCGATATGTGGGGTCCCGGAGGTGAAAGCTGAGCCTCCCCTTGCCAACCCGTTGCTGTCGCTTGCTGACGGGCGCCAACTCCATGGCTCCTGGTTTTCTGCTGCCTTCCGTGCGTCATTTGGAGCCCGACCCATTGGTGGCAGGACCTTTGGTGGAGAGATCAGAGCACGTGTGACATAATCTTTGGCTTTTGTATGGTGTGTGTGTCTTCCAGGGTATGGAGTCCAAGATGATCCATCATGGCCCATGACGTCAGATTATCCACTGAGATGCAGGTCTTCTTGCAGAAACGCAATTATTCTCAGATAATGGTATTTCCAGTTGCTGTGATCGATAAGACCGGAGCTGGGAAGAATACAGGACGATTTACAGACAGGGCAGGCAGAAGAATGAACGGTGAGCTGGGCTGTCCATGAGCTTTGCATTCCTTCCTCTCCTGCACGTTTCTCAGCAGTCAGCATCGGTTGCCATGCAAAACCCAGGTCAACCGTTCCGCAGCCGTTTTAAAGACTTGTTATTAAGGAAAATGTCAAATAGCCACACAGGTAGAATAAATACTATGGTGACCCCCAGTACCTGTCACTGACTTTGGGCAAATTTGCCAAACTCGCCACCTCTCTTCCTCCCCATTTATCCCCCACGCCCCGAGGCACTCCAGTCCTGTGCGGCAAGACCACGTCACTGCTCACTCCATCCCTACACGTATCTCATCCAGGACAGGCCCGTAGACCACGCTTGGAGAGCCACTGCTTTAAAGCAAATCCCAGCCGCCATAGCTAGGACTTAATAAAGAGGGGAGTGGAAGGAGTCCAGGCAGAGAGAATGGAGAAAATGCAGCAGGGCCGAGCCAGCGAGCTCATTTTAGTTCAGGTAGCTGGACTGCGCTTTACATATTTACCTCATTGGATCCCTGCAGCCACCTGAATGACAGGTGTCATTTTTTTCTTCCTCCCTTTACAGATGAGGAAACTGAGGCTCCGAGAGCAGTGGCTGCACACCGTGTCATCCGGCTAACAAAGGCAAAAGCCGATGGCTTAGGTTGGTGCAGCTCCAAGGTCCACGCTTTCCTCACTGATAACTCATCCTCCTCGTAGCCTAGGAAGCAACCAAGGATCATCCTGGCTGGAACAGAAGGGTTGTAAGGAGCCGACGCTCTGAGAAATGGAGGGACAACTGAGGCAGCCGTTGGGGGCCTTGAACGCTGGGGTAAGACGCTTTCCTTTACGCTAAGGCAGGTAATGAGGCGCTGTGAAAGGCTTTATAACAATAAAGTTTGGCATTAAAAATTTATTTGTTTAGATATTATGAAAATAATATAAGGCTGTGACATACATTTTGTATAATAGAAAAAAAATCACAAAACAGTTATTTACTTTGCTGTCTTTTCCCCTTTTATGTGTTTTTCCATCATTGTAATAACACTCTATGTACATTTTTATATCCTGCTTTTGTATTTAAAATTATCTTATAAATATATTCCATGTGATTCCATCATTTTAATCTCAACCACTTATAATGAGATCACAAAAGTTTATCTAATAGATACACCATAATTTATTCAAAAAGCCTTTAATATGGTGACTCTTTAGGTTCTTTCCAGCTTTGTGCTATTATAAACACTGCTACAATGAACATCTTTATGCATTTGACCCTCCCTCC
>JAKSZT010054568.1:6632265-6660653 GCA_026826555.1 Tolypeutes matacus | reverse complement strand
CCTTCCTTCCTTCCTTCCTTCCTTCCTTCCTTCCTTTCCTTCCTTTCTTCAAATGGCAAAATACACCATAGGTTTTCCCAGAACCCGGGGAAAAAACACAATACAGGCGGTCTCTGTTGGATGGAACAATGTAAGGAGAAAGGCTGGGAGGCAGGAAGCGGGTGGACAAGGGGCTGGGGGGAGGCCACGATGACCTGGGTCGCACATAAACACTATGCGGCCCCCACAGAAATACCCCAGGGAGGCACAGAGCCTCTGGGTCGAGGCACCCAGAAGGAAAGCCTTCCTCCAGCTGCTCGAGCCTGTGCTTGCACCCGGGACAGGCCACCGCACAGACATTCAGCTCCATTTAGTGTGGATGGAGCCAGAAGGAAAACACAGAACCCAGGGCTTCCCGGGCAGATCTCTCCTGGCTATGACACAAGACTGTCCATGCGGGCTACGTCTGCACCTGGAGCAGAGTCTCTAGGATCCGCGAGCTTGCCGGCGGGACGTGGACGTGGGTGCAGTTGCCAGATGTGGCCCAAGCTGCCACGGGAGATCTGTTTGCACAGGTTTTGTTTGGAAACGCAGTGTGCTGACCTGGTTGCTGCTGGGAGTTTCTGAGTAATTGTGTGCCCTGCGGGTGGAGGGAGACAAGCACAGCAGCCCCTTCCCAGGACCCAAGTGAGGGCAAGGCAGGAAGTCAGGTGAGACTGCCCGGGAGTGAAGTGCCGCCAGAGACGGACCCAGTAGCTCTAATGGAAACAAGCTGGGCACCCCCGAGCCTGGCTCTGGGCCTCGGGGGTCACATTCTATATGGGGAAGTTTGGATGCTTTATGTACATAGGGGTGCCCCAGACCCCCACCCTTTAAAGGCTCAGATCTGTACAAGCTGAAACCGAAATGGCTAAACAGATGATTATTTGCTCTACAATGTGTTTTCCTTTAAGGCTCAGATCAAATGTCAGCTTTGAAGCTTTCTTTGACCTTGTTCTTTACTCCGCCCCAGGGAGATTGATGGTCCCTTCTTCTCTACACTCCCGGCACTTCTACTACCAGCAGAACCTTTAACCATCTCTGTTCAATCACCAAGTGCTGTTCAAACACCTCCTAGGCGTTAGGACTGTGGATATCAAGACGAATAAACTACAACCTGCACCTCCCCCTCTTTGGATTGCGAGCAACTTCTGGGCAGGGATCTCGTCACTCCCTCGGAGCCTCCTCTGACACCTCACTGGTGCTTGTTTAAGGTTGTCGGAATTGAGTTAAAGTTACCAGGGTGTTCTGCATTCTCCAGTAGAAATCACACTTGAACGTCCGGGTCGCCCACTGGCTGGACCAAGCGGCCACCACGTCAGGTTGGCTGCAGATGGTTTCACTGCACAAGTGAGAGGTGAGCTGGCGCCGCCCTATCCTTTAATTACCTAGAATAATCACCACCAGGCAACGTGAGGATGCTGGACTTCAGGGTGGCCTCAAGGATATGGCTTTGTTATCAAGGAATGATTTATTCTCAACAAGATAAAAGGAATCCTGGTGTCAAAAGCCCTGTGTTCTAGCCCAGCTTCGGGGGCATGAGCTTCCGAGCTCTTGACTGTCTGCCTCCTCAGTGAGACACTTGCCTCCCAGCTCAAAAGCTCTGCTCCTTCCTGATTCTAAGATCTCATCCCCGGATATGACTTTTGTAGCTGGATTTAACACTAAGGTCTTCCTTGTTTAGATCCTTTATGCTCTCTTTGGACCAGGGAGCCAAGAGCCCCAGGTGGTCCCCTCTCCAAGAGAAGTGCACATATCTGTCAAGATTCTGAAAAATGTATCCTCGATCCCTGCGTTTTTCTTTAAAAGAAAATTATATAGAAACCACAAACATATTTGTATTGTTCCCAAATGTTGCCTTCCTACACAAAGGAAGTGTTGGATTTTCCCGTTCTTTGCTTCAAAAATCAATGGGTGACATCAGTGAGCCAGAGCTGTAGGTTCTACTGCCCTTTCCCTATTAAACTCAAATGTTTACTTCTCAGAGCATTTGCCAAGAAAAGTCCATTTGGGCTGGAACGCAGCATATTTAGTCTCAGAATTAAGGTAATTTCTTTGGAAAAGTTTCAACCAAATCAACTTCTTTCAGAGATGCTGGTTTTCATTCCCTGTTAAAAATTCCAGAGCCCCAGGCTTTTTACCGGTACCTGCTCTGCTAACACGATTCCAAGCTGGCTCTCACTCTAGGCCCATATACTGTGGGTGTATGGGATTGGGAGATCCAGGTTTTGGGTGCGCTAGGAAAGGGCTGCAGTTTTATAGGACCAGAGCACATGTGTGGCTGCACGTGTTCTCAGGAGACAGCAGGGCCAGACAATAATCACCCCTCATATTTCTATATTTCCTCCAATAGTAAAACACAGTCACGTGCAGGTTTTTTTTTCCATTTGATCCTTAATGCAATTTTGTGAAGCCAATGGAGTGGGCGTCATTCTGTCTATTTCCATAAGAACATAAAGGGTGCCTGGGTCCAGGTCTCCTGGCTGGTGAGGGCAGAACTGAAATGGGGTCTTCTCATGAGGGGGGCCCCTTCCACCGAGCTGTGCTGGCCATCAAATCAGGATGCACCCTGAGTGAAGAGTTGTTGGAAAGTCCTCGAACATACTGCGAGGACAATACAGGAGAGAGATGTCCAGGTGGGGTTGGAAGACCATGCAGAAAGAGCTTGCCAAAAAAATACTTCCTTCACTTGCTAACCTTCCTGTATGCCTGAGCCTCCACCACGAAGGAGCCAGTTCTTTCCGTGAAGAACTGGGACCCATGGTTCCCTGTGTTTAAAAAGTATTCCAGAAACAAGAGGCAGCAAATAGCTAACAATGTCATCTAGTATTTCTCAGCAACATTTACCTATGGTGACTCGTGAGCATTCTTCCCTTGTTCCTGAATTTAACGGAAATGCGTCTGGCAGTTCACCATTAAGAACTAGGCTAGCTTTTGTCCTGAGAAAGACGTACTTTACCATATCAAGAAAGTAACTATTATCCTTAATTTACTAAGAGTTGCCAACATCAATCATTCATCTTAGCCAAACTGGTCTCTTTGCTGACCCCAAAATACGTAATAACCACCCCTCGGTTGTCCACCAGGGCCTCCTCTTTCCCAGTCTATGGATCTGCTTAAAGGTTGCCTTTTTTATCCTTTGTTTAACAGATGAGCAAGGAGGTTATGCAAGTTGGCGAGACCACATCATGGATTTAGGTCTGAATGCTGAAGTTTAAGACTCAATCTGTCAAACACTATTTTTCTGAAATCCCTCCCCTGTGTCAAATTGAAGCAACAAAAGCAACTAAGAACCTAGTTCAGAGTTTCCCTTTAGTCCCTTATCCTCTCTTTTTTTGGTATCAAAAACCCCAGCCCTCTTTCCTGCCTTTTGAAAGATCTATGAGGATTTATGCAACTGAAAACTGCCCAGCTCTATCTAGATTAGATTCCTCAGGAAAAGAAAATAAAGTTTTGAGTCTGGAGCAATTGCCAGTTTTGTCTTCAGGGCAGCCGTGCCTGGCTCAGAGTCTGTGTGTTTAAAGGAAGAGTAATTCCAGTTTGAATCCCAAGTCTTCCACCAGCCACTGTGTAACATGGTAAGCCACAGCTTATTTTCAGTCTCAGTTTTTCTTTGTCAAAAAATTTAAAGAATAAAGAGTATCAACAAGATCTGTATTGATCCCTTCATGTCTAAAATTCTATTACTCCACCATCTTAGACTCTCAGCAAATAGGTGATAAGAGCAGAGCAGGAGTTCAGGGACCTCAGGAACGTTCTTATAACCTACCTGCTGATGACCAGCCTGCTTTTCCCCATAAATGAGGCCTTTCCTTTCCCAGGAAAAGACCCAACTTGCCCACTAACTGAACTCACACCCAAGTGTAAGCATTGGTAGCTGATACTTTCTGGAAAGCCAAGTACAGCGTGGAGCAGCTGAGGACGGCAAGTGGACATCAGCACGAAGGCCCAAGAAGAGCAAGTGGGGAAATCTAAGGATATTCTTTGCTATGGGTGGCCCTGGCAGGTTAGAGGTCAAAGGCAAGCCTAAGTTTAACCTTTCAAAGCTTAAAATGAAACACTAGAGTGTCTGGCCTTTTCCTGGTGCCAAAGTGGCCTCCCCTCTGGAGTGCAATAATGCTTGAGCTCCATCAGTCCTGGGGTCAGAAGGTTAACGTCCCACCCTGGCTCTGGCCACCTCCCTACCCTCTCTCTGAAACTCCAGCTCTACATTTTAAAGATGCATATAATAAAACTTGACCCTGAGGTCCACCCCCATTAAAGGATAAAAACGGTAATCCACATACATGCAACATTTCAGATATGTGGAAGCTCCATTTGCCTCTGTTCTGAAATGGTATGCTGACAGATTTATGATAATTTGGATATTGTCTTCCTTTGTGTATTAAACTTACTGTGGAGGAAATTGTAAAAAATGGAAAAGAACCTCAATTATCCTGGTAAAAATCTATGGTAATGCCTATTGAACTCAGGACAAGAAGGACTTGAATTTCCACCTATGGCCCACATTCTTACAGGGACAATAGAAAGAGGTTGTACCGTATTTAACACTAGGTCATTCAGACTTTTGAATGCCATGTGGGGCATAGATTATGGAGTACATGAAGGAAAGAGTGCTTTCTCATTCATCTTTGCATCCATTGAAATGCCCAGCACAGTTCCCCGCATGCAATAGACACTTAATAACGCTATTGTGGTTGATGAATGAAAAACTGAGAAGCGATGTGTTCTAGAACGAACATAGCCCCAGATCAGGATACCTGAGCTTTCGTCATGATCCAGCCTCCAGCTGATTTGAATGGTCTCTCTGTGCCTCCGTTTCTTTATTGGTATAACTGGGAAGTGTGGTAGATAGTTTGCAAAGATGACCACAATTCCTTGCATCCTGCATATCCGTTGCCAGTCTTCTCCCCTCCTTGTATCTGGGCAGGCCTGATGATCTTCTTTGTTCAATAGAATGCATGGAAAGTGAGCGAGTGTGATTTCTGAGGCTGGACTTTAGGAGGCCTTGCAGCTTTCCTCCTCTTAGAACACTGCCCTGAGAGGTCCGTGTTAGGAAGTTGTTCTAATCTACTAGAGGACGAGAAGTCCCGTGGAGGAGAACCAAGGGAACGGCCCAACAGCCAGCCCCAGCCGCCAGGCCTGAGTGAGACTAGGCCACAGCTGCTGGCCCAGCCAACGCTCCAGCTGAAAGCACTCGCCTGAGTGAACCCAGCAGACCTGTGCTCGGCCAGCCCACAGAATTGTGAGAAATAATGCATTACTTCGTTTAAACCCTAAGGCTTTGTGTGGTTTGTTACACTGTAAAGGCTATGGGAGCCAGGAGGTTAGAGCAGATCACATCTAAGGCGCCTTCAGCTTTATGAGTCCAAAGCCAAGTGCAAAACCATCACAGTGAGAACAGGCCCTTGTCACTGGAGCAGCTCTGCTCTACGTCCTTTATTTTGCAGAGAAGGAAGCTGACACACAGAGAAGAGGTGATTTGTCAGAATTTGTCTTAAAAATGTTTGGTTGTACAGCAAAGATTTGGATAGGAAGGAGAGCAAAAGCTCGCCATGGACCCTCCAGTCAGGCTTCTTACGCTTAAGAAGATGGTGCTTCTGCTCCAGAGAGAAGAGACGGGAGCTCTCCTTGCTAAAGAGTAGCCAGTGCACGAATGCACAAGGCGCCAAGAAGCAGCCCACACTGGTAGATCCTACTTCTCTCAGAAACACCCCCAATCTCTCTACCCTTGTCTTCAGCCCAAATTCAAATGCAATTAAAGAGGTTGGCTTAAATTTGCAGAGCCTCCAGCTTTCTAGCACACACTTCCAATATTCATTTTGTGTTCCAGCAATGACATTCTCCTTTTCCTCCCACGTCTTCTCTACCTGTCCTCAGGAATGGTCTCCACCGCCTACGCACAGGCTTTCTGCTGCTTGTGCCTGTCCTCTCTGAAGCAAGGCATGGACATTCTTCTCCCTGAAGTAGGAGACTTTCCTAACATACTGAACAGTCTGGCATTGATTTAGGGCCAATGTGGGAATTTTAAGGTTGGGCTTGGGTTTATCTGAGAGGAGTTAAATGTTTGGGGCAGGGGTGGGGTGCCATTCCAACAAAATGGCAAAAGTAAGCTTCAAGATGACTGTCAGGAGAGAGAATTAGAAGAGACAATTAAATAAATACCTGGATGGAAATTCTGGGGCTGCTGCCATCGGCACAGCAAACAACACCCGTTTTAGACACATTCTAAAGACAATTTCAATAAGTCATCTGAGAAGATGAATCAAACAAACTCCAAATCTTAAGAGCAGACTGGTTGCTATGTGGCTTCTTGCAAGTGGACCATTAAATCAACTTTTTTCAAACTAACAGTTTCTCCTGTCATCACCAAGTGAAGAAGTGGAGAAAAAAATCAGTTGGCCAAAGGAATGACATTCATATGTTGAAAGGGTGAAACCTGATGAACACTTACCAAATCTTTGCTAAGAAACAACAAGAAGCCAGTGTTGAAAATGAAGACTCAAAAGAAAGAGTTCTCCAAGGCCCAGCACGTGGTTCCTGCCCACTCTTGCTGACAGGCACTGAAGATCTGCCTAAGAAAACATGGTAGCTGTGTCCTTGCAGTGGCGGGGTGAAGCTGGAGGGGGCTGGTGACCTGCACCTTCTCACACATCACTGCCATCTTCCTCTCAACCGCTAATCAATCTATCTTTCTCTCTTTCTCTCTTCCTTTCCTCCCATCTTTTTTCTTCCTTCCTGGCTTCCTTCCCTCAGTCTGCTCATCTCTAACGGGCAACACTGTCGACTTTCACAGCATTGCAGACAGAACCACTGGCCCAGGGGATCCAACCCACACCAAAGTCTAGGCAGAAGATGCGAGTTCTCACCAGTGGGGACCCAGTGGGTCCAAGGACTTTGGTTTCATAGCTGAGGGTATTTAGTCCCAGGATAAGTTATGTGACCACAACCAAGGTCAGAACTCCGTCGAGAACCCTGGAATAAGGAGCAGGAGGCTTGGGCTCCAGCCGGCTCTGCAGAAAACAGCCTGAAAGCCTGGCCTCCAGTTCCTGGTCACGAAACAAGGTGGCCACACTAGAGGGGCTTTCAAAAGTCCTTCATGCTCTAAAACCTCCTCTCGCCCTAAACCTGTTCCTAGTAGCTGTGGGATCTCAGCCCAGCCAGCCTCAAAAACTCTCAGTTCCTCACCTGCAAAATAGCAGTGTTGTGAGGATAAAAGGAGTTAAGATGTGTTAGGAGTTTAGAACAGGACACGGTGTGTATATCATAAGCGGTCAATATATGTTAATAAAAATAAATTGAAACTCTATTGTTCAGGTAACTCGGAAGAAAGGAGAGAACAAACTGGTCCTCTGAATTCATGAATGCATTTGGGGTGATATTAGGTACCTGCCATATCCCCCCCGATTTCCCCATTATGTGTCTATGTTTTCAAAGTGTCTGTCGCTTTTTTTGGATATTTTTTTAACAGACGAACCACTTCAAATTGATCATTATTGAAAAATAATCATAAAATTCGTTTAATTTTTTTACTTAATTAGAGAAAAATTAAGTTTTGTTTGTTTAGATGTTCATGGTGTTTTTTGACCTTTAACTGAGTTTTACGAAATGGAAATGTAAAGTCATGCCCATCAAAGGTGCATGAAAACTACCTTCTAATATTTATCTTATTCTTAAAAAGAAGGAAAGAAACAATTTAGGAATCAACATTTCTTACACTGAAGAAATATTTGTCAGGAACTCAGTAATGTCTTCAATTTCTTTTTATGCTGCTACGTTCAAATGAAATTGAAATTCTTGAATGTTCATTACGGATCGTGGATGAGGCATTTATCTCTTTCTTTACTGTGTTTTGTAGTCTCTAACTTTTCTAATATGATCTTTTACTATTTAGTTAATAATAATGCAGGTTTTCACCACTCTTGTTGGTCAGCAGTCAGCAGACCTGTGCCATTTGCTCTACCCACCGAGCAGGAACCGCCTCTTCAGGGACCTGGGAGCTACCAAGATGGCAGGGGGCATCCCTTCCTTTGGGACCTCACCGTTTCAGGAAGACGCAGACTCGCAGAACAGATAAAGTGAGCACATTTCACACCAAACAGCAAATCAACTTAGTGCATGAGAAGGAGCTGGGGCCCTGGAATTTCTCGGTAATATGGTAATACGTTACCACTCCCCTGCAGTCACTAATTTATTTATTATTTATTTATTTATTTTTTAACAAAAAATTTGTTTTCATTGTGTCTTTCATCACCATAAAATCCGTTATCCATTATGTACAGTGACATTTTCTCCCATTTGCTCCCCCAGTGTATTTTTTTTTTCTTTCAGTCCATTTTATTTGAATTAATTGGGTGCAAATAACTAATCTACTAACTTTACTTTTTACTATTGGTGCAGAAACTTCAGGTAAATATGTAAATTGTTGTCTTCTTTGGCTTTCTGTAATTTGGCATCATTACAGGTGTTTAATGTCAATAATTTATGAATGAGTAAATGTTCATAAAATATTTAATCTCTGCAGTCACTAATTTAATAACCACGTACCCGAGGGCCTCCCACCTGCCAGACACTGCCATGAGTTTTAAAGGTGCAGAAAGGAGTAAAATGGCATCCCTGCCTTCCACAAAGTCACAGCATAGTAGGAGACACAGAGACATTAAAAGATAAACTAGATGGACTATTTGGGTCTTTGGTTCCTCCACATAACTACCCATTCATGGAATAGAAGTGGGACTTTTTCTCCTAGGCACAGAACTAGAGGGATAAATAAGGATTGAACACTGCCGTCCAGGAAGCTTACACATGAATTGTCATTTATTCTTGACAGACTCCAGCGAGAATGACCGAATGGAAATTATTAACCACATTCTACAGAAAACTGAAGCTTGGTAGAACGGGCCTGGCGTTACACAACTACTGGTGTTGGAGAAGGGCTGAAAGCCAGGACTCCTGTCACTTCACACCTGGTCCCTTCTGAGCTTTCACCTCTGGGTTTTTGGTTTGAGAAGGAGAAAAAGGAATTTTAGGCTTACTCCCATCATCACAGCAGATGCAAGTATTCTCCTATGAGTGAATATAAGGCAATCAGGCATGCTAAGGAAACAAGAAAGGTTTTTGCTCACCCATTCCCTCCTGCAATCGTCCACCCAGCAATGCGTTTCCAGACACCACCTGCCAAGCCATGCAGTAGGCTCTGCCCGTACAGAGATGTCCACATCATCAGGTTGCCTGCCCCCCTGGACAGGGGGAGAGCGCCAGCCACCAATGTGTGGGAAAATGACGTGAGTCATTTACATGAAGGAAGGGTGCTCAGAGCTCTGAGTTGAGACTCTCAGAATTAATTTCACCGCATTCTTCAAGCTTGAACTGTGGTTTTAGTGATGAAAGGGCCAAAGCTTCCCTGCTAGGAGAGCAAACCTACAGCACTGCCCACATGGGGAGGGCCCCACCGTGGAGGTGGCTTTGGATTCCATGTATAAGGCCTGTTGTTTGCTTCTGTGAGGTGAGTGATAAGTGAAGAAGCGCAGGGTGGGCATCCGAGCTGAGCTCTCTCCCATCTGCTCTGCAGAGCCCCCACTCAGGTGTAATGTGCTAGAAGCTTCTACCCTCCAGGCTTGCAAGGCCTTAGCTTGAGTCAGACATCAGCTCTCTTTCTGCTGGTCTGCTTCTCCTGTTCCAATGTTCCTAGTCTAGGCTTACAGTACCAGGGTGTAGAGGAGAAAAGCCCTGGACCGAGCCCCCGAGCCAGAGTTCACAGCCTCTGGCTCAGGTCCTCCTGGGCAACCGCACCGGCCGAGAATTTTAGAACACTAGCTCTTAGGAGCACTTACTAATGGCCAGGCCCTCGGCTAAGCACGTCAGAAACATCGTTTTACTTAATCTGCACATCCGATGAGATGGATGTCTTGGTTTCCTAAGTGATAGGGCAAAAACCACACAACGGATTCGCTGAAACCTTGTGGTTTCAGAGGCTAGAAGGCTGGCTTCCTCCCACGGTCAGGAGCTTTCTGACTGGCCAGCAGTCCTGGGGTTCCTTGGTTTCCCGTTAGGCGGCAATGGGCTCTCTTTTCTCTTCGATTCCCGCTGACTTTCGGCTTCTGGCTCCTCCCTGTGCCATTCTCTCTCAGAGCCTCCAGTAATAGCTTGCAGCTCCATCCTGATCCAGTTGGCCACAATTTAACCAAAAAGAACATCTGCAAAAGGTCCTCTGTACAATGAGCTCACACCCACAGGCATGGGATGAAGACGAGGGGCACCCATTTCCACCTACCACAGTGGACACCATCGTTATTCCCATAGTAAGCAGCTATTCCAGGGAGAACTGAGGTCGCCATGCAAATCCGCTGGAACTCTGGACCTGAGCTCTAAGGTGGGCCATCACAGCAGCCGTAGCCCTGCCGATGGCCGTCATCATCGTGTCCTGATTTTATGTGGAGTGCTCCTCGTGTTTCTTTGTAAGGAAAGAGTCAGACGCTGGCGATCTATGGATTTTTAAAAACATTTTAAGAGTCCTTCTAATTAATCTGAATGTTCCTGTTTGAGTTGGGAGGGACCTATGATTCCATGCTATAAGTGTTCCAGAAAACACATCAAAGTTTACTAAATAGAGCCAAACTGATAAGGCCTAAGAGTCCCAATGCTGCATATGCAGTGTTCCCCCAATTTCCTTGATAATTATAATCACCTGGAATGCCTGTCAAAAAAAAAAAAAATTCACCAGACCTGCACCCTAGAAATTCTGGCCCTGTAGTGTGGAACGTGGCAGAGGAATCTATTTTTAATACAATTACCAGACCATTCCAAGGAGGAAGACAGATATGTGCAGAAGTAACCATAAGGCAAACAACTTATAGATTTGAAAGGATCTTTGAAAACTTTAATAAACCAAATAGACTAAAATTTGAGCCTGTCTTGTCCTTGATTTTAAAGAGTGTATCAGGAATGAGTGTTTAAGTTTAACAAATACTCTCTTAAACCTCTATTACTATGACAAATAATAAAGTATAATTCAACATTTGTGCCAAAAGCATTTGCAGCCTGATTTCACCCCAGCCCTCACCTCTCTGAGTTAGCAGTGTCACCGATTCTACTGATGTCAACCTAAGAGCAAAAAGAAATATGTGAATAGATGTCAGATACTGTGCTATGAGCTTTGTATTTATTAGCTCATTTGATCCTTACAAGTTCTCTTTAAAATTATTATTATCAGTTAGGCTCAGTTCATAAAATGAAGTGGGTATATTTCTATGTTTTTGACTCTTCTCAAACTATTTGTGTAGCAATGTAATTAATTTCTATTTGAAAGTTAAAAATAACTCACTAGCAAAGCTATTTATACTTGCTTGAAAGTATTATTTTAATAACTTTTAAAATTTGTTTCTTTTGGGGTGAGGTGTAGCTAAAGCACCAGCACCTTACTTCTACAAATGAAAACGAAAAATGCATTGTTTTGGATTAACATTCATAATTTAATATGTTTTAAGATTGTCATCAAAAACTTTTTTTTTTTCAAATGATTGCAGAGAAAAAAAAAAAGAAAGAAATCTTCCCATACAAAAACAAAAATCAGAACAGAAACTCAGGGCTCACTCTTTCTGATTTTAAAAATTTACTATAAAGCTGAAGAAATCAAAACAGCATGGAACTGGCACAAGAACAGACATATAGACCAATGAAATTAAATTGAGACTTCAGAAATAACCCTCAAATCTATAGCCAACTGATTTTTGGCAAAGGTGCCAAGTCTACTCAATCAGCAAAGATTAGTGTCTTTAAGAAATGGTGCTGGGAAAACTGGGTGTTCATATACAAAAGAATGAAGTTGGACCCTCACCTCACACCAAATACAAAAATCAATTCAAAATGGATCAAAGATCAAAATATGAGATATACAACTATAAAACTCCTAGAATAAAACATAGGGAAGTAACTTCAGGGTCTTGCATTAGGCAACTGTTTCATAGACTTTATACTCAAAACACAAGCAATAAAATAAAACATAGATAAAAGGGACCTCATCAGATTTTTTAAACTTTTGCATATCAAAGTACTTCATCATCAAAGCAAAAGGACAACTTACACAATGGGAGAAAATATTTGGAAACCACATATCTGATAAGGGTTTAATATCCAGAATATATATATAGAAATCCTATGATTCAACAACAAAAAAGACAAACAATCCAGTTTTTAAAATGGGCAAGAGACTTGAATAGACATTTCCCCAAAGAAGATATACAAATGGCCAAAAACCACATGAAAAGATGCTCAACATCATTAGCCATTATGGAAATACAAATCAAAACCAAAATGAGATACTACTTCACACCCACTAGAGTGGCTACTATTAAAAAAGCAGAAAATTATTAGTGTTAGAGAGGATGTGGGGAAAGAGGAATACTTGTTCACTGTTGGTGAGAGTGGAAAACGGTGCAGTTGCTGCGGCAGACAGTCTGGCGGTTCCTCAGAAAGTTAAGTATAGAATTACCATATGATCCAGCTACCCCACTTCTAGGCATATACCGCAAAGAACTGAAAGCAGGGACTTGGACAGACATCTGTACACTGATGCTCTTAGTGGCATCATTCACAATTGACAAAAAATGGCAGCAACTAAGTGTCCGTCAACAGATGAATGGATAAACAAAAGGTGGTATATCCAGACGATGGGATGTCAGCCATGGAAAGGAACCTAGTTCTGATACACGCACCAGCATGGATGGACCTGGAAGACTTCATGTTGAGTGAAATAAGTCCGACACAAAAGGACAAATACCGTATGATCTCGCTGATTTAAATCAATTAGAATAAGCAGACTCATAGTGTCGGAATCTAGAATCTGGGTTTTCAGAAGATGGGGAGGGGATAAGGAACGGGGAGGGAATGCTTAACTTGTGCAAAGTTTCTGTTTGGAGAGATGGGTAGGTTTGGGTGCTGGATGGTGGTGATGACAGCACAGTGTTGTGAACATAATCAACAGCACGGAATTATAGATTTGAATGTGATTAATAGGGGAAATTTTAGATTTATATGTGTTATTAGTCTAAAATTTAAAAAAAAAAAAAAAACCCACAGGACTGTAAAACACAAAGAGGGACTCCTAATATAAACCATGGACTATAGTTAATAGGATAATTATGATAATATTCTTTCATCAATGTGACCACACCAATGCAAACTGTTAATAATGGGGGCGAGTGGGTGGGTATATGGGAACTCTATTTTCTGTATGATTTTTCTGTATACCTGCAACTTCTCTACCAAAAAAGAAAAAAATAACGTAAAGCATTGAACAAATTAACAGAAGCAAAATCAAGTGTTAAATCAGTAAACCTAAATGGACTCAACTCAGTAAAAAGAAACAGAAAATCTCAGAGTTAAAAACATAACAATGATATGTCAGTTGTAAGTGATACCTACAGTAAACAATTTACAATATTAAAAGCAAAAGGATCTACTTAGATGTGTCAGCAAATACAAATGAAATTAGAGCAATTCAGAAATCCCTTGGGCTAACACGACAGCACATCAACCCCTCAGCTCCTGTGCTGACACAGGTTTTTCCAATTGTGTATATTTCATTGGTCAATTCCATGGAAATTTGGGCATTCAAACAATTTACCATTTTGTCTAGAAGACTCTGCAGTACTCTCTCTAAAAACCATGAGGGGGACAGATGTGGCTCAACTGGTTGGGCGTCCGTTTCCCATATGGAGGGACCTGGGTTCGATCCCCGGGACCTCCCGGTAAAAATTGAAAAAAAAACAACAACAACAAAAAACTATGAGATGTTTTAAAAATAAAATAAAAATTAAATTATATTTTAAAATTTCTTTGAAGGCTGCCCACTGCAGGTGGAGAGAAGATTGAGGCCACCCGCAGGTAGGTGCCTATCCACAACACACTTAGACGGAGCCCGTTATAAGTCTTTCAGATTCCAAACAGTAGGAAACTCCTTGCCATCAGTGCTCTGTCTTGTCTGATGGAGTCACCTTTTTAAGGTGGCTTTCCAGAGGAGTGATATCAGGCAAGGTATTTTGAGCTTTAACTTCCTCATCTACAAAATAGGGAAAACACGTACGTCACAGGGCTATTGTGAAGATTAAACAAGAGACGGTATGAAAAGCACTCAGCATGGGAGTTGTGCATAGCAGATTTTTAACCAATGTAATTGTCATCATCGTCATCACCGGCACTGCTACCGGTGTGACTAAGCGAGACCAAGCCGTCTAGGAAGAAGGCTGCCTACAGGTATTGGACGCCCTCCAAACGTGAATATTCTTTCCTACCAAAAAGATAACGGCTTTTCAGATTGCTTTTCGTGTGAGAAATTTAGAACCGCGGTCGTCAGATTTACACCATGGCAGCGCCATGATTAGATGAACTAGAAATAATTGCATCTGGAGAATCTCAATACGGTTGCTTGAGAACATTGAAGACACAAACTGGTGTTCTGAAAGGCAGGGGTGGGATTAACTGCTGAAAAATCACAAGGAAAAGTGTTGCAACACTAGAGAGGCCAAGGGTAAGGTAGAGGTGATGGCTGGGGCCAGAGGAGCCGACCCTCAGGTCTTCCCTGGCCAGAGACTGGCCAATAAGCCCCTTGTACAGCAACTCTGGGAAACAGCTGAAACAAACAAGGTGTTTTCAAGTTTGGAAACAGAAATTTTGAATAGCAGTTTAAGCATCAAAACGTCATATAACATAAAAATATAAAAAGAAACCCTACAATTCAACAATGAAAAGACAAACAACCCAATTAGAAACTAGACATGTCTCCAAAGAGGATACACAGATGGCTAAAGAGCACATGAAAAGATGCTCAACCTCAGTAGCTATTAGGGAAATGAAATGCAAGTCAAAACTACAATGAGATATCATTTCACACCCACTAGAATGGCTACTATTAGAGAAAGAGAAAACTCCAAGTGCTGGAGAGAATGTGGAGAAGCAGGAACACTCATTCACTGCTGGTGGGAATGTAAGATGGTGCAGCTGCTGTGGAAGACAGTTTGGCAGCTCCTTGGGAAGCTAAGTATGGAATTACCGTGTGACCTGGCAGTCCCTCTATGCACACAGTATATCCCCAGAAGAGTTGAAAGTAGGTACTTAGACAGATATTTGCACACTGATGGTTCATCACAGCATGATTCACGATTGCCAAAAGATGGAAGCACCCCAAGTGAATAGACCTACGATGGGATATTATTCAACTGTAAAAAGGAATGAAGCCCTGATGCATGTGACAACATGGGTGAACCTGAGGACATTATGCTGAGTGAAATAAGCCAGCACAAAAGGACAAATATTGTGTATGCTCACTGATAGGAACTAATTATAATAAGCAGATTCATAGAGTTAGAAGCTAGATTATAGTTGACCAGGGGTCAGATTGGGTGTAGAGAATGGGGAGTTGCTTAGTTTGCACTGGATTTCTATCTAGGTTGATTGTAAAGGATTGGAAATGATTGGTGCTGGTAGCACAATCTTGTGAGTGTAATTAACAGCGCTGAAGTACGTAGCTGAATGTGTTTAAAGGGGGAAACTTTAGGCCTATATGTTACTGGAGTAAATACTGAAAGATAAACCATAGGACCGTGTAACCCAGTGCACCCTGTTATTCACAGGGGACTATAGCTAGTAGTGAAAGTACACTCTCTGGACATGTGAGTGTTTTTTCATGGATTATAACAAACGTACGAGGCTAATACAAGGTGGTAATAACAGGGTGGTATACGCGGGAAATGACACGAAATATAAACTACGGATGAGAGCTAGTACTATTTTAAACTCTTTTTTATATAATAATTTTTTTATTTTTTAAAGATACCTCGATTACATAAATGTTACACAAAAAAATAGAGAGATTCCCATATGCCCCACTCCTCACACCTCCCACACCCTCCCACATAAACATCCTTCATTAGTGTGGCAGATAATCTTCCATCAGTTGTAACAAAGGTAACTACTGTTAAAAAAAAAAAAAAAAAATACAATTTTTTAAAAATTGCTATCATCAATTGTACCAAATGTTTCACACCAATGCAAGGAGTTGGGGGGGGGCAGTGTATGGGAATCCTGTATTTTATGTAAACCCACTTCTCTAATAAAATAATTTAAAAATCATTGAGTCCCCCCTCAAAAATAGTTTGCTCCAGTTCTGACTAGCAGTTTATAAATAATACTGTTTACAAGATGGAATTAAGTAAATATTGTTGTTTCCCTTTCCATTTCTCTTTCATTGGGAAAGTTGAAAGAATTCCAGAAAAACATGGCGGTCCAGAGACTGCGCTAGAAATTGGTTCTGAGGACTGATTGTAGGGGTCCCTGAAAAGCCGGGGGTGGGGGGCTCAGAGAGGCCGGGAAGGAAGTCTCTGGTTTCCTCGGGTCAGGAGGCCACTCATCCACCCAGCAACATTTGCCGAGTGGCCGCCGCTGCCAGGCCCGCAGTGCCAGCCAGGAGGAGCAGAGGTGCCACCCCCACAGGGCACCCACAGTCCTCGGTGCCAGGCTCCGGGAACCAGCAAGGCTTGCGGGAACAGGGAAGGGAGCGGGCACGGCTGCCTGCCTGCGTGCCAGGAGCTGGGCTTTGAAAAGTGAGCAATGCTCTGAGGACTAACGATGAGGAAAGGCCCGTCCTGGTGGAGGGTCCAGGCTGAGCAGAGCCCTCGGGGTGGGAAACCATAAAGAGCCAGTCCAGTGAGCCCGTGTGGAGCCAAGATGGCGCCTGAACCCTGGTTTTCTAAACCATAGCCAGTCCCATTTCGTCCCTCCACCTGCACTGACAGTGCATTGGAATGGCTGCAGCTTGAGCAACTACTGGTACAGGAATCAGGCTGGGTGGGGCCCAGGCAGCAGGATTTTCACAAGCGCCGCAGGAAGTCCTCATTTCAGCCGAGGCTGAGCACTGCAGCGCTAGGTGGACCTCACTGCTGGGCGTCAGCGAGCTGCCTTTCTTAGTCCAGAACGTGGCAAGTGTTTCTTGGAAATGTGAAGCACTTAGTGGCCTTGGCAAGCTCAGGTTCCTTATCAGTAATAATGGGATTGCTACAGAAAATCACATAGAAAGATCTGATGGTGGATTTTAACTTTTAATGCTTATAGATCCCTTTAAGACTCTCATAAAAGCTTGGGATCCTTTCCTCAGAAAACTGAACTTACCATACACAAGTTTAACTCCAATTTCTGGGGGTTCGCAGACCCCAAAAAGAATTGACCACGGAGCCCAGTCTAGGACGCCCCCGTTGAAAGGGCCTGGCATTTTCACATTGCTCTGGCTGCAGGCTCTGGCTGAGCCTTGCTTCATGCCCAGACTCTCCTCTCTCTGCCCAAGGCTCTTCAGGTTCCCTTCAGAGGCTGCTTTTACTACAGGGGGCAAAACCGGTTAGGAGTTCTGAGTCTCCAGCAGGCAGGGTAATATATACGTAAACAGGGCAAGGTGAAAGTGGAGGCCAGCTCTTCAAGGAGAGAATGAGAACCAGATGCCGCAGTCAGCCCTGGCAAGTGGAGGGAAGAGCTGCCCGAGGCGCCTGCTCCGTGGCTTTACCTCTAATCAAGGCTTCCAAGGAACAAAACTAGAGGAAGGCAAGACGGGCAATCGCAGCCTCGGAAAGACTGGGAGCGGGAAGGTAGGGGGCCAGGCATTGCTGATGTCAAAATAAGACAGGCTGTCTTTTCAGAAGCCTTTAAAGGAGGCCTTGGGGAACGGAACAAAACATGTCAGTCAATAGGTATTACGGGCTTCCTAGCAGAACCTCAGGCCCTGTGGATCAACTAAGCCTTAGCGGGAAAACACCCTCCTTGGGGAGTCATTTTATAAATTCCTGTTATGTTTCCACAAAGGGAGGGGGTGGGCACTAATTCCAAAAGAGAATATGTTTTATGAATTCACCAGCAGTGATGGCAAAAGTTAATTGTTTCCCCTCCAAGTCTAGACTGATGGTCTGGTCCCGAGCTAGCTCCTCTTGTTCCTCAACTACATTGCATCCTTGCTGTCCCCATATCCACCTCCCTATCCATGGCTCGTGCTGTTCACCTGCAGCTGAGCAGAACTTGCTCCTCCTCCTGGATGGATTCCGTATGGTCCTCGGGTTCAGTGTCACAAGCTGCAGAAGGCTTCTGAGACCTCTTCCCTGCAAGTCTGGGCCCACATGGTTTCTCCATCCTCTGAAGACCTATGACACTGACTTGTCTGCAGCTCCTTAGGTATTTTTCATACACTGCCTTACCTTAAAATACAATAGAATAAAAGGGGGTCATTCATCACAAGTGGGTTGGAGAAGATGAGTGGTGCTGCACACCTTTGGATGTGCATGTTTGGAAGCAAGACATGAGGCAGGTGGAGTTGCTTTGCATCTGTGTTTCCAAAGATGTGGTCAACAGTCACCAGGAAAAGAGTCATCCAAACAACTTATTAAAAATGAAGAACAATGAGGAGGCAGAGATCTAAAAAGCAGACCATAAATAGTTAAAATATGTTTTCAAATGTCCCTGGAATTTGAAGAAAAGTTGGTGAGAAACTTGGACTTCTGCAGATTAGATTCTAAAAGCAGGAGTGGGGGCCGGGATCAAGCCTGGATCTCAAGGAACCCAAGAGTCCGACCTAACCTCTAGGCACTTGCATTGCATTCCCCTCACTGGCGGTTATGTCTGGAGGGTTTTACACCCTTCTGCTCCACACAATGAAGTCCTAGCTCCATGCCCTACACGGAGAAGGTGCTGGTCCCATATGTGGAAGTTAAAGCTCTGGGAATTGACAAGACGCTCAAGGAGAGACTAAAAGAATTGAGAAGTAGTTCAGACACACACCATGCCAAGCACCGCCGATACCTAGGGAAAGAAAGAAAACAAGAAAATGATTCTAGGGCTGTTGACTCAGTTTGGGCAATCATTATTTCAGCTCTTAAAAATTATCCACTGAACCAGCGTATCTCCAGAGGGCAGAATAAGTCAAAGTGATTTACTGCAGTATCTCAAGAATTATTTCCCACAAATGTCTAAGTTCTGGTTTTGATGGCTGTTACCCATCTTTCTGTGGGCAATGTAATCCAGAAGTACTCACCAATTCTTAAATTTGGAAGGAGATAATTTCCCATAGGATACGTTGACTTTATCTGATTGCTCAAACTGCCCTCCAAGAAGTATGTGGTCTCAGATTAGAGCAAACTATAGGCCAATGTAAGGCCTGAGCTACATTCTAGACGTGGCAGAATGTCAGCACTGGCCAATTCCTGAATTTTTATCCCAGACAAGTGCCCTTGAGTGTTGACAAGCTAGAGGACTTGAGCTTTCCCTTGGTCAATGCCAGGTAATATTGCTTCCACACTCGGTACGTCCTCCCCCTGCTCAGTACACTGGGCAGCACGGTTCCTGCCACAGCCAGGCGAACCAAGCTCAAAATAAGGAACTCCTCTGAAATTCTACTGAGCCTTGCCCGCCCCCTCCCTGCCTCCCACTAATCATTACCTGAAAGGATATTGTCAAACCGCTAGTTGAGGGCTCTGATACCATCTGTGTCTCAGCCATGCCGTCATCTTGCACTTTACTGATTTGCTAGGCTGTCATATGAGCACTGGAGTTTTTTAATTCAGAAAAAAAAGTGCAGGACTAGAATTGAATTTTGTCATTACAATTCTTGGAACTGCCAAAATGAAATGAAAGAGATGCAAATGACATGCAGTCCTGGTTCCTTAAACATTGCCTTACGGTAATGTCAATGTGTTTATATACAATTCAGCCTTCCCATTTTAGTTTTATTTTCAACTACACAATGCCTATGATGAAAAGAACTGTTGAGTCATCCAGAGGACAGGATTCTTTTTTTAAAAGTTCACTCTGGAGCTTGTCCAAGAAAGTGGAGAGACCCCAGAACTCCCCGATGCTGCCCTCCAGTCCGGCCTCCCTCCAGTCCAGCTTCCCTGTTAACATCTCCTGGCCTTGTGAGTTACTCCATCTATGGCTGGGGTATCCTAAGATATTCCAATCACTGTAGTGCATGGTGACGTTGTGAGGATGACAGAACACCAGTGATGCCAGGTGTTACGTGCTACAACAGGTGAAAGCGCAAGATGCATGGCTCTCATTCTGCCTGAACTAAAGAGGTAAAGTCAGGCTGAGTGTTACAGGATGAGGCTGAAGGGGCAGCCTATGCAGAGGCTGAGAGGCCCACGTGTCAGCGTGAAGCACAAAGAAAGGAAGAGGAAAGAGAAGGTGTGAAGTTGAGGTGGAGATTGTATGAGGCCTACATCAGGACCCGAGAGGCAAGCTAAGCATTTTGCCTTTAACTCGGAGGTGGTGGGATATGGGAAGTGACATGGCCCAACGTGGGTTTTAAGAAGATAACTGACCACACTGAGGGGTGGATTAGGGAGCTGTGGAATCAGAGGCAAGAACACCAATGAGGGGACTGTATTTAAACAGATCAGGAGAGGGGCTGTGAGAACTGGTTTGGATTTGAAAAGTAAGTATGAAGTCAGTCAAACAGGGCTGTTGACTGAATGTGTGTGTACAAGAGAGAGAAGACAAGGGTGCGTCCAAAGATTTTAGCTAAAAAGAGTCAATGTTTTGTGGCACCGTTAAGTGAGCTGTGGACTATAGGAAGAGAAGCAGGTTTGGGAGAAATATGATAAAATAAAAGTGATCTTGGGTCCGTTTCATGCAGGCGCTAGAAGGTATTTAGCTGGAAAGCCCTTGAGGAAGCTCTGGTGCCCAAGAGAGCGGTGAAGAGTGTTCTTCCCACTGGGCCTGCTGCCCCCTGGCCTCCTAGAGTAGCACGCTGCTGACTGCCCCCTCAGCACCCCGGGGAATGAGGCTGTGGAGTCAAAGAGAAGGAGCAGGCCTTGACGTTAAGTCGTCTGTACTACTCGGGACCCCGGGAGAAACACCTCAGAAGCAAGACTCAACTGCTGTGGTCAGTCATGCAGGTCTTCAGGTGCCAGGGCCCCACGTCACCACTGCCTCGCCAAGGTGGACGGAGGTAAAGCCAGGCACGGTCTTCAACTCGAGTGACCAGCCATCCTGGTTTGCCCAGGACTAAGGGATTTCCTGGGACACAAGAAATGAGGACAGTCCAGAAGGAATGACTTCTTTCTGACCCGACTGTGAGCTCAGGTGACCAGAGACCGATGGCAGGGAAGCCAGGATGGTGGGCAGTTCCCAGGACAGCCGTCTGCGACAGGAGGACCCCTCCTGAATCGGCCTTCCCAGGGGCCAGGACCCTTAGCGGACAACCTGGGGCCAATTCCTGCAGCTAACACCTGACCCGGCAGTGGAGACGGCCAACGGGAGGCCTTCACCGCTTTCCCCATCAGCGTCCTCGTGACCCTGTGTGACGGCACCTGCTCCACAGCCTGAGAGTCCAGGAGGCTCCCGGCAAAGCCTTTGTGTTCCCAGGGGTGCTGCAGGCCCTGTGCACAGACCCCCCAGGGTGGTTTCCACGCTGCTCATAGCAAGTGCTCAGGGGAGGATGGCTGAGCCAAACGAAACGCCAAGGAAAGGGCCGGTCTTCCTCCACCAACCCCCGCGCCTCGTGAGGCTTTTCCTAAAAGACCATGTTCTTCCTGTCACTTCTCTCCCGAGCCTTTAAGGGTGCCTAACCCCCACACGCACAAGCCTGAACGCCCCTGCTTGGCACCCCACAACCTGCATCCCTCCTGCCTCCCCTACCCCCGACCCCCATTCAGACCCATCAGCAGCAGTCAGTCCCCAGAGCAGGCCCCTTGCTCAGGCTGTGTCCTGGAGTACGTCCTCCCACCCCCATAAGGGTGACAAAACGAGGTCACGCTCAGCAAATCTCAGGTCAGGGAGGCTCTCGTTAGGCCTGCCGGTCATTAAGCAGGAGAATCCCCGTCCATCTGTCCCACCATGGGATGGGCAGCTCCCCCCTGCAAAGCTCCGGGGGCCTGCTGAGGCTCCCCATGCTTGTCCGACCACTGCCAGATCTCCCCTCCTCTCCTCATCCCGGCCTCTGCCCTGGTCCTGAGAAGGAGGCCTGGCGTGCGGAGAACGGAGACCAGCGGCCTGCTGGACTTCTGGGCGCTGCTGTGTCCCCCTTGGGGCTGGTTGCAGTAGAAGGAGCCCACGGGGGGCTGGAGGGCAGGACGAGGAGAAAAACCAAGCAGCAGCTCTGGGGTTGGACGACACTGAGCAGGTCGAAGGGAGAACATCCTGGCCCCGTCTGCTGAGCTCCTGCCCGCACGCTCTCACCAGGAGCCCTGGAGCCTGGGCTCTGTCTCTCCTGCTGGAAAGTGAAGGCAGGCCCTGCAGGCCTCGCTCCGAAGCGGGCGATACCCTCAGGCTTCACTCTCCCAGTGTTTATTCTTCTTTCTGATCCAACAGCTAAAAAAAAAAAAAATCAATTTTAAAATACCAATTAAAACTCCCTTCTCCCAGTGAGTATTTGGTTACAGTAGTCTACATCATGCTCCCCTCCTTACAGATGCGTAATTGCCCCGAAAGCAGAGTTTTCCAAAAGTGAAATATTAAACAATCCAAACCTAAAACGTTCCAGAGGCAGAGCAGAGCGCTGGGTACGTATAAGTAACATGCGACGCTGCGCCGGGGAAAACGCGCAGCGCGCAGTCCGCTTTTGTGACTGCTAAAACTATAACATCTGGAATGCCGATCTGGAAAGCGTCCAGATGTTTTCCATGAGGAACACTTTGTAAAAATGGTTAGCCTTCTAGGCATTCGTGAATTTTGTAAGGAGAGTGCACTCCCAGGCCCACAGAGGAGCAAATATAGGATTATAAAGTGCTAAATGCTTTTCACAACTGTATAAGCAATAATGCACTTTGGGTAAATATTCAGGGAAAATTATTTTTACAGACTAAGCGAATGGACATATTCCAATGCGCAATTAGATTTGTGTTTCAGAGAAATCAAGGAATGTGGGACAGCTCGTCTGAAGGCAGCTTGCCTGGAAGCTAAAGCCCCTAACCTGGGAAACGTCACACATCCTGCTCATTAATTTCCTCGTTTGTAGTCATTCCAGCATTGGAAGAGGCGAACGTAGTTTCATAGCTTGTTATATTTATCTTCCTTCCCGAGGATTTTTATATTGCATTTTATAAATCCGGCTTCAATTTATGTGTAAGCCTCGTAATCATTAACGTCATGTGTTGTTTTTTTTTTTTTTTTTTAATTTTTTCTAACTTGGGGAGAAAAAAAAAAAAAAAACCCCACTCCACCAGCAATGCTTGAGGAATCCTTGGAAGAATTCTTAGTCTTTAAAATGCATAATATATAAACATCTTAAAGGAATATCCCAAGTTTCTTTTGAAATCAGAAATTATGTGAAGCAAAGAAGGAATCATAAAAGCTTATTGATTTCCCTAACCCACTGAGTAAAAAGGCTTTTGAAACTGTGGGGCACATAAGGGATGCATTTGACACATCAAGAGCCCGGGACCAGGGCCGCCCTTCAGATGCCGCTCTGGGCTCGGTTTGTTTACGATTACCCAGCGAAAAGAAATGTCCTTCCTCCCCTGCTCCTTCCCTTGGAGAATGACGATGTTGGTCGATTTTGTCCTTCTTTAGAAAAGAGTAGACGTTTAAATCTCCACTATAAACTAATCAGAAGCCTTTGCCTTTTAAGCCTGCACATAAGGACGTCAAATGCCTGAGGTGGGGGGAGCCAGCACTCCCCCAGCATCTTTGTTTTGAGGGAGGCTGGACCTCCACGTCCTCGGGAGAACCTTCCACTGGGTCTGTGCAGTCCTCCCGGTAAGGACCCGGCAGGGGCCGAGCAACAGGTGAGAGCCCCATCCACAGAGGGGCCCCCGCCCTTCTGGTCTCAAGCCAGGGGAGCCTTGCCAGAGGAGGGTCTTCTCCATGCCCAGCACTGCCTTGGCTCCTTCTTCCCCTTCATTCATCATCATCACTCTGAAGGCACTTCTCCCGTGAGTAAAGCCAGACATGACGATAGACTAAAGTCGGAGGAGCGCCCAGTTTTCATGCCGAGTCCTCGTGGACCAGCCCTGGGATCTCTGCGTCTAACTGGACTGGCCTGCGGTATCCGCTCGTTGGAACCCTGAGGGGAAGGACGCGCCTCTCTCTGTCACGTTCTGCCCAGGAGCCTCCATCTCACCAGCTTCACCCACCCAGCTGGTTTTAAAGCCCACCCTTAGTGCAGGTCCTTCTAACCCCTTAGTTGCGAATAGGAGAAAAAGACAGAAAGCTAAGAATCTCCGGATTCTACCCCAGGACTGCTTCAAAGACAAAGGGAAAGAAATGAGAAATGAGAAAATGCCCAAGGGACTTGGAAACAGCTCCAGGTCAACCCACCTAGTGTAAATCAGCACGCAGCTAAGCAGCTAGAGAGGGTCGCCTGGAAACGTCACGCTCAGCTTTAATTTGCCCATCCTGAAGTATTTTTCCTAGTAGTGCCAAACGCCATAATGCTCTCTGTCAGTGATTTGAAATTATTCTATAAGCTACATATCGGGTACACTATTGTTAATGAAATGCACACGAGATGATGGACAACTTCCTTTTCCTGCTGGAGCTCCAGCTGCAACGAGGGCCTGGCTCCTTCGTGCTGTAAATCAGCCCTTTGTACTCCAGGAGGATTCAATGAGCTGCAGGTGTGGGCTTGTGGCAGGCCACCTGGGATTAGGTAGCAGCATTTGATACGAGAGCCCGGACGGCACTGGCAATCTCCACGCCACATGCGGCCACAGGCTTTGGAGAAAGCAAAGGAAAAACGCTGATGAAATGTGGCACGGGACCATGGAATGCAATGTCAAGCTTTCACATCTGCAGGAAAAGAAAGAGAGTCCCTAATTTCACAGTGGTGATGTCATTGAGAATTCATGACAGTGGAAATGATGGGCCCAGGTTTGCAAACTTAACCACTTAGGAGGTTGCTAACCAAAGGTTGAGATTTTCAAGGGACAGTGAGGGGTTTAAATGTAACGCTGATTTGTCTTCCGGGCCTGAGGCATCGCTGGTGTGTGCGTGTGTGTGCGTGCATGTGTGAGGGTGCTGGAAAGAGATGGGGAGAGGAAAAGGTGTCCTTGAGAGGTTACACTCTGCACATGCATCTAAAGCTGACGTTTGCATGCCAAATGTGTCCTTAAAAATATACTATCTCTCTGTAACTCAGCATAAAGCATTGCTAACTGTCCTGAACAACAGTATATTTTTAAAAGATTGACTTCAGACACTCCAAAACTTCACCCGCCAAGAAAAACTACCACAGTTGCTCACTTTCTTCCAAGTGTTAGCCACTGAAAAAAGAAGATTCTTTTCAAATATTTGTTCTCATTGAGGGCTGAAGAGACCTCAAAACAAGTCTGCTTTTGTTATTAGCATATTGGTAAAATATATATTGAAGAAAACATATCTTTAATTTTTTAAGAGTCTGTTTTTCATTAGCTTATCTTGATAGTTTAAGTTAATCATTATTTTCAACCATATATGATTTAGATATTATGTCATTAATTCATGTACAGTCCATCTGAGTAATGATTGTGGTTTTCTACTTTACAAATTCATCTACTTCACCAAGAAACCAAGAGAGTCAAATTCCATGCAACATCTGGTTTCCATTGAATGTAATTGCCATTTGCAGAGTTATAATCATGTGTTATTGTAAGGACCATGGTGTCAATCACTCTCCTAATGGGGAACATTCAATGCCTAAATACCTGGGAGAACAAGAAGCTGACTTAAACAGGTGCATTCAGACATTGGGTCTTAAGTAGAATTCTAGCCTACCTATTTAAATAAATCATTTTAAGGAGAAACAATATTCTTTCCATCCCCTGAAGCAAGGGAAAGCATAATACCCAGAGCCTCGATCTCCCATGCTCAGTCCCAGTACTGTATCATGCTTAATCTTTTAAAAATGTAACGCTGTGCCCATGGCATGCCCATTCCTTATGCTCCATCCCCTGGCGGAACCCCCCAAAGGCCAGCGGGACTTTTGAAGGCTTTCTGGGGAAGAGAGCCATCTTTTGGTTCTCCCTGCATTACATGGAATAAGTCATCTCTTTCGGAAACGGGCCAAGCTCGATGTAAAGAAAACATTAAACTGCTCAAAATTACCAATATCGTTCTAGTCCTTTCTAACCCATGGGGGTTTTGTGGGGATAATTACATAAGGGGTTGGAAGGAATCATGCAGCTCTGTGATTTGGAGTGCAATATGTAAGCACTTTATAGCAAAAGTGAACCACATTTCCCTGACCTCAATTCCCACCGTGTTTACAAGCCGAACCTTGTTTGAACTGGTAAATGTTTGGCCATTCATTCAGAAAACATTTCCGAAGGCAAAAATAACATGCCAGGAATTGCACTGGACACTCGGGATACAAAAATAAAAAGGGCACGATCTAGAGGCAGGAGAACATATGAGTGAAGCCTAAACCACGGACTAGAGTTCATGATACAATTATGAAAATGTGCTTTCATGAATTGTAACAAATGTGCCACACAGGGGCAAGGTGGTAATAACAGGGTGGTGTATGGAAACTCAGTTTTTTATGCACAATTTTTCTATAAACTTGCAACTTCTCTAATAAAAATTTTTTTTTTAAAAAAAGAGAGAACATAGGAATAACTAATTATAACATAACACACGCAGTAGAAAGAAGCCCAGGCTAGGATGGCTAGCAGAGAAGGGGCATTTCATCCAGCCTGATTGAGAAGAGGTAAGCTGAAGCCGCCTTCCCAGAGGAGGAGATAGCTGAGCCAAGTTTTGAAAGATGAGTAGGGATGGAATGTTTTCTGTAGGTACGTGGTAAAAACATAAAGGCCTGTCATTTTAGTCCCTGCGTGGGAAACGTCTATGGGAGTAAAGTTCCTGATTCAACAGAAATGTGGTGAAAAGATAATTTACTACAGCCTTTCAATCCATTTATCCACGATCATACATAGCACATTTACTCTTCACATCGTTGCACGGATTCTTCTTATCTATGAAGGACTTAGGGAGCACGCCTGGGACCTAGTTTATCACGCCGGTTTATTCTCCAGAAGCAATTGTCACTACCACGAGAATTATCAATACCATGCCACCATCTCACATCTGAGGAACACACTGCCGTGCACAAAGGACTTTCAAATGCATTCTTTTACTTTCTTGTCATAAGCAGGTAGGAAGTGCTGGTGTTAGATTATCCCCATTGCAACTCATGGAACATAAAAGCTCACGGTGCAAAGGTCTAGAATCCAAGCCTTTTAACCTCCAGCCAAAGTTCAGTTGACTGAAAGCATGCAGCCTCTCACCAAAAAGAGGAGAGAGGATGGGAGCCCTCAGCTCCCAGCCCACCATCGATGCTCACCATAGCTGCCTGGGTGGATACATATTCGGCTCTCAATTAGGAATGCTCATGAAGAATTTTCTCCAGAAAATGTAAACCAAGAGCTAACATTCAATACCACTTCTATTGGGCTTTAGAAGTGCATTTTGTGATCATATTGGCAGCAGGTTTTTTCCTCTAAATTTTCCTTCTTTTCAAGTGAACAGTTGAGCACTTCCAGCCTTATAGCTGAGATAACCCAGAAATGCTTGAAAGACTGGCAGGATGAGACAGCTGGGAATGAAGCAACGGTATAAATAAATATGTGGATAATTAATAAGTAGCAGTGTCAAAAAAATAGTCATAACCTCCAGAACAGGAAGAAGTGAGGGATGGAGGGACACAGGAGCGGAAGTGGCCCTGTACCAGGACCTAAGGGTCCTGCCTTCTCGCGTCACCTCACGAGCCCCTGTTTCATCTTCTCCTCAACAGGAAGCGTGGCCTCCAGCTGCCCACCCCACGTGCTTGCTGAGAGAATCAGCCGACATGTCTGATGCAAAGCTGTGCAAATTCTAAAGCAGTAGGCAAAGGCAGGGGGTTATTCTTTACCTGACAGATGGAGAGGTGCTTCCTCTTCCACCTGACATGACCAGAGACTGGCTGTCAGAATAACAGCTGTGGGGTTAAGGGCCCGCTGAAGATCATAAGAGCCACGGAGGCGGGAATCTGGTCTCTAAGTTTTCTGAAGTGCAGATGAGGGCGGTTGCTCAGAGAACTCCCACTGCTTTTTTTTTTTTTAAAGAGAGACAATTGAATTCTAAGGAAACCTTAAGGCTCCTCTGGAACAGCACCTGCAGCTCCCAGGATGCCCAGTGTTTGCACTAACTCGTGCCGCCATGCACCCAGGCTCCCTAGCAGCACCTGCAGCTCCCAGGATGCCCAGTGTTGGTGCTAACTCGTGCCACCATGCACCAGGCTCCCTAGCTGCACCTGCAGCTCCCAGGAAGCACAGTGTTTGTGCTAACTCATGCCACCATGCACCCAGACTCCCTAGCCGCACCTGCAGCTCCCAGGAAGCACAGTGTTTGCACTAACTCGTGCTGCCATGCACCCAGACTCCCTAGCA
>JAKSZT010054568.1:6495960-6632255 GCA_026826555.1 Tolypeutes matacus | reverse complement strand
CAGCACCTGCAGCTCCCAGGATGCCCAGTGTTTGCACTAACTCGTGCCGCCATGCACCCAGACTCCCTAGCAGCACCTGCAGCTCCCAGGAAGCACAGTGTTTGCACTAACTCGTGCCACCATGCACCCAGACTCCCTAGCAGCACCTGCAGCTTCCAGGAAGCCCAGTGTTTGCACTAACTCGTGCCGCCATGCACCCAGGCTCCCTAGCAGCACCTGCAGCTCCTAGGAAGCCCAGTGTTTGCGCTAACTCGTGCCGCCATGCACCCAGGCTCCCTAGCAGCACCTGCAGCTCCCAGGACGCCCAGTGTTTGTGCTAACTCGTGCCGCCATGTACCCAGCTATGGGCAGAGGGTGTGGCATTTCAACCAAGATTCCTCTGCTTGGTGTTCCAAGGCTCCTCAGAAGACAGCTATGGCTTTTCTCCTGCCAAGGAAGTTTCCCTTCTTCAGGATTAGGGACTGGCCATCTCTTCTTGGAATCGAGTTCCATAAACCAGTCAGTAATCATGGGGAGAATTCAGATGCCCCCCCCACACGAGACAGCTTTTCACACTGGATAACCACATGGATGGTGGGTGGCCCTTTGAACCACCTTGTCCCAGAAAACCCCCCATTCACAGAGGATAAAAGAGAGCAAAGTAAGAATGGTGACACTGGCAGCACCTGCAGAAAAGGATTTCCTCCAGGATTAGTTGCCAGGACACCTGGGATGAGCTCTGGGTTCTGCCAGTTATCTGCTGGGAGTGGGGGTGGGGGGGCTAGGTAAGTCCTTTGACTTTTCTTGGCCTCAGTTTACAGATTTCTCCATTGGGGGCTACAATTCTTGCTGTTACATGTCATCAGATTGTTGTAATAATTAAGCATGGAAAGAAATCACTTTCAAACTCTAAAGTGCTATGTCTGAAGGACAACTGACTACAGTAGGGCTGTAGCCTAAATGTTAATACACTAATTAATTAGTAATCCATGTAATTAATATGTGGTCCTACATTGTTTAATGAGTGCTGGCATTGACTGCTAACTTGCCACTATGCCTGCACTGTTCTGAGCTTGTCACATGGTTTAACTCATTTAACTCTCACAACCAACTAATGTCGCAGGAAACATCCCACGGTATTCAGGCTCAGAGAGCTTAAGTACAAAGCCACAGCTCACCTGGGTACAACCGGGGTTGGGACCCAGGAAGTCTGGCTTCAGGACTCTGCAGAGCTGCTTCTCAGGCCTGCAGGGAACTACAGGCATACACAGAAATTTTTAAACTTTTCTTTTGAAACAATTTCAGACTTAGAGAAAAGTTGCCAAAATAAAACAAAGAATTCCTGCATATTTTTCACCTAGATTCCCTAAATGTCAACATTTTAGCACATTTACTTTATCACGCCTTCCCTTTCTCTCTCTCTGCACACCACCACACACTCACACTCGTGTGGATTTACATTTTTCTGAACCTTTGAAAGTAAGTTGTGGACATGAGTCCCTCCTTGTCTAAATGCCTCTGTACGTTTCCTGTAAACAAGGGCATTCTCTTATACTGAAACAGTTTAATGATTAAAATCAGAGAGTCCCATGGCTGCAGTACGGTGATCTCACTTACGAACCCTAGTCACACTCTGCTAACTTTCTCCCTAGCATCCTTTGCTCTTCCAGGGTCACACGTTGCAGACTCTGACCATTTTAAAGACAACGGCCTGCCGTTTTCTCTGATTCAATGCCAGTGACGCCGGTCGGGCCAGAACACCACAGAGTGGATGACGGTCCTTCTCGATGCATCGTATCAGGAAGCACATGATGATTCTTTGTCCCATTGCTGGTATGTAAAAAACACAACGTATTTTTAACGATGTTCCTTGCTTGCAAGGCAACACGTCTCCCCATCTGCCCACGAAGCTCCCGAGGTCTCCTCTACCTCCTCCCCGGGCCAGGGCACAGTGCCGAGCATGCGGTCTGTGCTCAGAGACCCTTGCTCCTTCTCTCCGTCTTGACCCAGGCTGTCCTGGTGAGCCTTTCACGAACGCTCCTGATGATGACCACATCGAGGAAACGCCTACTTGTTTCTTCACTTCTTCTGCAATCAGAATGCCCACTCGATATCTTGAGCACTTTTCCATGTGAGGCCTGTGCTAGCCGCGGGATGATACACAGCCCTAGGACAGGGCTTCTTAACCAGGGGTCTGTGAGCTCGAAAAGTCACAAAAATATTATCCTTGCAGGATGTGTCGGTGCAGGGGGGATGTACTTATTAAATAATACACAGCATGGTGTGGACTTAGTAAGGGGTCCGTGGTTTTCACCTGACTGGCAAAGGGGTTTGTGGAACAAAGGTTAAGAGCCCCCACCCTAAGGTCTGCGGGGAGAAGGTGAGTGCCTGAGCCAGCCCAAGCGATGGGCAGGTAATGCCACGTCCCTTTCCTCCTCCCTTCTCCTGGTCTCCACCTCAGACCTTCTCCTCCTCCCTTCCACTTTCCTGCCTTATTTCCCAACAGCCACAAACTACCCAGTACTCAAAGGTCACAGACTTCTGGTAAACTGATGTCTCCTTCCAGGTGGCACACTGGGTTAAAGACATGAGTGATCCTCATGGGGGGGGGGGTGAGCCCAGGAGGGAAGAAGGTCCCTGTGCAGCCATGCTGCTCCCCAGCCCCCACGGCACAGCACGGTGGGCATCCCCTGTCCCTTTGCCCATGAGTGTGACCTTCATAAAGAACCTAGTCCATCCAGCCCATAAAGATTTGAACAGAAATTTTTCCAAAGACAAAACACAAATGGCCAAAAAGCACACGAAAAGATGCTCAACATCATTAGCTATTAGGGAAATGCAGATCAAAACTACAATAAGATGTCATCTCACACCTCACAGAATGGCCAGTATTTACAAAACAGAAAACTACAAGTGCTGGAGAGGATGTGGAGAAATAGGAACACTCCTTCACTGTTGGTGGATTGTAAACTGGTGCCTCTGTGGAAGACAGTTTGGCAGTTCCTCAGGAAGCTAAATATAGAGATGCCATATGATCCGCTATCCCGCTACTATGAATATATCCAGCAGAACTGAAAGCAAGGATGCAAAGAGACATCAGTTCATAGCAGCATTATTCACAATTATTCACAATTGCTAAAGATGGAAACAACCTAAGTGCCCGCCAACCAATGAATAGATGAACAAAATGTTTGTATGATGGAATATTATCTTGCAGTAAGCAGAAATGAAATTGGGACACATATGATAACATGGATGAAACTTGAAGACATTACATTGAGTGAAATAAGCCAAACACAAAAGGAGAAATATTATGTGGTCTCACTAATATGATCTAAATGTGATGAGTAAACTCATGGAGTTAAACTATAGAGTATAGGTTACTAGGAGAGAATGTGGGTTGCGAAAGGAGAGCTGATGCTGAATGTATGAAGAATGTTTAATAAGGGGGATTGTACATGCGGGGCAATGGTTAGAGTTGATGGCAACACATTACAGTGAGTGAGTGTAATCAACACTTCTGATTTACAAACATGATTGTGGCTGAAAGGGGTAGTTTAGGGAGGTTAATGTCAACTGAAAGACAGCTAGAGGATAATCTAGGGACTGTATAACATAGTGATTGCGGTGGTGAGTGATGATTTTGGTTAATAGTACAAATATAAGAACGTTCCTTTATAACAAGGTGTTAAGAATAAGAAGCTATGTGGGAAAAATACAATTAATGTATCATATAGACTATAGTTAACAGTAATATTGTAATATTTTTACAGCAATGGCAAAGAAGGTCAATAATGGGGGTGTGTAGGGCTTATGGGATTTTTCCATTTAAATTACTGAAAACGTTCTGAATGGACTGACCTGATAACAGCACAACTCTGTGATAAAACTGAGAGCCACTGAATGTGCACTTTGCATGGTTTCAACAAGGCAGGGGACCGTGTAACAGAGCGAACCCCTAGGTGAATGATGATGGACTGTGGTTAACAGTAGAAATCTGAGAACCTTCTCTCATGAACTATAACAAATACACGGTACTGATACATGGTGTTAATAACAGGATGAATCTGTGGGGAAACCCCAAATACAAGCCATGGACCACAGAAAGCAGTCATATTACGGCAATGATCTTTCACCGTCTGTGACAAACGCATCACAACCAGGTAAAGGGCTGTTCGGGGCCACGTACGGGACTCCTGTATGGTATGTATGATTGTTTTAGCTCACAGCTTCTCAGATAAAAAGAAAAACATTTTTTAAAGAACCCACCACCTGCCCAGGAGGACGCAGAAGTGCCAGGTCAGGAAGGGAGGACACGGGAACAGCCTTGTAAGCTCCTACTTAGCAGAAATGCCTTCCATTCGTCCCCTTGACCTAATTAGAAAACGCAGAACCAAATCACCTTCTTCCTTATTGGATGGCTGCCTCTGTGAGGTGCCAGGCTCAGCATGAGCCAGAGGAGAATCGGTGACATCGTGCCCCCGCCCTCCGCAGCGTGTAGCCATAATCCACCAGCAAATGCGATGGGCACTCGGTGAACTTGTCAACAAATCATCACCTGCCGACACGTCGTAATAGCCTTTGACAAGTGCACGTGCTGCAGTCGACTCAGAGCTAGTGATTAAAGAGAAATGGCAACACAAACTGCAGCTTTCAAAGAAAGGGGGCTCCCTCTTGGGGGCTGGGGCAGACACTAGGCCCCTGGCAGGCAGTGCAGACAGACGGGGGCAGGCGGAGCAGGGGTTAAGAACCCGGGCTTTGGAGTTAAATGGCCAGGACTCTGGGGCCAGCTGTGACACCTGCGAGCCAGCCAGAAAGTATTTAATGGTGCTAGGCTACATGGAAAAATGGAAAAACAATTGAAACTGTCCCACAACGGTGTAGTGAGGATTAAAAGAAAGAATTCTCTGTAAATTATCTAGTTACACTGCACTTCACAGAAGTCTGAAACAACTTGAAATTTCCACATCACAAATGGTGGGAGGGGCCAATTCTCTCTGCTCAAAGGATTTTTACCAGAGAACTCTTTGCAAGGTACTGAGACTATCAAGAGGCTCCTCCAGACTCCGCTGGAATTTGTGGATGCTTCATCATAAAAAAGGAAGCTCTTTCAGGACAATTCCCAAGTCCTGAAAATGCCCCCGCATTGCACCTCTTTTTCCCTCTCCCTCCCCTCAGAACCTCCAGTGGCCACTGCCTCCACATCAATGATAGAAGTTCTTCCATTGGTAGAATCGCAATCAGTCTATAGTAGAATACCAGGAAGTCCACTTTAGTTCATTTCCCAATCCCGAGGATTCTGGGATGGCGATGCCCACTCTACCTTTAATCGAGAGGGGGCTTAGATCCCAGGGGGCAGATGGATAGGACTCTCTTGCTTGCACTTGCAGACTCTCTTAGCTCCTTGGTATGAGTGACATTGCAACAACAGATACAGGCCATTCTATACCCTGCCATAGCCTACAGAATTGGGTGGGAGAGAGTGTAAACTACAGTGTAAACTATAATCCATGCTTAGTGGCAATGCTCCAAAATGTGTTCATCAATTGCAATGAATGTACCACACTAACGAAGGATTTTGTTAATGTGGGAAAATGTGGGAGGTGTGGGGAGTGGGGCGTATGGGAATCCCTATATTTTTTATGTAATATTTATGTAACCTAAGTATCTTTTAAAAAATGGGTGCTATATGGTGGCATTTTGGGGACATTGGAATTTGTCCTGAATGACATTGCAGTGACGCCTAGGGGCCATTATGTATCTTGTCATAACTTACAAAAATGTACGGGAGAGAGTTTAAACTATAATGTAAACTATAACCCACACTTACTGGCAATGCTTCAATATGTGTTCATCAATTGTAACAAATGCACCACACTAATGAAGGAGGTTGTTAATGTGGGAGAGTGTGGGAGGGGGAAGGAGCGGGGCATATGGGAATCCCCTCTATTTTTTATGTAACATGTATGTAATCTAAGTATCTTTTTAAAATAAAAAAATTAAATATATAAATAAATAATTTAAAAAAAGGAATCTCTTCACCTCTTGTAAGAGTTTTAGAAATGTGGATGTTTTATCCCTTTCTTTCATTTTAGGCATTTGGCATTTTTAAAGTTTATATTTTTCCTCCTTTTTACTTGAAATTCTTCAATTTTCCTTTTTATGTTGTTTCTCTAAATCTCTTAATACCCTTTTACTTCTTTGTTTGGACAGAATTTCTTTTAAAAGTTTGTTATTTTTAGCTATTTTATCCTCTTTTCTCTCTTCTCTTTTTAATAATAATGTTTTCTAAGTCTTTCAGAATTTCATTTCTTATCTTTCTAAATTTTAAGTCTTTTTTTTCCTTTTATTCATTTGAGTCTTTAAGCCTTTAATTTCTAAAATTTCTGGTTTATCGTTTGACCTGTGGTTTCAACACCTTTAAGCATTTTTATCTTAGAAGCCTTGGCCTTTAGCGTCAGGCAGAAATCTTTGCTGTAGGCGTGACACTTGTGGAAGGACATATTTTGGGAAATTCAATACCTGCGCCTGGTCGACTCCCCACAGCTGTTCCTCTGGAGGCCCTTGGTGCACTTCCATCAACTCATCAACACTGAAGAAGTCTTCACCCAGGTAATGTGGGAAACCGTCATGCTTAAATTCCTTCCTCCAGCCCGTAGGGGTTCCAGTCCAGCATGCATCACACCCAACCCCTTCCTTTTAAAAGGAGATAATGGCCTAGCGTGGGTGTTCCAGAGCTGACCCTGAAATCCAGCAAGCCAGGTAAGCCAGAGCTCCACACCAGGCAGGAGAGGGAGAAGCCCGGCGGCCCAGGCTCACGGCTGCTCAGGAGGAGAAGGCACTCCCCTGCAGGAGGGCCCTTCTGGCTGACAGACCAACCAACAGGGCCAGCTTCATCTCAAAATAGAAACCCCAGTTCCAGTATGAAGTGAAATCGAACAGGATGTGGTAAGACGTGTTCTAAGTCTCACTTAGAGCACCCAAATGATCAATCTTTGTAGCAAAGGCAGATCAAATAATCGCTTTAATCTGAAGGATGCACTACACTTTTCAATGCCCTTTCACATTCCCTATTTCATAGGATCCTCATATGTAAGAGACAAGGAATGAGCTCTAACGGATCAAGGAACCCACTCAAGGACACAAAGTCAGTGGCAGACCAAAAACTAGAACCCAGGTCTCCTGCTCCTTCCCCAGTGTCCACCCCACTGTGTCAGGCTACCTCTTAACTGCACCCACGGAAAGACCCCTGCGCCAATGGGTTCTTCCGGAGCCACAGCCCAGCGGCTGGCCGGGTCCTGAGATGACTCCTAAGAGGAGATTGGGGGATACACCGACTTCAATCCATCCCACTAGCCACTGACAGCTGCAGAGCTAACCCGGGGAAGGGCGAGCGAGAGGGCGGCAGCTGGACATGAGCGTGGTGTGGCCACATCCCTGGGAATGCGGAAGCCCCCGGTGCAAACCCCTCTCCCACAATCAAAAGACGCCCTGCAAATCTCCCCCCCACCCCCCGCCAGAATCTGACTCCTCTTGATAATGGGGCTCCAGCCTGGAGCCACAGCTTTCGTGTTTCAGTGCTAAGCCGTGGCCAGCAAGGCCCTGAGTGTCAGCATCAGGGCTTTAAACAGCCCCTCTACATCCAGCATCTGGGGCAAACCGTAGCCTCGGGGCCCCCAGTCACTGAACATGGATAACACTGATTGAAACATCTTGTGGAACAAACAAATTAACTTCCAGCATGAAAAATGCAACATTGCCTATTACCAAGAAGGAAATCCCAAATGTAAAATTTATCTCTAAGAGTCTATGGGGGAAAAATCTGAACTCAATACCCCTCTGCCTATTGAATAACGCTAATCCCGTGCAATCACTCTTCGGTAACCCTGCTTGTCTCGAGTTTGACTCGAGCTTGTTAAAACTAACCCATTAGTCTTCTATGAAAAGATGTAATCAGTAGTAGGGAAATGAGAACTTTGGTGATCCTGCTAATCAATCTATGTTCCACAAATGAAAACACTCCCCAACTGGTAATTCGTTATAAAGACGAAGTAATTAAATATTTTACTCTGAATTCCCTCTGCTTTGCTTCTGCTGTATTTTCCAACCCCCTGTGTTCACTCTTGTTTTACTTATGGTTGGACTTTTACAATTCTGAAACTGTGTCTAAACAGCACAAAGGCAAGGAAAGATGAAATTTTCTGGGTGAATTTGACTATTAGCCAGGCAAGCCAGGTAAAGCAGAGATGCCTGATCCATTCTTGGTCCTGTGTTATCAAGAAAACATGATGACATAGTTCAGGATAGTTTTGGCAGTTTAAGACATAAAAGTGGAAGCCAAAGCCTTCTTAGTTAACCTTTCTGAAGAGCTTTGGGGAAATGGAGGTGAGCCTCAGTTTCCAAAAAGATGTCTCTTTCAGTTTGATCCCAGCCCAGTGACTCCTCCCTTCACATTCTCTTGTTGAAGTGCAACTCATAGCCAATGGAGGAATGGAAAAGACCGTTGCCATGGCAATTCAAAAACGCACTTTCAGTTACCTGACCTAGGTGTAAAAAGTCATGTTACCAAAGTCCACTACTTAAAATTGGACATGTTCAAATAATTGGTTACTTGAAATAGGCAAGTCAGAAGTTGAAGCCAAATGTTTTCATTAAGAAATCTTTGATCTTTCTCTTCATATGTATGGCCAATTTTCTGCTAATTATTATAAGGGGCACAAAAGGAACCAGAAAAAGCGGCATTCCCCCTCACAATCTGCAATGACCAGAGAGGCACTGAGCATATGAAACTCCTGCTACTGTCTTAAAATCACCACTCCCATTAGCGCTGGAAAATTGCCGCCAGACAATAACAGGTAATCACGTGCCTTTTCGAGGTTCCCATTACAGTCCAAAGTCTTCACGTTTTGATGATTTAACACTAGTAAACACCACAATTTCCTGACCCTAAAAACTTCTCAGCCCCTCAAATCAGTGGGGGAAAGAGCAGCCCCAAGCAGTGTGATCTTTTCAAAGGAGAGAGCAAATTTGAGAAATGCCATTTGTCCCAGGGGGAGTCCTAACTAACCCGGCATAGAATAGAACAAAATGAGAATGGGTGAAATGAGCAGCACATTTACATAAGAAATAAGATAGCATTCAGAGTCAGTAGTCAGAATTAGTGGAAAGAATCCTGGTTTAGGTATCAGAAAGCCTGAATTTTAATCCTGGTTCTAGCAACAATAGCCACATGCCTTGGACAATTCCATGAGCTTCGTGAGGGGATGATGCATCCGTCCAATGCGGCGATTGGGTTTATGCTCCCTCAGTCTTTCCCACACTGACGAGCTGCATTTTCAGAAAGGCTTAGCAACTCCTGACCTTTGTGCTTGCTGGCTGCGTTCCTGACTCAAGTTTCACGTCAGCCTATCCTGAGGTATAGTTTAAAGAGTCTGCATTGAGCTCTTCTCAATAGAAGGATGAGCTGATATGGGCCCTTTAACTCCTCAGACTCAGTTTCTTCATCTGCAAGATGTTGTGAGGGTGAGGACTCCTGAGATGTCCTGAAGGTTGACAAGAGTTTGTAAGAGCTCTTTATAAACAACAAAGACCAATGCAGATATTTGTCTAATTTTCTCTATCTTATCAAACTCAATCACCAGGAAGTCCATTGTCCTCTAGGCTTGTCACCTAAACATGCCAGCAAAGCCTGGGACAATAGGAGCTCTGATGACCCCGCCCCCCCCCAGACCTGATTTGGGAGACCCTGCATACCATTTGAATTTAAGTACAGTTTCTAAATGAAGCTGAGAAAACAAGCCTGGAGACAGATCATGAGGTCTTCCATTTGTGGAAATAGACTTTTATCTTCTAAAGTAAGTCCAGCACCTCTAGACTCATGGATAAAATAGAGAAAAAAACTCATTCTATGAGTTCTTTGGGTGGGGTATTTCAGAAGACAGGATTTAACCTGTACCTCCCCTGGCAAAAGAAGGTAGAGAGTTGCAGGATTTAAAAAAAATTTTAAACAACCCATGCTGAAGAAACTCTATTGCCTGATTTTCAAGTTCCCTGAGAAGTTGTTGAACATCTTGGATTTCATAGAACAGTTAGAAATCTGGCTACTGACCATCACCAGGTGTAACCACTTTCCCCAGCAGACTTCAGGTCTGTGCATGGAAAGGCTCCCATGTCCCTCTAGAAGTCAGGAGAGGCACTGCCCACTAAAGCACTGAGATGACATAGTCTCACAGGTAAGAAATGCACTAAAGATAATAGCAGTAATAACAGCAGCTGCCCTGGAGTGAATGTCTACCAGGAACGTGGGACTACGCTAAGCACTTACCTAAATTATCTCATTTAACCTCACAACTCTATGAGCTAGAAACCATTATCCACCTTTGGGCATCAAGACCCACGTGGTAAGTAATTTGCCCAAAGTCATACAGCGTACAAGTAGCAACAGCTAGATTTGAACTCACAGTCTGACTTCAAAGCCAATCCACTTAATTGCAACATTCATCTACATACCTTCATCCAACAAATCCACAAAAGCCTGTGCCCACACACTTGCAGCATTGTTATCAGTGGGTTATCAGTGACACTTTCACGGGCCGTAAAACTCATTCCTGTATTAACAACACTAAATGACGCCCTCAGGATGGCAATTCTAATAAAGCCGGGCACTGCAGGTCTATTTGTTTTCAGTTTAAGGGAAGCAATTGGATCAGAATATAACACCATGTTCCTTTAAGTAAAATTATTTTGGCTGCCCAAGATTTGGGTGAATTTTAAAGAGGTGTTATGAGCTAAAAGAAGATTTGAACATTTTCATTTTATGGGGAAGAAGGCCCACTTTGCAGATTTGTTTAAGGAACAATTAGCTTCAGGAAATAGCCTAATTAACTGGCACCTGCATGAATTTAATCTAAACGTGCAAGGTTGCCATGAAAATACATTAATGTATACTCACAAGGTATATGAACTCAAAGTAAAAATTCAACTTTGGAAAAGTGAAGTTAAAATTAGTTTAATTTGAATCCTGAGGAATCCCAAAGGGGAATTGCTAGGACTGGTAGAATAACATCTGTGAAAATCACCATTATTTTGAAGTAATTTGTATAAAAAGGTCAATTGGATTTGAAATCCAATTCCACTATCAGAAGACATTTCAACATTACATCTATCAATAAAAGAAGAAAAGGGAAACCTGTTAAATGGAAAGAGTGACCACATCCTTGGAGTCTAAGCTAGACTTTAAAGAGACTGATTCATCTGGGTTCAAGTTAAGGGCAAGAAAGGGTTTCCGTCCATAGGAAAAGGTGATATATAAACTCACCTGCCATTTGCTAGAGAACTGAGCATCCATCATTTCTATGAGAATTTGGTGAACATCATTTATCATAAATTCAGACTATTAAGAATTTGAAGGAATCATCATGTAAAAGTATTGATGAAGAATTGTGTACAGCCATTTTAAGAATTAAAATATTTTTATACAGTCTGTTCAAAGAAGTAAGTTAAAATTTGTTTTTTCCATTTTCCCTTTTAACGTATGTATTAATTTTCTTGTCATAGTTATATAAAGATGATGTGATGAAAATTTGCTCCAAGCCCCATATTCCTCCATGTTACTCTGTACATGTATTTTCATTTCTTAAGTACTCCATACCTTAAAAAATGTGAACTAATCAACAATTCTTGTTTTATAGGGGAAATGAAAGAAAGAAGGAATGTCCAGAGAGGATGCATGACACCAACTAGTGTTAGAGCCAAATTAGAACCCAGAACCACCTCCTCCCCTCCCAGCTAACACTGCCCCGATTGGGATCATCAGGCAGTAAAGGGGCCTTGGTGCTGAACAGAGGTGTGCATCCCTCTGCATCTCCCCAGGGCGGCGGAGCGTCCCTGCCGCCATGTTCCTGAACTGGAATGCCCTCCCTCGCTCCTGCCCAGCCATTGGCGTCTTTCTCATCCTTCAAAGCACAGCTCCAGTGCCACCTCTGGGACCATGCGGAGCACACGCTCTCACTGTCTGAACTTTCTAGGGGTCCACTGCCTCAGTCACCACACAGCATTGTTCTTGGGCACACTGATTGGTTTGGTTTACCTGTCAAGGTCATCGATATAACTAGGTTGGGTCAGGGACTGCTTCAAAATGTTCTTGCAAATCCTTACGTGCCTCTAGAAGATGCCTTATAGGTGCTCCTTCAATGATCAATTGGTTCATTGATTACAGACTTCAAATACCTTCCATCAATGCCCCAAATCCTAGTCCTGTAGATAGTCAGAGCTGCGAAACCCCTGAAGGCCCATCTATCATCCCAAAGGCTCATTCTATCAGTGAGACTCTGTGGCTGAGAGAGGGGCACACAGCTGGAAAGCGGCATACCTGAGACCAAGCCAGGTCTGCCTGACGCCAAAGCCCACACCGCTCCGTCTTAATTTTAGAAGGTTCATTGTAAACATGCTTACTTCCCAACAAAAAGAAAGCTAGTATTACGAAAGCTTCGAAATTTCCAACTTCTTTGTCTTTGACTAACTCAGTGTCAACTCTAAAATAATTCTTAACAAATGGACTGTCCAGATTTGGGCTGAGATAGCCTTGCATTTAATAAGATGTTATACATGTGTATAAAATAAGTCTTTAATTTGGCATCTCTTTCTGGTCTTCTTCAGCAAGTACTTCTGTGATGCTGTGTGAGCCACTGCTCTCTGCAGTAAATGCTAAGAAAGTGCAATCTTAAATGGATACCTGAGTACCCAAGATATTTAGGAAGATTAAGGGTCTCATTTCAAGTCCTGGCTCTATCATATAGTAGCTCTGTGGTTTTGTACACGGTATTTAACCTCTCTGTGCCTGTTTCCCCCTCTGTAAAATATGGATAAAAAGGATAACCACCTCATAAAGTTGTGAGTACTTACAAATGCTCAAAAATTATTAACTTGTATTCCCTCTTTCTTCTGGGAGAGCTGTTGAACCTTCAATTTTTGGGTCATGAGTTGACAAAAGGCAGATATCCCAACCTCTTACTTGCAGACTGATCTAACAACTATTCTCCAAGGCTCTGTCTTCCCCATAACAGTGCATCACTCGCAGGACTCGGGACTCACACCAGAAAAGTCACGAGGGACACAACGGAAGGTTGGCTGTTCATGATTGCATGGTTCCCCGTGATTTAAAATCCTAGGGAAGGGTGAGTTAGGATGCAGTGGCGCCTCTCCAAAGCACCACCACAGGACTGATGCAGCAGAGACGAAAGCAACGCCACACGGGCCAGGCCTGGGGAGAATAGCTCTTTATTCTCCAACACAATGAATTTCTAATATGATGGACAGATTAATATTATTAACTTTGGCAAATCCACAGCCCTCCTACCCCTTGAGGGTAGAGAAGGGACTTGTTGATTTGGAGAGTCTCCAAAAATAATTTCATGCAAGAGCTATTTCTCTTGGACAGTCCCTACAGAGGAAGTAAGCTAAATTAGAAACCGTAACCTGGAGGGATCGTGTAACTCCACTGATGCTCTTGTCGGTTGAAAGGTTAGCATGCCACGTCCTGAGAGCAAAACATGGGCTTGTTCATGATCAGAGTGAAGGGGTAATGAAATTTCCAAATTTTGATCATGGAGAGATGATGGCTTGAATGGGAAGATCAAAAGGCAGCTCCAGACCACACCAACCTGGATAAGAAGCAAGACTTAGACTGCAAAGAAGTTCATCTACTCACCTGTGAGAGGGTATTTAGAGACCTTCAGTGTGTATTAAAATGGAGACGCTTCTAGGGAAATGAGGAGCTCTAGGCTCCATGGGATAAAACCTCAGGGCTTTCCCCTAAACCACACACGGAGACCAAAGGACGGGGCCTGGTCCGTTCTCTGAGAAAATGCAGGCCTTCCGTATGCTAACCAAGGCTGGAATAAGCCGCTTTACAACTCAGAAGCAGCTGCTCATCTGTATCAAACTCTAAAGGGTGAGAGAGGTAGGGAAATCTTAGAAGTAAGAGATGGAGAACGTCCAGGAGATTGCCTTATTTGTCCTCCAGAGAGATGGGTGGTTTTTCCAACCCTTCCACTAGCATTTGATCTACCTCCCAGCTTGGAGTCCCCAGGGAAGAGGGCCATTCCCCTTGTAGACTCTTGCTATCAGGAAGCATTTCATGATTTCTAGCCTATTTCCTTCTCCCTGACTTTCAACACACAGGTCTGGTTTGGTAAGGCCAGATGTTTTGTGGGCGATTTGGGATTGAACCAAGGAAGAGAGGTTCAGGCACACCTAGGGGCTATGCATACTTTCAACAGCTACTGACAGCAGTGAGTGCCGGTGAGATGTCAGATTACAGACCCTGGAAGCCAGGGGGCCAGGGCCAGCCCCTGGGGGACACGGCCTGTGTGTCCTGCCGAGGAACTGGCTGCCGCAAGCTCAGGGAAATGTTGGAGGTCTTTGGAAGGCCCTGCCTCTGTCTACCCCTCTCCCCTCTCTTCCAGCACCTCTCTTCCTGCTGTAATCCTACCTCCAGAAACAAAAGTCCTTTATCTCACAGTGACAGCTAAAGCTTATAAAGAGAGACATGGTGGCCGATACTATCACCGTGGGAGAAATAGCTGCTAACAGCTCCTTGGCAAACCCAGTCCTTGGTAGAAGTGGACCCTGGAAACTCGGGCAGGAAAGAGATGACGTCTGTCTTGTTTGTCACGAAGCCGCCCATGGCAGAGTACCAAGCACATAATAGATATTTAAGAAATCTGTATCAGTTGAAAGGACTTGAAGTGTGGGGCAGGGGACGAGGGGCATTGGGTGCCTAAGGGAGAAGGAAGCTCTTCAGAAATCAAGTTGTAGAAAGCAAACAGCCAAAGTGCATAGTTCGAGCTTCTGAAGAAACCTTTGTCAACTTCACATGTTAATTGCCTCCAAAGGGCTCTCCTGAAGGGACATTGTTTATGTCCTTGTCTATAAGTTTGAAGAAAACCCTACATGCAGCTGCCGACTGGACATCTACCCTCTAATTTTTCACAGACCGAAATGAACCCGTCATTTCTAAGGCAGGATAGTATCGGCACAGGGAACAAACTCTTCTACCACTTAGTAGATTATGACCTGGACAAGTTACTTGATGCTTCTGTGCCTCAGTCTCTTCATCTGTAAAATGGGGGAATAATTGTACTTACCTTATATTACGAGATTAAGTGCTTAGGCCAAGCCTGTTATTCAGCAAGGGCTAAATAGACATAGGTCTCTTACTTCCTCCTCCATCCTATCCCCAAATCTGCAGCTCTTCCTTGTGTTCCCTGTTCTGGGAAAGAGAATCACCACCTACCCAGGCACCAACCCAGAAGACACAGCGTCATCCTCGCCTCTGCTTGCCCACCCTTTGTTCCCTAGCCCCCAATTTTCTAAAGCCCTCATTTTCTAAAGTCCACCTCATCGATACCTCTTTCCATCCTTTCTTCAATTTCACTGGCTCTGTCCTGGTTCAGACCCCAGACCTCTCTTGCAGATTATGTAATATTATCCTCTAGGTTCCTGGCCTGTCCCTGTCTAATCCATCCTCCACACTGCTCCTGGAATAAACTTTCTAAAGTGAAGATCTAGTCTTGCCATTCCCCCACTTCGATCCATCATCAGTTTCCAAACGCCATAACTCCTAGTTGTCCTTCAAAACAGCTCAAGCATAATTTCCTCCAGGCAAAGCCTCCTCACTGCCCTTCTGATTGACATGCTTCTATTCTTGATAATTAATACCCTGCATGTATATTGTAACACTTATGACTCTGTTCTCTGACCCCCCCACACCACCACCACCACTGGGCCGTACGTCTCAGAGCAGTAACTGTGTCTTTCACTTTGACTCTCTAATACCAAGAACAGGGCCTGGCATAGGGTAGGTACTCATAGGTGCTTGTTAGGTTAAGTAGATGTTAGTTGGGTGAAATGATGGATGGATGGCAAAGCAGGAAAGAAGACACCTCCAAGACACTCATCAGACCAATAGGCAAAAGAAGAAAGACCGTGGATCTCATAGAAAACAAAATGGATTTGTTAGAAACAGCTCTCATATGAGGGCAGGTGACTATTGAGGAAAGACTTCCAGTGTTGGTTACAAATAGGAGACCTTGGCAAAAACAACCCTAACAAATGACACGAATGGAAGTGAAACCAGGGAAGAGGCCCAAACTATCATTATTAATTACTCTGTCACTTTAATTCATTGTATTTATGCCAAACTAATTAGGTCTTATTTTGCAAACAAAATTTTCATGGCCTGCGACATGAAATTCTTCTCTAATAGGTAGCATCTGCTGCATTTATCGCATCCATTAATTTTGTAATCTGCTCCAAAACAAACATTAGGCTCATGGGATGTGATTCAGAGAGTAGAGAACAGTTATGTAGCCTGAGCGTGCACGCACGGCCATTAGGTCCCAAGTCAGCCACTTCTTCTGGATGTGCCTTACCAAGGAGGCTGGACGAGTGATCGCCAGCCAGCCCGTTCCTCAGCAGACCCCGCCCAAAGAGGTCTGCTTCCCCGGAGTGTGCACTTGGAACTCACACACAGGCTGCAGTCAGAGATGAATCCTGTTGTTAGATCTGCGGGTTGACTTTAAGCTCAACAGGAGCCTACAGAAAGAGAGGTGAGGAGGGGCTGGCAGAATCAGAGGTAGCTTCATGTTGGATAAGAGGGAACTGGGGCAGAGCCTTGGAAGCTGACAGTACCAAAGCAGCAAATCGCCTCTTTGCATGAAGACCTGGAGTAGAATTAAAGTGCACCCTGCAGAGTGGGGGCCATGAGTCCCTCTGCACACCCAGCTCTGCTCGTTCTCACCAAGTGTGTTGTTCCCCGCCTTCCTCCTAACACATGGCAAGGATGTGACGCAGGTAAGAAGTTGCCAAACATCTAATTCTGTAGGAGCTCTTTGAGCCCGGTGCTGATGAAGCTGTAAGGATACAGGGAGGCAGACAGCATGGTCCTTGGCCATGGCAAAGAGATGAATCTCCTATAGAAAGTAAAAGCGCCCAAATGCAAGTCTCACACCGCCGTGTTGTCTCTCCGGGTTTCCAGCAGACCTCCACTGGGAGGCCCAGGAGCTTTGCCTTGCACCCACTTGACCTGCTTCCAGCAGGTCTTCCTCGTGGGGAATGTAGGTGAGGAAGGCTCCCTTGGGGACCTCCCAGTTTTTCCTAGGGGGAAGACTTTGAGAAGGCTTCACTCAGCACAGAAGGCACCTCCAGAGCCCTCTGGGTAGCCCTCCTACCTAGATGGTCGCTCCCTTTGCCCCCCTGGGCTCACAGTTTCTTCGCTCTTGTGGACTGTTCCAGGCTGTTCTGTGCATATTGAGTCACCTGACCCACGCTGGCTCCTACTGCAACAGTCATTTGCCTTCTGCCCCAAGGTTGCTTTGCCCTGCGTCCAGAAGAAGCCCATCAGACAAGCCTGGCTTTGCAGCCAGGATAGCAAGCCCATTCCCCGTGGGGGGACCCTCCACCAGTGAAGGAGAAGAGCCCTTGAATCTACCTCTCCAGTCCAATCCTTGGGTGCGAGGGAGAGCAGTGCTTCTAGCTGAATTCCAGGTGCCCTCAGCGGGGACCTTAAAACGTCCTTTTCTATTGGCTTTTCCTCCTCTTTCTGCCCAGCCCTTGCTCCTGTGTCCTGGGCTCACCTTTTCCATGCACTCCTACACCCAAGTCCTTGTCTTGGGCTCCTGCCTGCAAGGTAGGACCCATGCCACGACACTCCCTCTGCTGCTGCCCAAAACTTCTTCGAAGATGCCACTCTGCCCGTGGCTTGGGTTGGCCCTCCTCGGAAGGATGCGTCCCCGGGGGCATAGCCTGGGGGAAAGTGCCAGCCATCCTTCCCAGGTCAACCTCTAATACGCATCAGTTTTTTTTTTGTTCTTCCCTAATAAAAGCATCTCCTTAGAAAAATTAAAAGAAAAGAAAGAAAAGCAACTTTCCTATAACGTTTGCCTTGTCCTGATGTCAGAAGCAGTAAGAGTTACAAATATATGATAATGAAATGCAATTTTGGGGGCACACTGCTGTAATAATGATTGCTGTGCCTATGACAGAATGCAAAAAACATGTGATGTTAAGTCTCATTTTAGAATCATGAGGACAGCGCAGACTGCTTGCGACGAGCCTGGGATTCTCCCTCCAGATGGGTTTTCACTCTGTGTGACCCTCGGGTCACTCCATATGATTTCTGGTCCCCTGGCTTTGTATAGGTAACTTGAGAATAAAAGCGGGTGAGGTGACAAATGTGAGTGCATGTAAGTGATTCCGAAGACATGCAATTCATTTTCATGATCTTTGTGAGAACTCCATGCGTCTGGAGTTAAATCTGGCGATACATGTGCTAGCCCACTGAATCCTAGACACTCGTTCATTCTATCACCAGGGACGACTGACGGGCTTGCTCTGGGCCGGGACTTCTATGCAGGGGAGGTCAGTGATGAATGGGAAAGCGGGTTGAGGAAAGGGTGGTTTACCTGAGGAGGGAGGAATGCATGACCCCGTCTATCACATTTCTGACAGGCTGTCACACACATCAGGAAACAAATTAATTAGGTGTGGTTCAAAAGGAAAGAATGAGCCCCAGTGGAGGAGAGGCACAGGACACAGATTTTGGCAAAATATAAGGACAAATTTCCTATCAGCTAGAACCACCCAACAATGATCTGGCCTCCCCACAAGTTCGGCAGTCCAGTGCTACTCAAAATGCGACCTGGACTGGTACCCGAACCGCTGTTACTGGTCTGTGACGAGGCGCACGTAGAATGGAAAGGCGGCACGTCTCGTAGTAGGTCATTGCCACGACGTCCAAGCATGGACTGGTCTTGTTGGACAGGAGAGGGGCTGCTTTCGTCAAACTCACGTGGGAGCTCCACGTGGCCTCAGCCAGTAGTCTGTGTGCACACAGACCACGTGCAACGGGTGATCTTGTCAACCCAGAAGTAAACAAACTCCAGAATCTACTTCTTTCATGATTTGATCTACCTACAACTTTCGGGATAAAACTATTGCAACTGACTACGGATGAGAATTGAAGATGAATCTTTGAAAAAACAGTATCACTTTCTTTGATTTTGAATAAAAATCTAAAAATGTATATATATATATCCTTAACTTGCTGAAATTGCTTTAAAAGTCTCTTCTTCCTGTCAACTGAACTCTGGTTTGCCTACTATGACCGAGATGAAAATAAAACATAGAAACAATTTCAGTCTATATTTTCTCCTGAGATTTGAATTGTTATCAATCCAACCTCCATTAGGCTAATTAACAAGCAAGAAGCTAACTCATTTGTCACATTAAAAGCTTCACACCCAGCATTTGTTCAGAAAGTGCATGTAAGTATTTAATATAGAAAATCGCTATTTAACTCATGATGTATTTACACTATTACAGAATGACAAAAATTTACACATGTAATCACAATTCTTCCTATTAATCGCCTTGATGCACACCTGTCATAAACATGTCCAGCTTTTGTAATTCATTTTCCCCTGTGCTATGTTTGTTTTGATGACATTTATTGAAACATAACTTTACATATGTGAATCTAATAATAAAAAAATTTTGCTCGTAGTTTATGTGGTTGTTTAACTTTGGCTTTTTCAGAAATTCATCTTGCTTGTGTTTTACAAAAGTGTTGGTTACCATTGGATTGGAAATTTGAAAAGCTGGTCCTTAGCAGCCTAAGGAGAAGCCCTGGTGTAGATGTCCACCAGCGCTGGATGGCCCAGTGCTATGGAGGCGGGACTGGGAAAGTCTGCTTTGGGGACCCTTTGGGGACCCTCCAGTGCAGTGTCCAGAGGCCCTCAAGGTTACATCGTAGCTGCATGAGAGAAGCCCATGAGCACTGCTTAAACTGAAACTACCAAACCTATTAATGGCATAAATTGCCAATTGAGAAAAAATCCCTACCTACTCAGGGGGAAGCAAGAGGGATGGTTGGAGCGTCAAAACCACGTCTGATGAATAAAACTTGAAAGAAAGAAAACCTCAAGAATACATCATCATTGTCTTCCAACAAATCTTAAGTGTACCAAGGCAGAGGGTAAGGGAATTTTAAGAAGTACACTGAGAAGCTCCAAGGGGATAAAATTACAACCAATGGGACAAAGTTGCAAAAAGGCAGGTTTTGACTAGAAAAAGAGTTTCTGGAAAATGACAGCTGTGCAGAAATGTGGTAGTGAGTTCCCTGTCACTGCCCGCTGCTGTCACTGTCACTCTAGTTCACTAAAAACCTGGATGAGTTCTGGTGAGATGGCTGTAGACATGATTCCTGCAGTGTGAAGAACTTGCATTTTGGTGGGCTGCTAGTAACTTCCAGGGCCTGGCTAAGCCCTTTACCAAATAGCGTTTTATTCTAACCTCATAGAAAATCTAGGAGGTAGGTATTATTATTCCCACTTCATAAATAAGAAATCAGAAGCTCAGGGGGCTTAACTAATATGACCAGAGACATACAGAAGTAGTAGACAAGGGATTCCACCCCTGGGCTGGCTCACTCCATGCTCTCAGAACTAGCACAAAACTGTCACCAACTATGAAAATCCATGATTCTATACACCCAAAAGCCCTGGGATGTGACCAGAAATCTAAAAAAAGAGGAAATAGCTCAAAGATCAAGTGGCCAAATTGTTTAACTTCACAGGTCACCAAGGACATTTAGGAGTCCCTTCTGGAGTTTGGTCTTCTAATTCTCTGAAGACTCCCAGAAGGCAGCACGTGAGAGCCTTCCTGCTTCCTTCCCACAAGCTCCTTCTGCTTCCACAGCCTTCCACATGCTCACCCCGTTTCCAGAATGCACGTGCAGCTTGGGGCAGAAAAGACTTCACCTGTGGCCTGCAGACATTCTGGCTTTACCTCTGGACACTCTCCCCGGGATAAGTACTCTAAGAGAGGTGAGCAGAGACAGTAAGCTTCTGCCCAAAGGAAGCAACTGCAATGGTGGAATTTCTGGCACAGTGAGAAGGATGCTTTCCTACAGGAGAACTTCCTGACACCTCAACTACCCCACAGAGGGCGCCACGGAGGCTCACTGTGGCCAAGCGGTCCTGCTCCTTAGCAACAAGATGGGCTCCTTCAGAAGTTGTTGTCCTGAAACATCCAGCATCCATCCACTCATTTGCTCTGGCTTTGGGAGAAGATTCACGAGGGCTCTTTACAAAGAGAAGCTGCTTGAATGACTTGAATAAGACAGAGCGACACTTCTTTGATCCTTGCGGAGACAGGAAGAGAAGTCCCAAGATTCTGACTCACCGTGGAGTCTCCTGACCCTGAGACTCTGCCCAGTCCTGGTCCTGCTGGCCTCCTCCCCGGCTCTTTCTCGGCGGCTCTTGATTTTGCACACCCTGAGTCATCTCGGCAGATTCCATGCAACCAGCTGGGTGGCCGGCGCCCAGCGCGGTGTCACCTGCCCTGATGGATGTGTGTGCCCCCTTGTGCAGCTCTCAGGGCATCTTCCCTCCACTCTGAGGAGGACCGCCAGGGCCCTCTGCCTTCCCTTACCTACCACAGTTGTCCCACAAAGCTGTCCTTTCCTCACAATGGATCTGATTGTGCAACTGTATCCATTTACTTCTGACAGCATGCATTTTGAGCTTTGTGTAATCTCCAAACAGATGAAAAATTTTCACTTGTGCATTTCAATGAGCTTGGGGCACATTCAAGGTTCAGAGGTGCAGCGAGAAATATTTCCAGAAAGATGAGTCAAGTAGTGTTGGAGGTGACGGGGAAAGAGAAGAAAGTGAGCCAGCAGTCCCCATGTGCACTTTAGGGTCACTGTTTCCAGCTTGCAAACCCTTGGCTATTGAAATGAAATGTCCACCTCTTTGTTCTGCCTCCCACTTTTTCTGCCTTCCCTTCTTCCACCTCCTCTCCTCCTCCAATTTCCCCCTTCCAGGAAGAAGCTTGCCTGATGTTCACAGGTCACCTGCTGGGCCCAGCTTTGGTCTAGGAGGAGAGTCCCTTTCTGGGCAGGCATTCAGAACCCCGTCACCTGCCAGCAGCATGGCTGCATTCTTTGCAGAGACGAGGGCCCCCTGCCCCGAGGCCGTGGCTGGGAAAGTGTCCAGAGGGGACCTTGGCCTCTCAGATTCCACCCCACCATGGGTCTCACACAAATGTTGTGTTTTCTCAACTGAATCTCATGGCTATCAGGGAGCCTTTGAAGAATTCAAGGTTTTCAAGATATTCGACTGAAAAATTCCCAATATACCTCTTGGAACAATATCATCCCATATCGTGGCCCAAAATAAACTGAGGGTTTGCCTGTACAGCAGGTTCAAGATGTTTTGAAGGTGTGAAAAATGGCAGGAGGATCTGACACTCATCAAAGCATTCAGTCAACCAAGCCCACAGACCCCAGGGCTTCCAGAATATAAAAACTACAAGAACTGAGGCCAAGAGTTCAGTTGCTCTCCACTCCTAAGGTCGATGACGGCCAAGGGCAATTATGTACACACAGCTCTCCCTCAGGGCAGCTCGCCCTGCGCAGAGCTTGCACAGAACGGTTACTCTCCTTTGCACCATCCCAGCGCTTTGCAAAGCTTTAGCAAAAGTATTTTAAGTGTGAACCAACAGGAAAAAAACGACGCTTGGAAGAAGCTGGACAGCGCTCACCTTCTCGTGGGGAGCAGGGAATGTGGGCTTCCGGCGGTGGCACCACGGCAGGGCGCTCCCGCCAGGTTTGGTTCCTTAGCGCTAGAAGCCACCCGGGGAGAAGGCGTCCCCAGCTCTTCCCATTCCTATGGTGTGGTGTGCATTCCACCCCTACTCTCTTCCCTCCTTCTCCTCGCACCTCTGGCTACTCTTTCCCGGCCCCCTCCTCTTCTGTCCAGCCTTCATCTGTTCATGTTTTCCCAACTTCTCTTTGGCCCACAGCTCTTCTCACTCTTCTGGACAAGCTTGCCCATCCTCTCGGCTTCAACCCCCCCACACCCCCAGGTAACAGCCCTCTCTCACCACTTCGCTGCCTAGGCATCATCCCAGCCCACTGTGATGGTTGATCTCACAGGTCAACTTGGCCAGGTCCTGGTGTCGAGTTGTTTGGTCAAGAAAGCACTGGTCTGATTGTTGCCTGGTGAATGTATTTTGTAAATCAATTGTTTGCATCTACAGTCAACAAAGGGGACTGCCTTCAGCAACCAGAGGACGCCCTCATCCAATTAGTCGGAGGCCTTAAAGCAAAACTTGAGGATTTCAGCTGGGCTGCAAGAAGAATTTCTATGTCTACGTCAGCCAGCCCACGTCACCTGGGGCATTCAATGCCACCTTCGCCGGAGTTTCCAACTTGGGTTCTGCCCTACAGAATTTGGTCCTGCCAATCCCCACAGTCGTGTGAGCCAATTCCTATAAAAATTATGTTAATTTTTACACACAAACACATCCTTCGGTTCTGCTTCCTGGAGACCGTTACTCACCCACACATCCTGACCTCCTGTTGCCATATGCCCTGACAGAACTTTACCTTGTCCTGAAACCGAAATTTTGCCTAATCAAGAAGGCTGATGAGGTGAAAAGTGCGTGGACCTTGAAACCAAGCTGTGTTTAAACTCTCCCTTTACTATTTTATAGCTGGGTGTCTCTGCCCCAGCTATTTCCACCCTCAGTTTCTCACCGGGAAAAGGAAGCTGATGAGAGTGATATCCATGGCCGAGGCTGTTGAGAGGATTCAATAAGACAATGCGTGGAAATCGTTCTGCACAAGGCTTTGCTCACAACCTGCAACACGTAAGCTGCACCGGTGGAACAACCTCAACTGCAACAATAAATACGGGCCCAATGGCTTTTAAACTAGGACTAGCCGCTTTCTTGGGTATGAACCCGTCTGCCGGGAAAGATGAAGCATGGGGCAGGAGAACTGCTGCCTGTGAAGGTGTGAGAAGGTGTGAGAATACGGGAACAATGGCTGGAGATGGCCCCGCCCCTCCGACCGCACCCTTCTGTGCCCCTTATCCAGGTGGACAAGCCCCGGCAGCCACTCCCAGACCCGCCACCTCCTCCTGCTCTCGCCCACCCGGGCCCCTCCCCACCCCATCTGCCCTTTTGCAATTCCAGTAAATCTCTCTATATACCCCCCAAGATATCCCCACTCATGGCAGGAAATTCCAATGGAAATTTAAAACTTGACGTGTGCAACAAGCAACAGCCCTATTTCTCCACCAGTTTCTCAAAATGCTCTTTTCCAAAAGCACCTCTGCTCTCACTGCTTGGGTCAATTAGTACAGCCGTCCTGACTGGTGAAACAAGGAGCTTCACTAGTGTTCAGAAGGAAAACCAGGCCACAGCAGAGCTGCAGAGCAGGAGGGATGCCCCGGTGGGACGCCCCGGTGGGACGCCCCGGTGGGATGCCCCGGTGGGATGCCCCGGTGGGACGCCCTGGTGGGATGCCCCGGTAAGCCGCACAGCTCCTGGGCTGTGCAGCCAAGAGCTTAAATGGACCTGGTTGTCTGCCTGATGTCAACCTCAAAGTGAACGATGTCATTCAAATACCCTACTTTCCCTTAGAAACATAACAGGAATTTCCTTTGTGACCTCAAGAAAAGCCCTTTTGGATTCCATCTTCTCAGTTTGAAGGAGTTTCTGTTTCTCAATTTTTAATACCCATTGGCTAAAATAACTTTCATTTTCTTAACTTTCATCACCTTATCTTTCTCAAGTATCAAGTGGTGCCCTCCACCTCATTCCAGAATTCCATGATTTGGTGAACAAAGACAAATTCCATGCCATCCACTCTTCTCACACCTTCACAGGCAGCAGTTCTCCTGCCCCATGCTTCATCTTTCCCGGCAGACGGGTTCATACCCAAGAAAGCGGCTAGTCCTAGTTTAAACAGAGCTTAGCCCAGCATCAGACAACTGGAGCTAATCAGCTTCACAATATGGTACCAGGCTCTGTAACATGCTCCCTAACATGATGCTCCCCGGCCTTCTGCTCATCTTGGTACACATAGAAAGTCACACAATTTGCCTGGTTCCCTGGGGTAACTGGATGAAGCTGCTCATAGCTGGAGTCAACTAAGCCGTGGCCCAGGGGTAGGGGTGGGGGTGGCACCCCAGGACCTGCCTGGCTGCCCCAAGAATTAGGGGGAGCAGTCTCTCAGACACACCTGTAATCCATTTGAGGCATCTTGGCATGCCATGGCACCCCCATTGGGAAGCTCTACCTAAGGTTGTCTTATTACTCAAGAGACCAATAGAATGCTCATTCCATTAAATAAAAGCTTCTCTCCAGAAGATTCCAAGTCTATTTTTCTCCATGGTGTTAGTTCTGTGAAATATGTTTCCCACTCAGTAGTCAGTGCTTTGTCATGGTCGGAAAGGGGGATGACCTGAGAGCTGCAGTAAAAAATCAGGAGCCATGTGGATTCTGAATTTATGATTCAGCAGCCACAGCTTCTGACTCACTCACACTTAGATGACCTGTGGAAAACCGCGGGACTTCGACAGGCCCTAATCAGACCAGCCGGAAAAATGACATCAGAATAGGTTTCTACTGGAAACCAAACACTGTGTGAAAATTGAGACTTCCTGAGCAGATAAATTAAAAGCAAGCTGTACAGGAGTACATGACAAAAGCCATATGTTGAGCTTGAACAGAAGCAAGGCTGCAAGCACACACAGACCGTAATATCACACAGTATCACAGTCTTGCACACCTATAAACCACTGAACAGGGACAAGAAAATCACCTGGCAACAGTCCTTTCTGTGTCACAAGATTAAGTTGTAAAGTCCATGGGCTCTGAATCCAGGCAACCCCAGGGTGGAATCTTGTTCCTTGGTCCTGGCTACATGACACGTGACATTGGGTGTGTCACTCCACTTCCTTGAATCTGGCTGCCTTGTCCGTAAAAGAAGGATAAAAGCACTGTCATAATTACCGCCATAGATACCAAAAAGGCATTGGACAAAAATCCACCATGGATTATTGACTTTAAAAAAGCACCTAATAAAAGAGGAAAAGATGCTACTTCTTTAAGAAAAGCTCAATGGAGAAACATTAGAGGCTGCACCCTCTGCAGCCACGAGGAAGTCGGGATACCCACCTTCACCGCTGTAGTTTCACGCTGTACCAGAAGGATTAGCCAAGAGGAGAAAAATTATAAAAATTGGAAGGGAAAAGTTCTGGTTTCAGGCAAACATGGAGTAGATGCACATCTCCCTATTCCTCCTGCTAAAACCCCTGGACATGATCTATAAAACAAACATAAAGTCTCAGAAAGGCAGAGAGAAAAAGCCAGACTGGCTAGGGACTTTGGGGTCCAAAGACCACCACAGTGGTGAATTCCCTGGGTTTTCTTTTTGCCTTGTATAAGCCAGACTGGGCACTGAAAGATTTGGCAACCCAGATGGGAAAAGACAGCCCAAGAAAAGCCAGCTCTCTCTAGCCAAAGAAACCGCAAAAGGAGCAAACCAGCAAGACAGGAAAGTTTAGACAATAACTGTCATACCCCAGCAAAACATCACAGAATTTAAAAAATCATGGTCTGAGCCATCTGCATCAGCAAAGGCTCTCATCTTCACCTGGTGGTAATGTGGCACCGAACCCACCCACCCACTCCCCCTGAAGAGTGGCATCAAAGAAGATCAAGGGAGCAGCCAGGGTTTGCATCTATGCCCAATGGTAAAGAGGCTCCCCCTGGGGTCAGTGGAGGCCACATGGGGATTGTGGGCTTCCACTCCCAAACAATGATAATGAGGTGCCTTTTCCCCATCCTGCCTGTGTCGGAATGGCTAGACAGAGTTAGGACAGTCACCATCATCCATCAGTAATGAGGACCCCTTTGTGCAGAGTCAGTGGGGGCCAAATGGGGAGCGGAGGCAAGGCACCTGTGCCTCCCAGCCAGGATGGTATCGACAGAGGCCCAGGGGGAGCCTGAACTGCCTCCACCACCCAGCAGTAACAAGGCACCTCTTCCATGTCTCCCTCGAGCGTCAACAGAGGCTGACGGTGGTGGAGGGACAAGGACGTCCACACCCACCTGGCAGTAGTGAGGCAGAACCTTGTTCCTCAGCCATGTGAGGTCAGAGGAGGCTTCCTAGAACAGAGGAATTAAATAAGTTCCAAAGTCTCATTGCATGATGCCCAGAATATCCAAGATGCAATGAAAACACCAAGAACCAGAGAAATCTCAATTTGAATAAGGAAAGCCAATCAACAGTTGCCAAAACAAAGATGACACAGATGTTGGAATTATCTGAAAAGCATTTTAAAGCAGCCATCATGAAATGCTTCAATGAGCAACTACAAATATGCCTGGAATAAATGAGAGAAATAGAAAGTCTCTGCAGGGGATAGAACCAAACAGCTTTTAGAACTGAAGAATACAATAACCAAAATAAAAACTCAATGGATGGACTTGGGGAAAAAAAAGAATGGCGATAACGGAAAAATCAGTGAACTTGAAGATAGAATGATAGAAGTCACCAAATCTTAACAACAGCAGAAATGGATTTTGGGGAGAATGGCTTAGAAGTTCAGTGGCTTCTCTTCACGTTAATTCGGGGAGGGGGAGGGGGATTATATCAACATCACTGATCACTGGTGATGATGACCTTGTGGTTCAGTCAGATTTCTCAAAGTAAAGTTACTATTTTTCCCATTCCACGTTTTATCCATTCAACGCAAGTCACTAAATCCAGCCCACTTTGCAGAAGAGTGAAATTAAAATCCTCTTTCTAAAGGGATTTGTGGACATGTGTGAAAACCACCACAATAATTAATAAACATTTTGGGGGACAGATATTTTAAGGCCATGTAAATATCCGGTTTTTCCTTAAAGTTTCACCAACAAATTTTAGCATTCACTGGTGGCTCTCACCTGAAGCAATTATTACTGTGGTGTTCCCATGGCGATGTTCTCTTTTTCTTGCTCCTCCTGCATGTATTAATTGGAATTCTTCTGCTCATTCTTTTTAATAGCTATATAGTAATCCATTGGAATGTTGAAACCTAATTTATATAAATAGTCCCCTATTGTTGGGCACTTAAGTTGCTTCAAAGTTTAGCTATTTTAGACAATATAATAAATTAATTATTCCTGTATAACACAGAACTTATAGCTCACAACTGTAAAAGTATGTCTCTAGCATTTATCTTATATATACACCTAGAAATGCTGACACAATGAGAAATATATTTGTAATTTTGTTACCTACTGTTGAATTGTGTTCCATAAGGACCTGCTATTTCACTCTCCCACCAAAATGGTGCCAGTGCCTGTTAACCATTACCTTGCCAGCAGTTTGGATTTGTGCCAATCTGATAGTTAAAAATGGTATCTGAGCATAGCTTTAATTTCCATTTGTCTACCATAAGTGACATTGGATTTAAGGACAATGTCTATTTACTTTGCTGTGAACTCTCTGTTCATTTTTATTACTCAGTTTTCTACAACACTGATGGCTTTTTTCTTCTCAATTTTTTGAAGATCTTTAAGTATTAGAGAGATGAAACTTTTGTTTATGATTTTGATTACAAATATTTGTATAATTTGCCTTTAGTCTTTTAACTTTGCTAATGCAAATTATGTCTTTTTTTTTTTTTTTTTTTTTTTTTGGAATGAGAAGTTCACTTCTTCTAATGTACTTGAATTCATCAACCTGTTCATTTATAGCTTCCAGATTTTGAGTCATATTAGGTACCATGTCCTTTCTTGGATTATAATTGAATTCTCCCATGTTTTCTTATAATACTTCTATGCTTCATTCATTCATTTTCACATTTAAGGGTTTGATACATTTGGAGAGGCTAAGCATTCTTAAACTTAGACTTTGATATATTAAATATGCATATTTAAATTCTAAGATAACTATAATTAGAGGAAGAAAAGAATGAAAAAGCACTAGATTTCATCAGCTCTAAGATGCACCCTCCCACACACACACATTTTAGCACCTCTAGTTGGGATGCATCTTACCATTGAAAGTGTTTGATAGGCAGTGTCAGCCAGGCAGAGGTCTGATGCAATAGCCTTTGTGTGCGTGTGTGAGAACATGGAAATTACCTGTGGTAGCATGACTGGACTGCTACAAGTCCTCGGTGTTTCAGTCAGCAAACCACGTAAAGAACATTAAAACAGGGATCTGACACCCAGTTGTTTGCCCAAAACCTTGCATTAACACGCTCTGGTAAGACCACGAAAGCATCAGCCAGCACTTGCGCGATTACTGTCCGAGTCCTGGGATAAAATCCTCCAGACAATAGCAGAGCACTCTAAAAATGCTGCCTCATCAATGGACTTGATGGTTCAGAGAATGGACTCTGAATGTGGAAGTCAGTAGTATTCCTTGATCAATTTATTTCACTCGTATGTCCTTTTTTATGTACACACAAGAATTATTTGGGATTTTTAAAAAAATCTTTATCTAAATGTGCTTAAAAGAGCTCTTTCAAAAAATATGAAATAATCATTCTAAGTGATGGTAGCATTGCAAAATAGTTAGATTAGGGATTTTTTCCTTTTTAGTGATGTAAAAAAATAATGGTGAGCTAACAATCAATGACATCTTAGACTCAGTTAAGCATAGTAAAAACTACAAAGAAAACAATAATTTAAAGAAAAACAAAGCAAATTAAGGAAACATTGAAAAGACCAGACAAATAACATAAAGCAGTATCCAAGAATATCAGCAACCAGTAATAATTATAAATGTACTAAATGTACTAAAACTTCTCAGGCTGTCAATGGATTGTTTACAAGAAACAGAAATAAGATATAAAGAGACAGAAACATAGAGATTAAACAGATGGGAACGATATGCAAATAAATAATGTCAAAAAGAAGTAGTTATATTTAATATCAGACATAAACTCTAAAACAAAAAAGAATACTAGAGCTAAAGATGTTCATTATGTTCATTACATAATGATAAAAAGTTCAATTTACTAGGAAGCTAGAACAACCCTAAACTCATATACATTTAATAATTTAATCTCAATATATGTGAAACAAAAGTGAAAATTTTGCATAGAGAAATCAACAAATCCATTATCATGGAAGGTGATTTTAGCACAACTCTCATTAATTAACAGATCAAACAGCTAGAAACTCAGAAATGATAGAGATGATTGGAAAAAACATATTTAACAAATTTGATCTAATAAACATAGATCATTCAGCCCAAAAACTGAAGAGTACAAATTATTTCCAAGCACATGTACAAGAACATTTATGAAAATCAACCACATATTTGGCCATAAAACAAGTCCAACGTAATATACTTCACAATATTGATATCATACAGATCACATTCTTTGGTCTACTCTGATCACAATGCAGTAAAATTTAAAATCCAATAAGAAGATAGGTTTTGGAATTAAGAGCCATATATTGCAATACTCATGAGTCAGTCAAAGAAAAAATTAGACTATATTTAGAACTATATGATAATAGCATACTCTACATCATATATACATACACAGTATGTAGAATGAAGCTAAAGATGTGTTAATAGGAAAATTTCTAGTCCTGAATACTTAAAATAGGAAAGAAAGACTGAATATTAATGAGCTAACCATTCAACTTTAAAAGTAAGAAAAACAATGATAGAATGAAGAAAGTAAGAGAAAGAAAATAATAAAGATTATAAACAGAAATTAATAAAATAGAAAACAAAGCAAATATTTCGTTCTTGTAAAACTGGATGAAACTAACACACTTCTGGTAAGACTCTGATACCATAAAGGGGGAGTGGCGGGAGAATCAGGCACAAATAAACAATATCAGGAATGAAAAACACAGAAGAAATAAAAAATGATAAGAAGATAGTATGGATGACTTTATGCCAATAAATTAAATAATAGAAAATTGACAAATTCTTAGAAAAATATAACTTCCCAAAATGGACTGAAGGAACTTAAAACTTTAGTCCTAAAACTACTAAATAAATTAAATGTGTACTTTAAGTACCTCACACAGACATACACACTCACAAATCATAATCTCTTAAGCCATCACACCAGGCTCAGGTGATTTACCAGCAAAATCTACAGAAAATTTATGGAACAAAGAATTCCAGTTTTGGAAATAAAAGTATTTCAGGGACTTGTAAAAGAGGGAACACTCTTCAAATCACTTTATAAGACTAGACTGACTTTAATAGCAATATTTAATTCGGATAGCATAATAAAGGAAAATTACTCAAAAATTAGTATATTAACAAACTGAATCCAGCAATGTATAAAAGATTATATATCATTACAACATCTCAACCAATGTAAAAAGATACTTAATAGATTTTAATACCCACCCATGATATATTTTTTTTTAATGAGCTAGGAATAGATGATAACTTCCTTGATCTTCTATTTTTTTAAAAAATGATGAGACATCTCTCTCTTTAAAATTGGAAATAAGACAAGGATGACCACTCTCATTTCTTCTATTGACAGTTGTACAATATTGTGTATATTGATCACAGCCAATGGTATAAAGCAAGAAAAAGAAATAGCAGGTATAAGGTTGAAAGTAAGAAACCAAAGTGTCATTGCTTAGTAGAAAATCCCAAAGAAGCTACAGATACCATTAGAATTAATAAGTGTAATTAACAAGACTATTGGATAAAAAATCAATATTAAAAAGCCAATTATAAGTCTATAACCCAGCAATAAATAGCAAATGAAAGTTTTAAATCATAATCTTTTACTATATCATTGAAAATAGAAACTTAGAAGGAATTAATCTAACATAAAATGCATAAGCCATTCTCTAGGGAAAATGATAAAACTTTACTGAAGACAGTAAACAAGGCCCAAATAAATGTTTATGATTAGACAGCTGAATTTTGTTAAAAAAAAATGTTCAATTCTCTTGCAAATTTATATACATATTCAATACAATTCTAATCAAAATCCCAACATTTTGTGTGAAATTTAACAAACTGATTCTAAAATTGATACAAAAGAGTAATGGGCCAAAAATAAGGCAGGCACTACTGAAAAATACAAGATAGGAGACTGGCCTACAAGCTATTCAAGACAGCTACTGGTACAGGGCTACGTGAATGGATCTGCACACAGCCAGCGGCTCCGCCTGCCATGACACCCATCCCAAGGCAAAATTAGCAAACAGAAAAACAGACACACACGCGTGTGTGTGTTTAAAAGGGAGAGGAAGGGAATGCCACTGAAAACAGGCACACACTAAATAATAAAGATAGAGGTAACAAGGGCTGACATCTTTTGGACACCTTTTGCTAAGCCCTTCTGGGGATTTGTCCTTTTCAAGTCTCATGACACCAATACAGAGTAAACACTGTCATTAGCCTTTTTGAAGGAGGAATAACTTGCCCAAAATCACAAGATAGCAAGAGCCCAAGAAGCCTGACCCCAGAGTGGCTTCTGCCCTCTGCACTACAAAGCTCCAGGTCAACATCGGGGCCTAGCTCCGGGGAAAGAGGAGGCAGGAGGGCTCAGCCTGGCCACCAGTTTCCTCCCTGCCCCAAACTGCTTCCACCCTGTCGTCCGACGTCCTGCACTTAAGTTTAAGCAGGTCAGAGAACCATTATTTTAAAAGTCATGGGTTAACAAACTCATTGTAAAATGCCAACACTTCTGCGATTATCATGGACTTGTTAGCCATTCAAATGGAAATGTGAATTAATAGAATACTTTTTCCTAGCAAAGACAATTATATTGAAGAAGTGAGACTGGGGAAGCGGGGAGAAGCTAGAGGTAGAGACAGACAGTTGAAGTCCCTTGCAATAAGATGTAGATAAGAATATCTAATGAATACTAGAGACCTTACAGTGGTGAAAAGAGTAGGATTTGGCAACCGCTTTTGTCATACTTGGTAAACTCAGACATAAGGACAGGGATCCTTAGGTAACTGTATGTCATCACACATGATGGAAGGGACATGTCAAAAAGACTCACTGAGCAAACCTGACTCTACCACCCCCTCACTTCTGGAATGTGCTAGGGTTTCAACCTTCTGCACATCAACATGGAAACCCAGTCCAGTGGATTTGGGTAATACTGTGTAACTGAGGCAAGCACTTGGCCATTGCAGCTAAAAGGTGAGCTCCTCTGTCATCTACTCTGGAGTCTTCTTGTTTTTCCAAGTTCCTCTTCTTGTCCTGTGGGGTTCCTGGTCACCCCAGGTCTGAATCTGCTTGGTCCTCGGTCATGTTCCCTTTACACGCAGTGACTGTCTGAATGAAGCAGGCTGTGTCCCTGCCTGTTGTTCCCCAGCTGTCATGGGAACACTCCTTGCAATGGACCAGGCTGGCCAGGCTAGCCCAGGCTACGCTGCTGCAACCAGCTAGCGCTTACGTCCCAGCGACTTAGCACAACTAACGGTTCTTCTCCTTCTCGCTACGCGTCCACCCCAGGTCTACGGTGGCTCTGCTCCGCATAGTCCCTCAGGGATCCAGGCTACCTGAAGCTCTGCCTTCTTATAGCGACACCATCCAGCAGCCTCCTCCCTTGCCACAGCGAGTGAAGACAGACTGGAGGCGCACGCGTGGGGGGTTCACCATCTCAGCCTGGATGTGATGTGCCCACTTTTGCTCCCATTTTACTGACCAGAACCAGTCACATGGCAGGTTCTAGCTGCAGAGGGCCTGGAGGCATAGGGGAGCACATGGGGCATTTGGTGAGCCTCCTGTCCTCTTTAAATCCAGCAACATCACTGAGGCATTAAAATCAAAGACTTTGTCCCAAATATGGTGAAACCAGTTTTTCTTTTGTGTTGTCTCAGCCCAGTGGGTGCATAAATACCAAGTTGTTGTGTTTTCTTTTTACCACTAATTTCAACTCGAGATAATTTTATGTTTGATTTTGCATTTTGTAAATGGAATCTGTTGGCACAATGTGGCATGTATCAGGGACTTTGAGCCCCAACTGAAATGCAGTCTGGCCTCCTGCCCCAGAAACCTGCCTCCCCAGGAGGGGTTCTCATGGCCTACTCCCGTATCCCCCCTCAGTGACTATTGTCCCCTCTGGCCCCACTGGGAGCACGAGGAAGGTCAGGGCCGGTGTACATGTGCCCCTGCACTATATCACAGTGAGAGACCTGGGAGCCTGTGAAGGTCTTGCCCTCCGAGGCATCCCCATGCCCAAGGGAGCCCCAAATTAAATAGAAACGAGGAAGCACTATAACAAGCCCAGAGAGATACCACGGAAGAAAGGAAAAAGCTCTTTTCTGCTTTTTGCACAAAGAGCCCTGCATTTTCCTTTTAACAGGGCCCCACAAATTATGTAGCCCTCTGCGTGGGAGAAAATAATGAAGTCACCACAGTGAGAGAAGCAAAGGCCAAAACTGGAGCGGAGGTTTGAAACTGTAAAGCCCCTGATTCAAGCTGCTCCTGAAGCCCATCCTTACTTGTGGTTCTCTGAGATACACCAGTATGTTATTTCTTTTAAACAGTTTTAGTTGGATATTTCATTGCCTACAACCAAAAGATTCCTAGCTAACAACAGCATGACTGCATATGATATGAATTTGAATTCCTCAAATTTGAAATAGTGTGAAATTTTAAAAATAACATAAATGAACTTTGTATGCAAAATTTGAAATAATTTTGTGAAAATTCTTCTGGGATCACATCATTTCAAAGCTTTCTGGCTGAATGAATTATAAACTATGTTTCACATTAAGATCACATGTTAGAACCATTTTAGCTATTAAATGAAACAACCACCATCTTTTAACAATATCCCATAAATCATGCTGCTGTCTTTGAGCTCACAACTTGTGTGGGTTATTTAACATTTGCTCTCACTTGTAATTTAAAATCTTTTTATATCCTGTAGTATTATCATCCAAGCATTCACGAAGCAGTAATTGTGCTAGCACCAATAGTACAGATGAGATGTTATAACCGCCTGTGAAAAACCAACTGCCACTCTACGCTTGCTTTTAATTAGCAGATAAAGCTAGAAAAGCAGCAGTAAAACAGTTGCACTTTCAAATTAAAAAAAAGAAACAACCTGTATAAATCCGAGGACAATGGAAATTTTGCCACAGACACGGCTGCACAGGAATGTCGTACAATACGCCCCAAACTCCAAAAGTTGAAATGTGTGCACTTCAAGCATGCATTCTCTCAACTTTATACGTTTTCATAATTTTATCTATCAAAGAGCAAAATCAGTGTTGAATTACGTCAGATTTGAACGGGCACGTGCCCCTCAGGCACACCGTGGCTGCCCGGGGCCGGCCCTCTCTTGGCAGCCCGAGCCTCAGGCCGTGACAGGGGAGTTTCTGGGACAGGCTCTCCCCGCCTCTTGGCTTGTCATCAAAGCTCATCAAAGGGCAGCTCCCCATCACCAGCCTCACAAAGGCAAAGCTGAGAAAACATCCTCCCAGAGGCTGGCGGCAGCCAACACGCTAACCCCTCTCACACCAGTCGGTTCCAGGAGGGAAAAGCCAGCAGCGGACAGGAGACACTGCTCTCGGCATCCCCGTGCCCTTTAAGGATGGGCCTGGCCGGGGCCAGCCTGGCGAGGTCCTCCTGTCAGGAGAAAGCAACAATGTCATCACATGAGCAGCCTCTTGGGAGAAACACATTCTTCCCCCTACCATGAGCAGATGCCACACAGATTTGGTGCATCATTTGTAAATGATTTCAAAGTTTATTTGTCTATTCCAAGGAGATTACTGGAATCTCCCACTGCATTTTAATGTAATTGTTTCCATGTTGCATAGGAAGTTTGGGCAGCAACGTGATCATCTCTGATGTACAATGCGATGGCTGAGACACCGCATTCACGCTGAGCCCAGCGTCGCCATCAGGGCCGCCACCCTCCAGCCCCCGGCCCTCTTCCGTGGTTCACAGCCTGTACTGGGAGCCCACCGGGTGCAAAGCTGGGACTCAGCCCTGGGCAGGGAACGGATTGCCCCGTGGGACAGAGCCCTTGCCTTCACCCAGGTGATGCTTTACCTCTGGGGTTGTTGAATTCCACCTTCAAATGACTCTTGGTGATTATAATCATACACAGACTGCCACACAAAAGAGTATTATGTAGAGCTTTCTTGTTGAAGTGAGGGGGGCAGAGTTCCAGAAATCTCCTCCCTCACCCCCAAATCCCTCACGCTGGTAGGATGCCCAAAGGATCCCTCAGACTCTGTGAGAACTGGATGCAAATCCAGAGATCATAAACTGTAAGTTACTCCTAGAATGCAAAACCATGGGAAATTTAACCAAGAAAAAAAAAAAAAAGGCCCCCAAAGAAGTGAAGTAAAGACCAATTAGCGACCACACTTAATGCCTAAGAAACTTGGGCAAAATTATTCAAAGCTGAATTGATCAGGTTTGGGAAGCTTGGGGGCCCCGCAGCACCTCCATTCAGTGGCCTGATGGAAGAGAGCGCCCAGGAGTACCCAGAGGATTGCTCACCCTCTCTTCTCGAGCAGGGCCTCACGAAGCTTGCACCAAAGGTGCCTTTCCTTTTCAGAAAAGCAAACAGGAAGGGGGCAGACGCATCTCCCGTTGTTCTGCACTTTGTGTTTCTCTCATTCTCAAACTCACTGTCTTAGTTTGCCAGAACTGCTATGAAGAACGCCCCACGCTGGGTCGGCTCAAGCAGCAGCACCTGCTGTCTCACGGTTTGCGGCCAGCAGTCGTGCCGCCTCCCAGAGGCGGCAGTGTCCTGGCGATGGCCTTCCGCCACCGCACAGCAAGGCCCCTCTCTCCTCTGGCTTCTTCTGTGTCCGAGTGCCCTCTCTTTATAGGGCCTGCAGTCAAAGGCATTAAGAGACCCCATTCAGTCTGGCCACACCTCCAAAGATCCTAATTACAAATGCGTCCACACCGGGGACCTTAACATATTCACAGATGCTATTTCCAAATGGGTTCACACCCGGAGGGATGTGGATGAAGATTTGAGTAGGTCAATCCCCCAACCTTCCTTGAACTTGTCCCTTCCTTAGGGCTGTCGCTCCCCCTAGTCCACCTGCCTAGGATGCTCTCTCCACGCCCACCCAGCAGGGAGGACTCCTTCTTGACCTTGAGGTCTCAGCTTCACCATCCCCAAGGACCCTCCACACACACATCACTTTATGTTATATTAAACACAGCACTTATCAGACCCGGTCTTTCATTTATTTGTGTACTCTGTGTCTCCCTTTGCTCTTAGTAGACTGTAAGTTCCACGAGAGCAGAGAACACTTTTCTCTTGGTTGCTGCTATAATCTCGATGGTTAGAACTGTGCCTGGTCCATAGTAGACACTGGATTAAATCTTCACTGACTGAAGGCATGAGTGGGTGGTAGAATGCCTCCCTCTCCTTTGCGAACTGTTTGTTCCAAGTCCTTGTGATTAGGGTGGAACAGTCAGTCCTACTAATCCCCACCCCTGACCACTGTGATGGCTCCAAGGTTAGGACATGTGTACAGAGCAGAGCAAATTAGAGTCTCCCTGGGGAATTGTGTACATGGAAGCTGATGGAACGAAACCACTTTCCTCTGGGCTGGGCTAGTGCAGGTCTGGAATGCTCTAAGGCCATGCACTCCTCCCCAGTCTGTAGAGAGAAAACAAGAACCGCAGGCCTTACACACCGCTTTCCGTGTACCAGCCACGCCCAAAGAGCTCTCTGTACTTGAGCTAATGCAGTGCCCACCACAACCCACAAGAGGGGCCCAGGACCCTCATGGCATCACTCCAGGTGATGGAACTGAGGCACAGAGAGGGTAACCTGCTCAACAGCACATAGCAGTCTGGCTCCAGAGCTCTGCTTTTAACCAGTGTGTTCCACTGCTTCTGGGCAGCAGGAAAAAATGACGCAGCCCAGGAGGAAGGCTGAGTTGAGATATGGAAGGAGGGGCCTTGGTGGGTGGCTTTATCCTGGGATGCAGTGGAGTCTGTGGCCGGTTTCACTCCGGGATTTGCCATTCACTAAATCTCCCCAGGTTTCTGTCACCTGCAACTGAAAGGATCTTGACAAAAACAGAGAACGTCGCGGAAGGAGCTGGCATTTGAGAGAAGCAGCTCAGAACTGGCTACGCACTCTTGCGTTTGCATCTGTTTGTTGCAGAAAGAAATTAAGCTTTCTATTTTCAAACTGGGAAATCATCTGGATTTTCAATCAATCAAATAAGAATTGAAGACCTAGTGTATTCTCTGCCCTGTCTTGGGTCCCGTAAAATAAGCAGAGATAGTTAAGGAGCAATGCCCAGTGTACTTCCAGGACACTATGTTATCTGAATCACTTCTTAACCCAATTTCCTGCTGAAATGATACAACTAGTATGAGGAGAAACAGTCTCTGCTAGAGACAGGAACACATGCCTACTGAAGGCATGAGAAATGTGCAGGTGACAGGAGAGCCAGTGTGGGCATTGAGGAAGTGCCTTCCTGTCTGTCACCATCCCCCATCCAGCCAGGTGGCAAACCCTGCGAAGGAGTAGGCGAAGTGTGCCGCTGCCTCTGCCCCCTCCCAGCCTCGAAGCTCTCCAAAGCTCCCAGGATCAGAGCAAAGACTGAAGATGCCAAGAGGCTACTGAGCACCCACTTTCTAAACCAGACCCTGTAGACTTCAAGGCAGCAGACTGGCACCATTGCTCCCGAGCACAAGTGAAGCTCTCAAACAAATGGCCATTTCCTTGTGTCTTCAGCTCAGTCTTCTCTTACATTGACAAGGAAAACCTTCAAAAAAATGTGTTTTGTCTTGGAATGAATGGAACAATGACCTCTATTGGAGAAAAAAATCCAGACACATGAAAACATTCAGCAATTCAAAAAGGGAGATCCATCTGTATAGTTGGCAAAGTAACTTCAAACTCCACACACCTCTTATGCTCAAAATACAAAGCAATCTAAGGAACCATGGAAGTGTTGAGTATTAAAGGAGCAGGCTTCATGCAACCTACTCTCAAATGTTTAGAAAATGATGGATGGATGGGTGGATGGATGGATGGATGGATGGATGGATGGATGGATATAGAGCTAGATTGATGATAGATGATAGATAGACAGACAGATAGATAGATGAAAGATAGAACAAATGTGTCAAAATATTAAAAGTTGGTCCATCTGCCCCATGGGATCTAAGCCTCTCTCATTCGGAGACAGGGTGGGCATCACCATCCCAAAATCCTCAAGATTGAGAAATGAACAAACATAAGGATGGAAAGCAACTATGGACTAAAGTAGACTTATGATTATCCTAGCAATGGAAGAACTCGTATCACTGATATAAAGGCAGTGGCCACCAGAGGCTCTGAGAGGAGGGAGAGGGATGAATAGGTACGGCAATTTTGGGACATAAGAATTGCCCTGCATGGCATTGCAATGATGGATACAGGTCATTATACATTTTGTCAAAGGGATGTTGTTGATGTGGGAAAGGGGGGGGGGGGGATATATGGGAATCCCCTAATATTTTTGATGTAACATTTATGTAATCTAAAGTTTCTTTAAGAATTGAAAATAGTTTTTTTAAGTTGGTAAAGCTAGGAATTTGGGTAGGGGCTATTTTGGAGTTCTTTGTATTGTTTTTGCATTACTTTTGCAACTTTCCAGTAATCTTAAATCATTTCAAATTAAAAACTGTCCCCCACATACAAAGCAATGATAGAGAAAACACAAAAAGAGAAACAAAAAAAGGCAGAGTCAGGGCTGAAACCGAGCTCTACATCTTAATGGACTAGGGATGGAACGAAAAGCCACAAGCTGGCAGGAGTGGCAGCCTGGGGCTGCGGGAGGACGGCAGCGGGAGGACGGCAGCGGGAGGACGGCAGGTTCTCTGCAGAGCCCCCACCACCCTCCCACTTCTCACATGGTGGAAGGACACAAGAAAACCTGTCGCCGCCAGCTACGGAGACGACAGTTTTGTAGGAGCCTTGGCCTAGGAATTACGAAGAACAAAGACTGAGCTTCACACACAGAAACAGAACCAGGTGCCCGCCAGCTTGCTGGGGGGTCTGCAGTGTCCCCAAGGCCACCTGGAGCAGAAACTCTGAACTTCTACTAGACCTGGTTCTGGACAGGGACCAGCGCCCAGTGGAGGCGATTAAAGACTGCTGGATGAGGAGGGACGAGCGGAGAAGGAGAGATAGGGAACATAATAAACAAACCAAAGAAGGCTCATATGTAAAGTGAAACCACAAATTCAAATTGCAAAACATGGGAAGAAATCTAAAGCTCAGAAAACCAGCCAATAATGTCAGAGCATGAATTCACGGCAGATGAAATTCATTTCACATAGCAGTTTCTCAAGAGGCTTCGAACTAATTGTCTTTAGAATATTCAAAGGGATACTTGAAGAAATAACTTCCATTTTTTAAAAAATGCAAATTATGAAACAAAAGCAGAAGTAAAGTGAGAATAGGGGAAGGGAGTTTGAGCTGGCTTACCAGTGATGAAAATAGGTTTGCCAGACAAAGGCAGAGAACAACCTAACGTGGAAAAGTTGCGACGTGTGCGAGGGCACAACGACTTCAGAACGCACCGTGTGCTCAGTAGCTGGGTTGGCTGAGGGTTGAGTGCGGGCTGGACGGCCCAGCCATAAGCCTGGCAGGGTAGACGGAGACTCATCGTTGAAGACCCCGAGTGTGCTCGGTGGCTTCCCACCGTGGAGTTGCTCTCACCTTTGGTGTGTTCCCTTGGAAATCCCATCCTCAAGGACATCTTATAACCATCTATGCCTAAAACGGACATGGCAAAGGGAAACCACTCTCTATGGCACCTGTCTCCGCACTGGGGAACTCCCAGCCTCTAATATCAAGGGCTGCATCTGCAGCAGTTGTTCAGGGAAAGTGCTTCCTTGGCCTGTTCTTGGCCCCTGGAGCAGGATTCTTCCCCCTCGTATGGCACTTTTATTATTTGTAGCAACAGACAAGGAAGAAAATTAAGTATATGTATGTCTATGACTATATAACATGTGTAAGTGTGTGTGCCTGGAGAGCATATATACTTAAGTGCTGCTCTTTTATTTTAGGCCCATTTAGTATTTGCCAAATTCTGAATTGCAATGCTAGAAAGACTTCTATTACCGTATTTACTTAAAAGCATACATTAATTTGGAGTAGGACAAATTTCTCACGGTGCCTGGTACAAGGCCAGGCCCACTGGAGATGCTTAATATTTGTAAGACAACGTAGAGGTTTGGCCACAGCCGTTTTGCAGTACTAGGCAGCTGCTGCTGCTGAAATGTCAGCCTGTCCAGATTGGTTCTGCCACCTTAAGACCCAGGTAAGGTTTCAATTCCTTGTTGTAGCCTGCTGTGATTCCACCTGAGACCGACCTCCCCACCAGGTGTAAGTTCCCGGAACTTCTGTCACAAATGCCACTAACTGGTCTTGGCTTGAACAACAGAAATTCCTTAGCTCACGGATTCAGAAGCTAGACGTCCAAAATCTAGATGTCAGCAAGGCTTGCTCTGCCCCCCAAGACTGGCTTTCTGGTGCTGGCCAGCAGCCCTGGGGGTCCCCAAGCTTTCCTGGCACGTGACAGTACTCCTCTCCTTTCTCTTTTGGGTTCCCACCAACTTCCTGCTTCCCATTTCCTTCCTGTGGCTTGCTCTTTCTACGGCAAGGATTCCTAACCAGGGGTCCACAGACCCCCCAGGGGCCCAAGGAAAGATTTCAGAGGGTCTGTGAGCTTGAATTGAAAATACAAAAAAATATTTCTCTTGTGGGGACGTGTTGGCTCAGGTGTGATATATTTATTAAATAATACACAGCATAATGTGGACTTAGTATGATTTTTATTTTTATGTAGTATGTTGTGAGTGCAGTGGATAACTGCCTGCAAAAGGTAAGGATGGCAGAGATGGTTTATGGCTCTGTGGGAAAACTCAAATTTCTAAATGTTTGCCGAAAATGATGGTTTGAACAGATGCTGAACTGTGTTAAGTTACCAGGTATTTCCCATGTGCATAGAAAAAAGACTAAAAAGGATATTCACCAAAATGTTTATTGGGTTGTCTCTGTCATATTTCCTAGAAATTATGGGAAAGTTGTAAAACGTAATTTTGAATAATCCTGAAATTTAATTTAAAGACATGCCCATGTTGAGTGCCATAAAACGATCTGAGACGGGGTCCGTGGCTTCCTCCTGACTGGCAGAGGGGTGCGTGGAACAAAAAAGGTTAAGAGCCCCTGGTCTAAGGCCTTAATCTGGATTAAGCCCCACCCTTGTGCAGTTAGGCCACACCTTAACGAAAAACAACACCTTCTAGGGGCTCCCACCACAGGAACCCAATTACGCTTACAAACATGCCTAAGCCGGGGTACATAATCCAAGCCACCGCACCCAAGGTCCCCAGCGAGCAGTATCCAAGGCCTGTGCACAGGGTGCCTGCAAAGTGAGCCCTCAGCATCCGTGCAGCTCTTCTTTTCCTAATTAAACTGCAAAAACCTTGGGAGAGTGTATCTTTTTAAATAGATGGCTTTAATTTTGCTCTTGAATAGTTTTTTTTTTTTCCCCCTGATTACAAAAGCAATAATCCTTACAGAAAAAAATAATTCACCAATCACTTGCAATTTTATTGTCCAGAGACAACCCCATAAACATTTTGGTGAATATCCTTTTTAGTCTCTTTTCTATGCACATGTCCGTTCCTGTTCCAAACATCTGATTGTACCATGCACGACATTTTTAACTTCCTTTTTACTTAAAGATACAACATGGATATTTTTGTCAGTAAATTGAGTTCTACATCAGCCTAGAGATGATTACCATCCTCATTTCACTAATGCACAAGCGAGGCTCAGGAAGGTAAGTGTCTCTCCCCAGGCACATGGCTACTGGGTGGCAGAGCTGGCTTCGGACCCAGCTCTCCCAAGCTCAGTCCAGATCTGCTTCTACAGCGTCACTAGGTCAAAGTTCCATCAAGAGGTCACCGATGTCATGGGCCGTGCACAAGGGAGTTGGCAGCTCGCGGGCTTTGGGCTTCACGTGGTCTGTGCGAATCAAAGGTGGAGGGCCCGCGTGCTTGCTGGGCGCCAGCTGGGATGCCGTGTAAGCTCTTCACCTGGCCCAGCTGCCAAGACGCGGGAGCCGGGACCTGGGAGGAGGAAGCCGGGGCCTTTCCATGAGCAAAGCCCCTGCTGTCACTTTGAGGGGAAGAGAAGAGCAGGAGCGCGGTGGAGTGAGGGGACGTGGCTTCCGCACGGCCTTCGCTCCCCGTTGTCCCAGCACCGGAGATCATGGAGACGAGGGCTTCTAGGAGGCCGTTTTTCACGCAGAGAAGAGGGGCTTGGAGGCTGTAGAGGTGGCAGAGCGCGAGGCTGAGAACCAGAGCGGGGGAAGGAGGCCTCTGCATGCCCCGACGTCACCCCAGAGTCGCTCATCAGCCTTTAAGAAACCCTCATCTCCGCTCTCGGCAGTCATGATAATAGTGACCCATGACGATCGTGGATGACGTTGAAGTACTTTCTATGTGGTAAGAACCTTACATGTTATGTCATCCAAGCGCCAAAACGCCCAAAGAGTCGAGAATTATTTTCACTCCCTTTTCACAAAGGAGGAGACTGAGAGTTAGGAGTGCCCAAGGTAGCACACCTGGTCTCTAGAATTAGAGGCTACACTTTCGCTAACTTGCTCATCATCATTTGAGGGGGACATTCCCTGCCCTTACCACCCTCGCCTTGAATTTGTTTGCTTTGCTTTCCCCAGTTGGGAGACACGTGAAAGCATTCCCTCCTGACTCCTTTGGAGAGGCACATTGCCCCAGTTCCTCGGATGATGCATCAGAGCTCAGCGTTGTTACTCCATAGATTGGCTTTTGTTACCAGGACATTGATGGGCCATTGCACATTCCCATTCAGGCACCTCTGCCGTGGTGCCTGAGGACTTCCCATTCAGGGACACGAACACGTCTTCCAAAGGCTGGATTCATGGTCTCGTTCCAGATGTCTTATCAGAATTAAAATGGCTGAGCCGGAAGTACCCTGAGAAGCCATGGCGCCCCGCCCCACCCTCCTCCTTCTCCACTGAGGAAGCCGAGCCTCCGTCCCCTCAGCGTGCCAGCGGCCGTGCCCGTGAGGTGATACCTGCCTGTAAGGACGAGTCCCGGAGAAGCTATCTAAATTGTACCCAGCCTCACCAGCATTTTGGACATTGTATCTGGCAAAATGCCCTTTGATTCTGTTTCCACAAAATAATACAAAAAAGTAATTAACCCCTGAGCTCTCTCTTCTAAAAGGAGGAAGAAAGTGCTGAGAGCTTTAAGGTGGAAGGCGACCGTGAGTATAAGTAAAGAGCAGTGACCCAGGAGTAGGCTAGAAGGACAATTTCCAGCACCACATTTCAGACATAGAGACAAGGAGGCCCTTCCCACTCCTTCAAGGAATCACAAGTGCTTAAACCACCAGAGATGAGTGTGTTTAAAAGACTTGAGCAAGATGATCCCTGAAACAGACATCAGTGTTCTCACAGTGCTGGCCATCAGGGGTGGGGGGGGAGAAGAACTTGGAAGATGTCACTCGGAGACTTGCTGGGAAAAACAACAGCATCAGCAGGATTGGAGGGGGACCATCCCTGATTGGCACTGACAAAGTTGGGAAAGGGGGTGAGAATTACAAATGTGATTTGCGGATAAGTATAGAGTGGGACTCTACTTTAATCCGTACATTAGTGAATATAAATATGTCATCTGTACAGATGTGCCAGGAAAGGGGGCAAGGCAGGTAGAGCTTGGTGAGGAGGAAGCTGGGGCCACAAGGAAAGTGAGAGAGGTGAGAAGGTGTCTGGGTCAACGGGCTCAAGGTCTCGGCAAGATCAGGGAATTGCTCGAGCAGAAGGAGGAGTAAAAGGAATGGACGCTGATCGTTGAGCCCTCTGCTGTGGCTGCTGACATAGGAGCAAGTGCTGTGGAACATGGAGCCAAAGAGACTGGCCTCAGAGCTGTGACCCACAGAAGACAGAGCCCCCACAAGGCCTGGAGACATCTGCTGAGGTGTGCAAAGAACAATCCATGCAAGTGAAACCTTTCCAGTGGGCCTAAATACCGTGCTCCCTTCAGTCTGCCTGGCAGATCTGTGTCCTCAGGCCACCCCTTGACCCCTAAAAGCCCATCCAGCGCCTTCACTTCTCTCCCAACAAGGCCATTTCCATAATCAAGCTCTGATAATTCTCCCATCCTCAATCAAGCCTCCTCCAAAGCCATCCCTAGCTCCCATCCTCCCTTCTACGACTAAGTGTGAATCTCTTCCCGTTCTTAGGACCTGATGGTAACATTACATTGTGAGACCCAGTACTGTGCTGCAGCCCACTCAGCAAACCACACAGATGGCATATAACCAGCCACCTGGAGCAGAGAGGGGGAAACGGTGTCTTTAGGGTGAGAGAAGGACGTGGGGGAGAGCAAGGAACCCCTTCCTCTTCTTTCTGTCTTCTTCTCCCCTCCTTCCTACCTCCATCCCCCTCCCCAGTTTTCCCCTCACCATGTTCTGAGCTGCAGGACCAAAATCAACAGGGTCTTTAGTGCCAAAAGACTTCTCTGTGCCCCTGCATCATAGTCAGAAGGGCTAAGCCAATGGAGCAGACAAAGGCTCATTTTCCGTGATAAGCTCTGATTCTTTGTAGCCCAGCTACAGAAATAATGGAAATGTAGAACTTTATTGTGCAAAAAGCAAACAATGCCCATCAAATGCCTTGCATATTCCAGGAGAAATCCCAGCAACTTTCCCAATGGCAACCACCATTAATATTCATAACAACTTGGAGTGGCCGGGATAATTTACCCCATTTTATAAATGATGAGACTGAGATTAGGAAAGCAAGTCACTGGTCCCGGATCTCACCATTACAAGCGAACTCCTGGGACTTGGACTCTGACTTTGACCCCAAAGCACATACGCCTGCCACCCTCATACCACGCTGCCTTTGGTGAAGATGTGGTGAGGGGAGGAGACATTGTGGCCTCTTTGAAACTCAGAACTCGTCACTTGGGGATGTTCACCAGTATGTTCCGCCTGAATCCACGTCAAGCAGCTTTGAATGCTTGCAGTTTCTGGATGGTTCTCGGGCTCACCCTGATTTGTCCTGCCACAGCCAAGGCAGCAGCAATATTTGGCTTAAATGAATGCCAGACCAGGCTGAACTCAAAGAGATGCATGAAGAATATCAGTTTCACTTTCTGTCTTATGTTTAAAACAAGATTTTCCCCCAACAAATATTTGCTGCTGAAGACGTCCTTCATAAGCCACTGGCCCTGATTTTGCAACTCAAGAAACCATGTGGTCGGATGAATTTTAACCTTCACAAACCTACAAATTGCAAAGCCTTTCATTCTAAATTGTATGAAAGAGAAATATTCCATTTGAAATTTGCCAAATATCTTTATGAAGTGTTTCCCTTCTTTTAACTGTCTTTAAAATTAAGAAGCGTGATTTCAGAAGATTAATAACCATTAGCGAGGATATTTTTATTTAGATTTTTAAGGACTAGGCTAAAATTATTTCAATAATATTGTCTTCCTCCAAAAATAGTTGGTATTAAAGTGAAATTATTTACCAATTTAATGCATGTGCAGGAAAGAAACTCAGGAATAATGGATTTCCCAGGTCTCTCTTTACCAGTGGGGACACATTGTGTGGGGTAGGAAAGTGAGGTCTTAGAAGCCTGTAGCTGGGAAGCAGCCAAACCTGATGCTGTGGGCATGAGACTAGCAGGAGCCTGTGCACTGAAGGACTTTCATTTTGTTGTGGTGATGGTGGTTGTTTGGGGGTTGGGTTACTATTTATTTTCAGATATTTTCCCCTTCCTTTTCTTCTCAAACTGCTTCCAGAAGGGATCTGCTCCTATGCAGAGGTCCTTACTGAGAGGGCAGACAGTTTTGGGCCAGGATCATGGACTCAAGTCTAAGCCCTCGGGAGAGAGAGGCAGGAGGCTGAAGCCAAAGGAGCTGTTTGCACAAGCACAGACTCTGGAAGACATTGAGCTCCTGCAGCATGACTTGGGTCCCAAGGGACAGTGGGAGATGCAGAGTGGTAGTGGGGTGGGGGGTAACCATGAGAATTTGCAGTGGTGGGGACAGAAGCAGCATCCTTGGCACCAACATCCACTCTCTCTTAGATGGCATCTGCAGGCAAAGGTCTCACCCACCATGCCATCCCTCTCCCCACCTGCCCCCCACTCTTACAGAAGGCCCGTCAGTCAGCAGACATGAGCAAGAAAGGCTAGGACTGGAGAGCAACACTCATGGAGTCAATGAGTTCATCCTCATGAAACCTCCCTGGGACTTGGGAGTCCTAGAAATTCTTGGCTGGAGCATGAGCTGAGGGAGGGATGCTGGCCCTACACAGTGAGTCTGCAGGTACTACCCACTTGCCGATGCTTTCTGGCTGTGCTCCATCCTCAGTGTACCTCTTTCAACTCATGATGCATTGACCTTACGCCTTGGAGGATCTGACGGTCCCGGCTTATGATGAGCAGGTCTAGCCACGTGGTCACCAGCATCCTGTGACCCTGTGTTTTGTCTCTATCGGGGCCCAGTGTTATTCTAGCTCTGTGAGGTAGCGTGGAGTAGCTCATGCTTATTGAAAGGCCACATGTTCCCCTGGACTGCTGTGACAGGCACTACCTCTTGGAAACCTTCCAACCATCCTATGACATAGGTGCTGTTACTGTCCCCACCTAAAGAAAGGAACTCCACATCACACAAAGTTGAAGTCATTTGCTCAAGACCTTCACAGCGAGGAAGAGGTGGAGCTGGGATTTGAACTAGGCCGGTTGCTACTGGAATATGTTCTTTCAACACCAGGACTGTACCCTATATCTCAAAGGACCAACAATTTCTCCAAGGATCTGAGGCCCCACTATATCCCAGGCTATAGGCCAGGCCCTGGGGAACTCAAATTTTAAAGTTTTTTTTTAATTTCTCCCCCTCTCCCACCCCCATTATTTTTGCACTCACTGTCTGGTCTCTGTGTGTTCTCCTGTGTCTGCTTGCCTTCTCTTTAGGCAGCACCGAGAACCGATCCTGGGACCTTCCGGAGTGGGAGAGAGGCGCTCAATCTCTTGCGCCACCTCCGCTCCCTGGTCTGTTGCGTCTCTTATTGTCTCTCCTCTGTGTCTCTTGTTGTTGCGTCATCTTGCTGCGCCAGCTCTCCATGCAGCCCAGCACTCCTGTGTGGACCAGCACTCTGCATGGGCCAGCTCTCCACTTGGGTCAGCTTGCCTTTCACCAGGCGGCCCCAGGAATCAAACCCTGGACCTCCTATATGGTAGATGGGTGCCCAATCGCTTGAGCCACATCCGTTTCCCATATAGCACCTTAACAGACTTTATTCCACTTGATCCTCATAACAATTCTGGGAGGCAAGCAGAAACGTTAATTTTATTATCATGTGCTAGGAAGGAAAGGGGGCCTCAGAGAACTTGAGCCACTGCCAGAGTCTAATGATGGAGAAATGGGTGGGACCAGGGCTCCCACCTGTTTTCCAGTTCCCACCAGGGCGCATTTTCCTTCCTCCAGGCTGGTTGATCTACTAACTCGTTCCACCCAAGTCTATCGAACCTCAAGTACGAGCCCAATATACTGTTAAGCTGTGCTGGAATCCCCTAATGGTGAACCTTCTGAGCAGGCCATGGCTCTGCAGAAGAGCCCACCCATGCCTGAGTGACGATGTGGCTTGCAGAGGCCAGCCTGGGACCACGGGGCCTGAGCCCTCAGGAGCTGCAACGTGAGCTCTCCTAGAAGACTGAGGTTATGAAGAAATGAGGCAGCTCCTGCCAGGTCTCCGCACAGAGGTGTGTAAACAATCTTCCTGAATTGTGTGGAGCCAAAGCGTCCCTGGCCCCAAACAAAAGAGACACGTGTACTCCCCCACCCCAAAGGCTGAGGGAACCTCCCTGCAGCAGTTTTAAAGTCTCATTTGGCAAAGACACAGCATCGGTTTCCAGAGCTTAGTGCGCCGATGGCCGCAGCCATCTTTCAGCGAATCTAATGAGCATCAGCAGTCACGGCCGCAACGTCCCTGCAAGTGCGAGATGCAGATGAGGGAGGCCTGGGGAGGGGTGTCTTTTTTTATCCCGCTCAGTTATTAGCTGTACAATTGTAAAAGCCCCCTCTCACTCTGAGATTAAAAGATCAATTTTTTGAATTGCTTATTTGTGAGTGCAGTCCATTTCTCATTCACCCTTGCAACCAAGGAGAGACAGAGTAACTGCCAGTCACTCATTCATTTATTCAGAGTAACTGCCACTCATCTGTTCACTTTTCTGTTCAATCATAATCACTCACTAAGTACCTGTGCTGGGTACAAAGTGTGGGAAAAAGTCAGGCTAATTAATACACGGTTCTTGTCCTCCAGGAGTCCACGTGTAAAAGCACTCCCAACCACATGGGATAAAAGTGCAACATAGACATGTAAGAAATAATCATGTGCCCATCAGACCGGGGGCCTCAAAGGCGAGAAGGAGCAGCAGGGCTTGGGAAGATCAGGTAGAGCTTTGCAGAGAACACTACGCTTGCATCAGATTTGAAAGATAAGCGGGGGGGTTCCAAATGGACTAGGGGAAAAAGGGTATTCCAAGTAGGAATATCTGCAGATAGAAAGTATGACGCATGGAATGGCATGGTATTTTTCTGAAAACGTTAGAGGCTTGGCCTAGAAGGATGTAGAAGGATGGAGGGTAGGACAGAACCGAGGCTGAACAGGTCCTCCACACGTGTATCAGGTGTGGTCTGACCTGCCTTAAGGTGGGTGTCCCATAAGACCCAGCCTAGCAAGAGCACTCAGTCAACAGAGGAGCTCGGGAAGCCTTAGAAACCATTAGCAAACTCCGCCGGGGGCACCTGACCTCACAGGCGCCTCTGAATGGCATTAGGTACTGAACAATCCCTGGAGGCAAGTCAGAAGGACCAAGAGGCAGGTCCGTGTGATGCCGAAGAGTCCTAGGCAAGCACCATGAACAAGCTTCAAATTTGAGGAGCTGAGCTCCTTAAGCCTGGGGCTGGACCTCAGGTCTCCGGTGCTGTGCCTGTAGTTATAAATGTAAAGCAAAGGGGGCCTGCCCTCACCCAGCTCATAGCCTGGCTAGGGTGATGGAAGTAGCACCCAAAGGAAGAGAACAGGGGGCACATCAGGCCCACATGCCACAGACTGTGCAACTGGGGTCAGGGAAAGACAGTTTAGCTGCATGGGCAAGCGAGAATCTCCAGCTCAGGCTCCTGAGAAAAATAAGATTGCTGACGAACTAGTAAACGCTAGACCAGGAACTGTTTCCATCAAGGGTGAATAATCCCCTGCTTCAGAGATTTTGAGTCTTTTTTGAGTCGAGAATATCCATAAGCATTTTATGAAAACTTGGGATCTTCTCCCAAGAACACACACATATAGACATCCATAGACGATGCTCTACATACTGTGTCATAGGGTTTATGAAGCGTCTAAAATTGATGGGATCCCCAAACCCCAGGTAAGGCCCCTGCTTTGTACCTGATGCTTTAGGGGCTCGTGTGTGTTGACCTACAAGGAAGCAAAATGGCGAGATGGTCCAGTCCTCCCATTGGAGGAAGCCCATGGACCATATGCCACATGCTTGGTATGTAGAGCTCTTCAGGTCGGTTCAGCTTGGAATCTGACTCCCAGGAGAGAAAGGAGGAGCATTTACAGAGGGTGCATTCTGTTTCGGGGACAGTGTTAGAATTGTGTCTTTTCTCTCTCTGCGTATTCATAGGGGCTGAAGCCTGGCACCCATGTCAACACGCGTAGGTCTTACCACTGGCATCTTCCTGATAATGCAGCAAAGCCTCTCTTCACAGTAGAAGAATATAAACAGCCACGAATGAGGCTGGCTGACTGAGGCTCGAGAAGGCGCTTTGTATCCTCCCAAGGCAGGGTCTGCACCGTGACCTGGGCCAGGGGGCCAGGCTGGCCCAAGCCCTTGCTGCCCTCGCCCTGAATGGTGCTGAGCCTCCCAGCTGCCCCTTCCCTTCTTCTTTCACCTCCCCTTGCTGTGTTTGAAAATACGGTTGTCCTCAAAGCTGCTCCCTACTAATTACTTTTTCCGAAGAGAACATGAAGCACTCACCTCTTCAGGGACTCATCCTCACCTCCGTCAACCTGAAACTCCTGAGACTGAACCTGGTCTGATTCTTCTCCCTCAACCGCCAGCTGTGCCCTCCTCCTGCAGACAAAGGGGCCCTCTTAAGTGTATGGCTGCTTCTCACACAACAAGGGCCCCATCTAGAGAACACTGGAAATCCCCCTTTCTCCTCCAACACAGGAAGTCTGTAGGCACCTCCAATTAGAGAAGAAAAAAGTGCATTCTTCACTGCAGCCGGCAGGAGGCAGCGGCTCTTCCAGTTTCCAGGCTTGCAAATCAAAAGCATGAAAACCAGAGTGCACCTTTTGAACCTCTTTCCCGTTCAGCCCTGATGTCCTCATGGTTTTCTCCCACAGCGTCCCTGCTAGTTTTGCTACCAGAGCAATAACCTTCTTTATGCATGTTTTAAATGTTGGAGGAGGAGCTGTCCAGTGATCTCAAAGCATGTGTTTTTGATTCTCATAAGATTATGGATACCAAAGGAATAAAAATGGAAATCACTACTGCCAAGATATGAAAGAAAGTTTGCATAGTAAAATAATTTAAACCTAACATTTGGACCCAATAAGGCAAAGGGAACGTTTTCCCCATATTTTTGGAAAATGTGCATTTTCTTCGCATTAAGTGGTACCAATAAAAAATAATGATTCTCACTCAGTTTATTTCTATGAATTAGATTGGCTTACAGTTTTCCAGGACCTGGTTTTGTATCAGGCTATATAGCAAACACCTGGGCATAAAATATACTCAGCTATTTACTTCCATGTGGGAAAAACGGATCACCATTCCTCTTCTAAATCTAGAACAAAGGTCAGCTGAAAGCAGCTAGTCTATTACTTTCTATCTGCTGGGAATGTGCATCACCTCAGTCACTTGTGCAGGCACAAAGGTCTCTGAGCAGACCAGGCATTCTCACAGATAAGTGGGACAACCCTTTCCCCATTAGGCCAGAGTGACCCTGCAATACCCACCGGCATGGACACTCGGCTCATCCTTGAAGGAGATGAAGAGACAGAGAAGACCAGATAACAAAGAAGAGTTAGAAGACAGATCCATAGGGACTTCATCCAGGAATATACTGATCTGGTCAAAAAGCTATCCAAGGAAAGCATGGCTGTTTAAATTTTAAATGTGGATGTGGATGAGGAAATAGGAAAATGGAGAAGAGGAATGAAAATGGGGAAAAAAGAAATAGAGAAGAGAGGAGAGAGGGGAAAAATGGAAGGCAGGGGAGAGATTAAAGTTAATGCTGGATCGGGCGCCCACATCGTTTCAAAGAGTGAAAGGAAGGCAGAAGGGGGTGTTCCTCCAGCGCTGAAGCCGTTGGAAAAAACAAAGCTCAGCCTGGAGTGGCCAAGCAACCACCCACCTCGGCGCCAACAGCGCTGGCTCAGACGAGCTCCACCACTGCCACAGCCGGCCGGACACAGCGAGACCCCCTGGAGACCACCTTTCCTCAGAGGCCAGATGTGACCAACTCCTTCCTTACCCATCCCGCAGATCTGCCGGGAGGCGCAAAGGAAGATGAACGTGAACGAACTGTGATTGCGATAAAATACTGCCCACATTGAGTGTGGAAGGTGGTGAATTGCTTATGATTCTTTGGAGCAAATGTCAGCTGGTGGTAAGTCCTCATGTCCACCAGCAGGGGCACTTCACCCACTGAGACTGAAACAAAATTACCTCAAACCCCTATCCCTCAAGCTCTAGGAAACCCGTCATCCACCCAATATCTCAGAGGATTCTCCAGTTCCCTCCAGCTCCGGTTTCCTCCTCTCGTGGAATTCTCAATCCCTGCTCCAGCTGCCACTGGCTGCAGGTGCTGAGCTCACTCTGCCCATCGCTGGAGCCTGCCCAGGTTCCTGCGTTTCTACACAGTACTGTGGACACGAGACTGGACGTACAAGACTATCACTGAGACTTGGAAATATGGGTCGCAGCCCAGCAAGCGACCTAAAATTCAGTGAGCGCCTCCTTTCTTAACAGTCCCCGTCTCCTCACTGGTCATCTGCTCAGAGACCCCGCCTGCCACCCCCTGGCCTGGCTCCTTGCCCTCACTCCTCTCCCCTCAAGCAATCAGCTTCCCAATCCTGTCCCTATACTCCCTGACCGCTTGTTTGGTTCCAGCCCAAGGGAACCTCAGCCCTGGCTACACATTAGAATTTCTTGGGAAGTTTTTTGAAAATATCGATGCCCAGACCCCAACCCAGACCAACTGACATGAGAGGGCCCCCGAGGTGGGGCAGGGGTTGCCCTAACACACAGCCAGTTAAAAACCACCTCCTCTCTAGCTCATCCCAGCCACGTCCTGGGGGGAGGTCGCCTTTCATACAAAAATGCCTTTAAGGCATTTCACAAAACAAAAGGCAATTCTCTCCCTGAGACAACTGCTTCCAGTTTTTAAACTGAACGCGATTTTTCCTGCCACAGCTATGATGTTAAGAAATTTGTGGTGCCGATATTCCAACAGTTGTGCTCATTCCCCAAGAGGAGCCTTTCGTGGGGAGTCCCTTGCTTTCTGTCTCCTGGCCCATTTTCCCAGGCCCCAAGGCAGCAGAATGGAAAAGGTGAAGTCCCAGGGATCCACACAAAGAGGAACTCAGCGGTTTTGATAAGAGACTTTAGGGCAGGTAGATATTCATACTGAAAAAGGACAAGCCGACATGATTTTGGAATAATGTTGACAAATGTCTTGAGCTGTGGTGAGAATAAAAGTAGCCCCGTGGTTTGATTCGTTTCTCAGAATAGATGAGAATGTTCTTCTGACTATTTCCTTGAGCTTCCAAATACGTTTCATTAATTCTTCTCTATTTGTATCCGTCACTCATCTAACCAACCTGATGGTGTGTGGCCTGTGCAAATCTCTTAACTTGGGAGGAAGGGGCTTCCTCCTTTGTATAAACTGAAAGGATGGGGCCAGGTGGTCCCCGAAGCCTTTCCAGGTTTTCGATGAGTTAATAACCCCGCTTTGTTAATTGATTTATTTATAGTCCATGGAACAATGTGCCATCCAGGATCTGGCAGAGCCTCTTTCTCCTTTTCACCTCCTCAGGTGCACACACACATGCACACACAATTGCACACACATATACACACAGCCCTAACAATAGGCTGAGGGGCTACAGACCATGTCAAGAGGCCCCGCTGGCAAAGGCTGATCAAGGAATAGCATCAGAGGCTTCCATTTCCAGATGGGGGAAAGGGAAGCAAGCCTGGGAGCTGTGACCCCACCAGGGCCCTGTGCGACCCCGTTTCCTCTTTCCTCCCCTGCTAGGCCCTCAGGCACGTCCCTCTGAGAGTCTGCCCGGCTGCTTTCAGTACAGGAGCTGATGCCGGCTCTTCTCCCTGAGAAGAAGCATTCCAGACTCTGTCTTCCTTGGGGAAATGAAAGGTCACTCACACTCAGCACAGAGCTCTGTGACCTTTGCTCACTGGTCAATTCCTGGACCTCAGAGCTGGAAGGGTTCAGCAGAGGTTTGCTCATCTCCCCACGTGGACAGGTGAGACATGGTACCAGTCAGGCAGCAGGCAGGAGAGACAGCGGGGATGGCACGCCCCTGCTGGGCAGTCACCCCTTCACCCACGTCCTCCTGCGGGGACTCCCCAAGCTTGCCCAGGAGCAAAGGTATCCATGCTCCAACCCACAAGGAAAACCAAGTCCTGCTCACCTCAGAACAAGGAGCTGGGGTCCTGAGGATGAGTTCCGGAGGCCCCAGGCCAAGGAGGCAACTTTGGAGTATCTGTCTTCCAGTGCGGGATATGTCTGTGGTTTTGAATCATTTTGAAAAATCCTTTCAAGCTCGAGGCTCTGCAGACAACCTTGGGTGAGAGAGAGGAGGAGGAGGAGTGGGGGAGGACACTAAAACCGCCTCTGAAAAATATTTGTTGGAGGGCCTGTTTCCCTACCTATTGCCAGGAACCATAATTAAAAACTCCCTCCCCCTGCCCTTCCCACCCTCCCCCTGGGCTGCTCCTGGAGACCCAGGCTCTGGGGACTGAACACATATGGGTCTAGTTGGGCAATCCTGTGTCCTCCAAGGCCGTAAATTCCGACCGCCGCAAATTAGCTTCAGCATAGCTTCAGCGCCAGACACGCATGCTCACACATTAGAGTCCCGGTATCCAGGCTGAAATATGGATGCATGCGTTCCTGTCTGTACTGCCATTCTTCCTGGAGATGGCACCCTGTCAAGGGTGGGTTACAAAGTGGGGCACGAAGGGGATCTCCCACCCCAGCCAAGGCACCCAGCGGAGCCAATCTCCCGCTGGCTACCCCGTGTCATCAGGGACGGCTGCCTGGTCCCTCCAAGGCCTGAAATACAGCTTTCAAAGCACCCCTGGGCCCCCAGTCCCTCCTGGGCTCTGACAGAGCCTTGTCAGTGCAGATGGCTTTTCGTCCCCAAGTAACTCCTTGTGACGTCTCATTGTCACCAGCTCCTACAGAATATCCCAGGTCCTTTTCTCTTCCTGTGCTGAGCATTGGCACAGAGCCTTCCAATCCCTCTGCATAAAAATGTTCCCTCCTGGGAGCCAAGAAACTGCGTTTGGGTGCAGGCAGGGCAGTAAGTCAAAGCAAGTTTCAAATACTGCGTCTCCTGAGTCCCAGTTGATCAGGAACAAATTTATAAGTGTCTCCAAAATGGTGTGCCTGCCTGGCCGCAGGGTACGAAAGCTGAGTCAGTGCAGGCGAGACTCAGGGAAAGCATGTGGCATGAGCCAAGTGCCTGGAGGTGGTGGTTCAGCAGAAAACTACACCTACCTGTGGGCTGCAACTTGGGTACATGCTGGAATCACCCACAGAGCTTCAGAAGACACAGATTGATGATGGAGTCCTGTTCCCAGAGACTCGCATTTCATCAGTCTCAGGTGCAGGAAGTTTCCAGGCTCCTAGTGATTCTAAGGATGCAGCCAAGGTTGGGAACAGCTGAGGGAAGGTAAGTACTACCTTTTCCCAGAGTCTCCCTCTAAGGCAGGGGTTCTTAACACGGGGTCAATGAGCTTGAATTGAAATTCAAAAAAAACACTACTCTTGTTGGGACGTGTTGGTGCGGGTATGGTGTATTTATTAGGTACCACACAGTATAGTGTGGACTTAGTAAGGGGCCCGTGGCTTCCCCCTGACTGATAAAGGGGTCCGTGGAACAGAAAAGGTGAAGAGCCCCTGTCTAAGGCATTTCCTGGCAAGCCAGTGAGTTGTTTGAGACGCATCCCAGCACTCCAGTTGCAGTTCAGGCACCTACTCATTCATTTCCTGGCATTTATTGAGAACTCATGTTGTATTAGGCACCTCTGGGCACCACAGAGAATATTAAGAAGATTTGGATTTTTGCTCTCAAGGAGCTTCCAGTTCTTGGGAGAAAGAAAGATCTACCTGGAGAGCTAAAGTCTCCAAGGCCAAGGGCAGCTGCAGAGTCAAGGAGGTGGGAGCTCAGAGGAGAGACAGCTCAGAGCTGGGGTGGTCAACAAAGGCCCCCTGGACTTGATCCGGGCAGGGGCGGAGTCCAAAATGGGGGAGCAGATGGGTGGGAAGCCTAGGAGACCAGACATGAGAATGAGCACCGCATGGGGAGGGCAAGGAACAAGCCAACAAAGAGTTTCTGAAAAGGAATGACAGGAAACACAAAGGAGAATTGCTCTCTAACACCGCATTCCCGGGGGGGGGAGGCGGGGGGCTTCACACTGCCTTGTCTTCGGGAACCTTTCTCCCCCCACACCTCCTCCTCTGCAAGGCCCAGAGGTGAGCTGCCTTCCCCTTACCCTCCTCCCAGGTGCCTTGATTGGTGAGGAGTGGGCATGGGACTCCAACAGGATCCATCCTTCTACGGCACCTTCTGGGCCACAGTGATTTGTTCCCAGATGGGGACTTAGCCAAGTCAAGCCAAGTCTTTCCCAGGATATAATTATTATTGAAACTGGGAGACAAGAGTGCTTTTCTCTCTGGTGCTGTGAGAGCAAGAACCTGAAGCTGCCCACAGCCATGTCCCTGTACTGTAAATAAATAAAGAGGAAAAAATGAACCTCATATCATTCAAGTCCCTGGTTCCAGCCACTGAGATTTCCCGAGCTGCCGCCTGATTTTTCACTGTGCTTCTATCTAACTCTTCCATCAATTCTGCGAGCTATCCCAATAACCTTCACTTCACACGTGGACACAAAAATAAATATCATTTTGTTTAAGCTAATTCAAACGGTTTTCTGTCACTTGCTACCAAAGAAGCTGCAACTAGTTCATCATGCAAGAAAGCAAATGACCTATATTCTAAAGAGCTTTGGGTGACAGACTACAGGGCTTAATTTTAGCCAGAGATTTTTAACTGGAATCCATAGAAATTGGCTTTAGGATCCACCATGAAGACCCAGAAATTATGGGCAAAACTCCACATAACCTGCACTCTTCTGGGAAGAGTCTTCACAGATGGTACCTTTGACCAGCCCCCTCAAAATGTAGAGCAGTGAGGAGCAATTAAAAGCATAAAAGCACAGAAAGTATTATCCTCCACTAACAGTGAAGAAGCACCTTCAGGCACACAGCCATTTATTCAAGAAACACTTACTGTCATCCTAGGATCAAGAGCTGCTGGGGATACAAATTTACATGTGCCGTAATTTTATCCTCAAAGAGCTGCAGTTGGCTGGAGGAGGTGATGGGCATATACATAATTTTAGCAGCAGGTGATAGGAAGAGAGAGGGGGATAAACAAAGCCAGGGCAGTTCAGAGGCCAGTGCCCAGAGCTCCTCCACTAAAGCAATTAGAGTGCAGTAAATAGAGCCCTGGACGGATTCCTTCCTCATGAGTTGAGCTTAGACAAGTCACTAGTCTCAGGGTCTCCACTTTTTAAATGGGCATCATAATCCTGCCCTTCACATCACAGGATTGTTCTGTATTTCTAATGAGAGAAAAATATCTGTTGACTTGCTCAGAGACATAAATACGTAGACGAGACACGTAACTGGAAGCCCGTCGTGGCTGCCGTTCCCTGCTGCTAGCGGTGTGGCCCGTGGACTAGTAGCTTTGACATCGCCGGGGAGTTGGGTAGAAATGCAGACTCTCAGGACCCATCCTCTAATTCCTGAACCCACAGCTGCAGGAGCCCCAGGTGATTCGAATGCAAAGGAAAGGTTGAGAAGCACTCGTCTAGGTATTTCTTAGCAAAGCGTAATTCTAATGTGGCGGAGAAGAAGATTCACGCAAGCGTAGCAATCACCAGGGAGCAAAGGAACCAGAGTTGCCCAGGTAAGGAACCAGAGTTGCCCAGGTAAGCTACCCTTGCTGCCATGCAAGTCAGGTGGGTGTCTCAGAACGGGGGTGTACAAGGAGCATCAGCTGCAGGAGCACCGGATGCAGAGGACCAGAGTTTATGAGCCAATCTAGAGCCTGTTCTTAGCCTGGTCAGACGCTGCTGCTGTACCGTGGACATATGGTCTCCTTATAACTGCAGGCAGAGTGACACCGGCATACTTCACATAGATCAGCACACGCAGAGGGGATTAGCAAACATCTGGAGAGCACAGCCCACCAGGTTTCGCTAGTTTGAGGAGCAACGGAGCACAGGAGGGCTCTCTAAGGTGCCAGTGGCGTGGAGCCTCGCTAGGTGTCAGCAGTCCCATCGCTGGACTCCAGGTGAGACAAGCAGACAAGCACACCGCAGAGCAGAGACTCTAGGCCAGCAAGGTCCAGTGAGTGCCCCACCAAATCCACAGTCTGTGGTGTAGGAACTGGGGTTAGGTCAAAAGGGTTCCCCTGATTCAGTTAGGTTTGAAAATGCCACACTAAACAAAGTTGAATTTGTTTTTTTACAGGAGCCTGTCTAATCTGCAAGTGCGTGTAATGAGTCTTCAAGAGGCTCACACAGTAGGCTTGATTTCCCAAACACTGTCGATCATAGAGCCCTTCCGATCCTACTCTAGGCAGGAGGTCTTCAGATGCAACTTAGGGAAATCCTAGCAAAGACGGAGGTGAGAGAGCTCTCTTTTGGAAAGGAAGATAGTCCATCAGTATCTGAGCAGGAGTTTGATAAGTAAAATAAAATGGCCTCCTGAAATGCGCATGGCGGAAAGGGACCACTTTCTGAGAAAGGATTTTCCAGAAGACAAAACCAACTGACCCAGGAACTTTCTGAGAAGATGCAACAATGCAATGCACTCTACGGAACGGGACGGCAGATAAGCAACGCCCGGTGATAAACCAGTTTCAGCCCCATAGAGAAAGCTGGTCAGAGCAGAGAAGCATACCATACTAATCAATGTGCATCTGCTCCCCACTTTGTAAGACCCCCATAAGTGAAATGGAAACTGAACAGCAGCCAATCAGAACACTTCCTCACTGGCTTCCAGGTTTGCTCTATATCAGCTCCCCCTTCCCACCCCCTGGCAGAGCTATTTACGGCTCTCAGTTTGGCGCTGTTGATTCGAGAATCACTTGTTGCCCAGAAAAACTTTAACAAAAATATTTAAATGCCTCAGCTTATCTTTGACAAGTTTAGAAGCTTTCTTGGTCAGTGCAATTGGGGCAATTAAAGCTTATAACATTAGTCAAGGTTCTCCAGGGAAACAGACCAACAGGACATATGAAATGAAATATATATACATATATACACACACATACAAATTACTTAACAGAACTTACCATGTATATATGAAGAGATTTATTTTAAGAAATTGACTCATGCAGTTGTGGGGACTGGCAAGTCCAAATTCCTCGGGCTGAAGAAATTCTGTTGAGTTGATACTAAAGTCCTGAGTTCAAAACCCATAGGGGAAGCCAACAGGCTAGAAACTCAGAGAGTTTCAGTTATTTTGCTCTTCAGGTCTCCAACTAATGGGATGAAGCCCTCCCACATTATCGAGGAAAATCTCCTTTACTTAAAGTCAACTAACTGTGGCTGCTAATCCCATTCACACAATGTCTCCACAGCACCATCTAGGCTAAGGTTTGACTGAACAACTGGACACAATCACCTGGTTAAGCTGACACATAAAATTAGCCATCACCTAGGTGTTTCCATCTGTTTTTGTTTCCTTGGCTGCTCAAAGCAGATACCATGAAATGGGTTGGCTTAAACAATGGGAATTTATGAGCTTACAGTTTGAGGACAGAAAAATGTCCAAAACAAGGCATCATCAAGGCGGTGCTTTCTTCCCAAAGACCGGCTGCCGACGATCATGGACTCCTCAGCCACATGGCAAGGCACGTGGTAGCATCTGCTGGCCTCTCCCTTCTCTTCCGGGTTTCGTTGATTTGAGCTTCTTGCTTCCATGGCTTTCTCTCTCTCTTTCTGTATTCATCCCACTTACAAAGGACTCCAGAAAGAGGACTCAGACCCATCCTGATTGAGGTGGGTCACACCTTAGCTGAAGGAGCCTCATCAAAAGTTCCTACTTACAATGAGTTTACACCCACAGGATGGATTGACTTTAAGAATGTGTTTTTCTGGGGCATGTACAGCTGCAAACCACCGCACTGTCAAACATGCCAAATGCACCAGAAAGCCACCATTCCTGGTTAGGAATTCAGCACCAGGCAGAGTGCTTTATATATATATATATAAAGTCTCATTTCACCAGGTGAGTCACTTGAGGTTGACAATATACCCATGTCCATTTTCAGATGATGAAATTAAGGCTCACAGAAGTCAAATAAGCTGCCTTGATTTTTACAGCCTGTTAGTGGCAGCTGGTTAGTGGTGAAGTTGAATTCTAACCTAGATCTCCCTAACTTCACAGGCCAGTTAAAATACTAGAAAAATCCCTCATTGCTTGATGCCCAGAGAAACATCATGCCCCAGGAGTTGCCATCCCTTCGACTTGTAGGGTGACCTTTGGGCAGGAAGTCACTCCTGGTGGCTCTGGAGAGGGTACCTGAAAATCAGAGCCCCGGCCAATACGCAGCATCCATCTCTTCTTGGTTTTATGCATTAGGTTTATCACCTGCATCTTGTGACCATATTTCCATTTAATGGATTCTTCATACTCGCCATCTGGTGAATTTAAAGACTAGGAAATTCGGGGACAGCAGGCAGAGGGCATCTGTCGATTTGCTGACATTGATCCCCACCCCCCACCTCTGTAATTAGCTATTATTGGAGGGAAATGAATAACTTCTATGCCTCACACATGCATCTGTCAAGGCAATATTTTCATATTTACAAATTTCAAAGACAAACACAACTTATCACTCTCAATCAATAACCTGGCTTTTTGCAAGGAAACTACTCAAAAATTTTCCCCTGGGTAAAGCACTTCCAAGGATTTGCCTAAAGCAAAACAGGCAGGCACACTTTATCATGAAGAAACCCATGATTTCCTTGGGAATTTTTTCCTCTGAACCTAAGACCCACCCTTTCATATACCACATTCATTTCTGGTGGAAAGAGAAAGAACGAAAACCAACCAACCAACCAACGCTGAAGTCAGGATTTCTCAGGTGCAAGGGAGAAGAGAGTCTGGCTTTAAATGACCTGGCACAGAGCCAGGGACAGTGTTTCAGGCTCTGGCTCTGCTAGGAACAAGTCCAGTGATCTCCCTCTGCCCACTGGTGTCTCTTCACCTGTGAACTGAGGGGCTGGACCAGTGACATCTCAGGCTTCCAGCCCAGGAGTTCTGTGGGTGATGGCACTGCTGATGGCATTTGGAAACCAGGCCCGGTTCAGATTCCTAGAAAAGGCTGAGCCTGCCTAATTCACCCCAGAGGAGCTCTGCAGTTTTGATCAGAAGAATCTCAGAAACAAGAAGCTGTAACCTAAACCATTCCAGACAGATGGAAATTCAGCCTCTCTTTCAAGTTCTTCTGGAAGGGTATTCCAAACACTGCACAGTAGTCAATTTTAGTGTTTGAACAGCATTCATGGTCTATAATTTCTTCTTTGTCTCTGGCCTAAATTTTTTCTACTAAAGTAAAAAATTAAAACCAGCTTTCCATTATATTCTGCTTCATGAAATTATTTACATTTGATGATAGTAATTAAATTGCTTTCCAATATGTTCCTTTCTTATTTTATTTTTCTCATTAATTTAAAAATTGCTGTTTTGAACATGTGCAAACATGTTAAAATAATATATAATAAAGAGCTATACACTCACTGCCCATATTTAATGGACGTACTCATTTTGCCACTTTAGCTAAAGTAAAAAAAAAATTATTTTTAAGAAATATAAAACCCTACAGCTATAGTTAGCTGCTTTTCTTTCCCGATTCACTGCCTTTTCTCCTTCTGCAGAGGTAGCCACTAGTAGGAACGGATGTTTATCCCTCTCAGTCATGTTTCTATACTTTTATTACATTTGCATATACTCATAGGAATAAAAAATATTGCTTTATGAATTTTTATAATTATGTCGATGGTATTATCTTGAACACATCAATTGAAAATTGCTTTTTTTCCCTCAACAAATGTTTTAAAGACTTGTCTGTATATCAATATGGATTTGCTCACTTGTATGCATATACCACGGATGGACAATTAAGTGGATCCCTTTTCTTTCCTTTTTTTTTTTGCTGTTATAGACAACATTACTATAAACAATTATTAATGTTTCCCTGTATGCCACATATAGGAAGTTTTCTCTAGGACATATGCCTAGAAATTCCTGTACCAATTTAGTTTTACCAGTACTGTATAATTGCCACATTTCTCACACCTTCACTTGTAACCTTTGGTTGTGTCAGACTTTTCAATTTTTGCCAACTGGATGAGTGTGAAATGTCAGTTATCGTTTGCATTCACATTTCCCCAATTACTAGTGGGTTTGAGCATCTTTTTACATTTTTATTGGGCATTTATGTTTTCTGTGCCTTGCGCAATAAAATTCTTTGCTTCTTTGGCCTATCGGGCTACTTTTCTCTCCCTTAGTAATTTCAGGGATTCTTTATAGATTCTAGATCCTGGTCCTTTATCAGTGTATGTGCTGAAAATACCTTATCCTCTACCAGCCTGGGCTTGTCCGTTCACTTTGTTTGTGGTTTCTTTTGTCATACAGAAAAGTTTTGGATTTCAGTTTGCTTTAAGGTTTGTTCTCTCTGGATTTTGTTCAGCTAGTCCTTCTCTCTCCCGGGGCCACGATTTTGGTCGCCTAACCAACCTTACGTAGACTAAATGGTCTCCGTGTCTGCCCTCGTTCCTTCTCAGTTCTTTATGGTACATAAAGAATAGTTGTTGCTATTATGAAAGTCATACATGATCATTGCAGATCGGGAATAAAGTAGAAAAGCAGAAGAGAAAACAAAGCAGTACTTTGCCAGGTCACGTTTTAAATAGTTCTTACTATCCTCCCAGGAAATCAGCCACCTGGCAGCACTAGTGACGGCTCCTTCTGCATTGCTGAATGTAATATGGTACATGGGGGGACAGGGTTGAGCTTTGAAAACAGATCTGGATTTGAATCATATCTCTACTTCCTTCCATCTAATTTATCATGCGTATATCAAAATGCACATCAGGCCTATAGCAGAGCAGACGTTTTCCTTAAAGCACCCCGAGAGTCCCCTGCCCCACTATATACCTGTGTGCAGAGGTCCCTGGGGAGAAACAGAGCCATGGATATGCTCAGTAGCTCAAGCCTGCGTGATGTGCAGGGTCCCAGCAAAGACACACTCCATGGATGAGGAAAGCCACAGCCGAGCCAGAGCCAGCAGCCCTTCTAGGGTCAGTTCCAGTAGTCGCTGGCCTCCCTCTCCCATCAAAACTACGCACTATGCAGACAGTACTTTAGAGGGCACAGAAACTAGTTTGAGAACAAAGGCCATCAGCTGACCTCAGCCTCAGGACTTTCCAGCTCAAAGGAGTTAATTAGGAAAGGGGAAAACAATTGACTTTTTTGGTATTATATAATTCCATTGTATTTTTGCCAGGCATCAGATTCCACCACCCACAGCCACGGTGTCACATCATGAAAGAACTTATTGTTGCATTCACAAAACAAGGACAAGTTCATAACTTTGCAAGAAGTGTAATTCCACATCCTTTGTCTCATTGCATTAGAAATCTTCAGGTCAATGGACAATTACATTCACAAAACATCCTGGGCTTCCAGCAAACCTTGTTCAGGCTGAGATGACCCTTGCCTGGAGAAATAGTATTTTAGGAAGCTTGGCAAAGCATACAAAAGTTCCCAGCCCAAGGGTGCACTACCAACTAACTAACTCCACCACATTCTTTCTTACCAAGAAGGAAAAAAAAGTGAAATCTCTCTTTTCACCATTTTGGGAATTACCTTCCCATCTCTAACTCCCTCCAGCTTTCAGAATCTCCCTCACAGAAGTTTAAGAATAGCTTCCCAGGTGGATGGTAGGATTTGAACGTCCACCTGGAGGTCATCTGATTAGAATCTCTTGTCTTCATGCTTTAGAGGAATCACAGAGCCTTTGGTTTAAAGTGAAAATCTGACCAGAGCAAGCCTGAGTTCAGTTTCCAGGACTGCAGGGCTGTTGGCTCCAGGTGAAGACGAATCTCATACCCTTCTCGGCAACAGTAAAAAATCCTTTAAAATTTAAAAAAAAAATTTTTTTTTAATCGTCACATGTACCCTTTATAGTTGTATAAGACCAAATTATTTCATTTTCTAATTAAGACTGAGCTTTAAATAAAAAATTTGCTTGTTGGTCTAGGACTTCCCCGTCCTGGGGTGATGGACGAAGAGCCTGAAGGTTTGGGCTCCAGTCTTGGTGTTGTGGGTGTACCCCACCCCCCCAACCTCCGAGCAGCGCCTCCTCTGGACTGTTGGACCAGTGCCTACTTATAGGTGGGCCATCGCCTCCTGGCAATTGACCGTTGCTCCAGTTTCTTGCCTCTTCTAATCCACACCAGGGGTTCTCAAAGTGTGGTCCCTAGACCAGGAGCACTGGTGCCTCCTGGGACCCTCTTAGGAATGCGAGTTCTTGGACTCTACCACCCCAGGTCTACTGAATCTTGACCTCTGGGGTGGGCCCGGCAATCTGTTTTAAGAAGCTGAGGCATGCTAATGTTTGAGGCCGACACTGGTTCCTGAAAGAATGAAGCCGGAGCTCCTTAGCGTAGCCCAAGAGGGCTTTTATGATCCTGCCCTCCTTAGGCTTCTCCGTTGACCCCCTCCACACCACAAAGGACTGCACCCCAACGCCGATTTACCGAGGGTAGGATGGCGGAGTCAGAAGGTCCGTGTGTTGCGCCGTGCACCTCCCCATGCCTGAGTTTCCCTATTTGTCAAATGTGGGTAATAATAGGGCGTACCTCACAGGGTTATTGTGCAGATTAAATTATCTAACTTTGGTTGATTTTTAGAAAATGCCTGGTGGACAGTCATCATTAGACTGATATTAGCTATTACTGTTATGACATAGAGCAGCATGATTTGCAGATACCACCACCCCCCCACCCACCAAAATTGATTTGTTGATTATCTGGAGAGAAGATCTGGACAACCTCAGCGATGAAGTCTTAGCCATGAACTACAAGTAGTGAGTAGTGAGTCTACCTATGGAGCCATTGCACTTGATCCTGCAGGAGAGAATGCTCTCCCCTTCAGCGCAGGGGCAGGCTCAGCCTGAAGGAGTTTGCCAGCTGTTTTTACCAGCTTGGCTCTACAGCTTGACCTGAGAGGAGAGCTGTTTCCAAACTCTGAGAAGGGACAACAGGTACTACAGAAGCAAACTGAGGTTCCAGGGTCCCCAACATTTGAACAATTTGGACTCATACAACACTGACCTGAGAGCACCGTCCTGGTATTCTCCTGATCCCTCCATCAGGAAGGTGGCTACAGGGGTGAAAACAAACATACGTGGCGATTCTTGAAGCACGCCTTACTTACAGCCATGGTAGCAATGCATTCCCTGTAATTGCAAAATAAGTTCCTTTTATACCTAAATTTTATAAGAAAACAAAGCAAACACCCAATATTCAAACTTAAAACTACAAAAGCGGGTCGTGTCTTTACCCTGATAAGGTACACAAACAATTAACTTTTAAATATTTATTCTGATTATCATCAGAAAACTAGACATTTGAAGAATCAGGTTCCAATCAAGTGCTTTTAACTTTTCAAAGCGTTTTGACCTGATTGCTTTTTTCAGCTGTAGGAAGAAAGCACGAAACCTTACCATTAATATTTTAAGGGTCTCTGACCCCCCGGGTGATATCTGAAAGACCGTGTGGTTTCTAGCAACATGGGATGCCAGAAGGAGCCCCTCTCTTCTCGAGAAGCCGCCTGCTCTCAGTGCAGGAGACGTGTCCTGCCCTGGGACCTGGTCCCAAGAGTGTAGCTGGGGTTCCAGAGAGCTGGAGGCGATGGGAAACAATGGTCTCGGGGGTGTGGAGACGGTGACGAGAAGGTACGGTGGGAATTTGTGCAGGATTTGCCCACCTCACATTTGTTCTCCTAGTTGCTCAGAAGTGCCAGTTTCCGGCTTGAAGGCAGAGAAGGTGCCTTTTTGGTACGGCCTGATTGAAAAGCGTGGCTGAGAACGGCCAGCGCTGAGAGCTGCGTTCCACGGGAAGTCCACTTTGCTCAGCGCGAGAAATCAGTGTGCCGTCTAGCGTGGCCAAGAGGCCCTGCAGGACCCCACTGGGAAATCAATCGAGGTTTACGAGGTTCGCTGCAGTTTTTGTGTAAACAACATAACATTTTATGATGGGAAACCTAGTTCTTTGCTTTGTAGGTGAAAGCATCAATTAAGGTTTTTTTAATGTTTGAAATGTAAAGAAGTGTGAAAAACGAGCGTTGTTTCAGAAATGGTCCGAGGAAAAAGATAATGCAGTAGCTGGAAGTTTAATGACCTCTCTCATGAAATTATGCGGGGGATCTGTGATAAGCTTTGCAATAAAATGGTGGTGTCGCCACCAGCCCTCCCAGCTGTGGATTAATGTTTTCTAACGGGTGATGCCGCGGCTGTCTGCAGTCACTCTTTCCTCCATCGCCGATGGAGTACATTTCGAGGAGGATTATCAGCAAATGCACAGAGTAGATTATTTAATAAAAAATCTTTTAAATTGCAAAATTTCTTCATTTTATGGGTGTTTCTGGGGGATAGGAGGTTGCTAAAATTACCTTTTGTAAGACAACCTAGGTAAAAATCAAATTCACTAGAGTGTGTGTGTGTAAATATTGGGGGTTAATTTCATTTTCTAGATGAAATTCTGTGGTTTAAGCCTAAGCCTCTTCGTGTTTCACCCCTCTACAACATGTTGGAAACCCTTCTAAAATGTATCGTCCTTGGCAGGGAGTATGGTGCTCCCATTTGCTCGGGTACAGGGGACTCCCCTGGACAGGACTAAAGACAAGGTCTGGATGTGAGCGGCCGCCAAGACATGCCCTGGAAGCTGCTTCTGGGCTAAGTCTTTGGCAGACGTGTACTGTGCTGCTATTTGCCTTTTTCTTGTCAAAGGTGCGGTTGGAGGAAAAACCCCAACACTGGCCTTTCCTGGGGGTTGTTGGTTCCTGAACGCCAGGTACTCAAGGTGGGGCCCCCCAAGGGCTTGTCTCCATGTGAAAAGATGTGACCCACTATCAAACTGGCCAACTTTTATCCTCAGGTCTCATAAGACAGCACAGTAATTGGAAGTCCAGAGCTAATTCTGGGATCTCCAGAACCCTCCTTATCTAAGGCCAGTGAGCAAGGCAGGGCAGAATGCAATTTTCTGGTGAACTTTGGGCACCACCGATGGGGGAAAGTGACATGCCAAAACAGGCAGTCCCCAGCAGGGAAGGACACTCCTATAAGAAAATGGGCCAGGGCAATAGGGCAGCTCTAGGGATGACACGGTTCAGGAAGGATCCTGGAGAGGCACAGCCAGAGCGGCCCCCACTCCTCTTTCCCCAGGGAGCGCGCAGACGAGGTGGGAGGGCGCCAGAGGCAGGGAGGCTGAGCTCTGCCACCCCCGGTATGACCAACGCAATATCCAGGTATCCGCTCACTCACTTATTCCGTGTGTGCAGGCTCCGAGTTAGGCTGGGGCTTCAGATGCAAAGAGAACTCGGCCAAGGTTCACTGAGCTGCGGGGCTCTTTGCTCACTGCCCATCCCGCAGAGGCAGAGAGCAAGCCGGCAGCTCTCCCTGGCTGTCGGGCACCCCCCTGAAAAGTCAGGTCCCCACCTTCGCCGGGGCAGCTCCAGCTCGCCAGAGCTCACAGGGGCCGCCTGTGTGCCTGCGGCCCTGCAGTCGCCCCCAGGGCTGACCGCGACACCACCTGACTGGGGAGAAAGGTCGTCGTGCCCGCTCCTGCCGCACGGCGGCCGGTGCTGCCTGGCATGGGGGGGTTCACGAGACGATCAAGTGTCAGGGAGAGGTGGCGTCAAGGCCACCACGGAGGCTCCGACAAGGGCCACGGAGGAGCCACAAAGGAGCCTCCTGACGAGACCGTTCAGGCCACTGTCCAGGCCACCCTCATTCGTGGCCAAGGCAGAAAAACCATTGCGCTTCCACCTATGTGCTCCCAAGCTGTACCTCTGCAGGGGAACAATTCAATCTCTGTAGTCTTCTCCTTTCCTTTCTTTTTTATTTTTTTTAGGGAAAAGGATTTTCTAGAAGATTACAAATTGAAGAACGTAAACTGCATTTTTAAAATGAAAGGGGGTTGTATTTTTAAAATGAGAAAGAGAGATTCCCCTTGACATCTAAGGTATAAGATCTGGGGCTTCCAAAAATGTGAGACTCTTAGAAACTGATTAATTTTTAGATCTTAAAAAGCCATACGGTCTCTTTAAAGAGCCATGAAAGCCTGATTCAAGTTGTTAAATTTTATGTTGTGTGTAATTTTGTAATTGATGTCAAACCTTTCACATTTTCTTACCCCTGACATTGGACAGTCTACTCCACTCAAGGGTTCAGTTCCCGGAGTCGAGACTAAGTAACCTAACCAGGAAATAAGGGCAGAATAGAATTTTATTACATGGAATTGAGAAGTTCAAATGCAAAATAATTAAGTCTGAGCCAAATATAGCCATTCTCCGTCCCATCAGTTTATTTTGGTGGCTAATTGGCTGCATTAGGTATTCCACTGAGCTGCATATAAAACTTTATTGCCCTCGTAAAGTGCACGCTGTGAATTCGGATGCTTCTGTGTGTTTGGGGAGCAGAATTGTTCTCTCTGCTGAACAACATTGCTTACCTAGATCCTGAAACCAAACTGGGCTCCTAGGATGCCCGCAAGACGCCGTCCTGGGATGTGCCGCGGAGGCGCTCAGGTCCAAGCAGAGTGGGGAAAGCCAGGACGAAGAGCTCCTCATACCTGGCAGCACCTGAAGTGCAGGACAAAGACACAAATGCCCTGAGTGACAGGCTCCGGCAGGGCACTGCTGGGCTCGAGGGTTCAGTGTTTGGATGCTCAGCCATAAATAAGGCAGCACTGAACGCTGCCCACCAGAGCTCGGGGCTTGCGACAAATGGGCTCCGTCCTCACACGTGGGGTCTTCCCCGAGGTCGTCTCACCACGCCTTTTCCTCAACGTGGCTCCTTTGGGTGCTGCCCCAGGGCCCGCCTACCTGCCTGTCCAATACCATAATATGGAATCTGCCTATTTAGGATCCTTTTGGGTAACAAACAGCATGTAGGTTCCAGTTAGGTTCCAAGAACTTTTCTATTCTTTTGACACCAAGAATTCACCTAGGCCCCCATCTTGATTGGTTCTACAAGCACACTTCCCTCTGCTGGACCCAGGTAACCCACTGTGGCTTCCCTTCTCTGCCTTCGCCAGGTAAGAACCATCACTCTCCCCTGAGCCTTTCTAGCTTTTTCTCAGTGCAGCTTGACCACCTCGGTCCTGAAATGTTAGAACTGTCAGGCTTCAGAGCTGGGAAGGTCAGGAGAGCTAGGTCATCTGGGGAAATAGTCCAGGCTTTCACGTGTGTTCTCCAAGCCTCTGCTCAACGGAAAGCACATTGCTAGGTGTTTGGGGATGTGATGATACATCAGATAGCGTTCCCCGACAACATACAGCCCAATGAAGAATTCCACACCCTGCTTCTACAGGCGCCCTGAGAGTCTCTGAACTCCCCCCAAACCACATGCAAAGTTGTGTATTTGTGTACTTTGCTAGGCAGGGGTTCTGTGACTCTCACCTGACTCAAGAAGGGGTCTGCAGCCCTTGGAAAAAGCTAGACGCCACTGGCCTAGCAGGAAAACATGGACTAGCAAACAAATAATGATAAAATTTAAAGAGCTTTCATAAGAGAAGAGTGTTCCTAGCACAGTTCCAAGCTCACTCAGTAAACATTGGCTGAATTTGCACAAAGTGCGGTGGAAGCTTGGAAGAGAGAACAATTGTGTATGCCAGGGGCAGGGTGGGAAGGGGAGTGTTAAAAAGTGTTTGAAAAGGAGGTCACACTTGAAGGAGATCTTGAGAGGCGTGTGGGTGTGTGGCAAGAGGAGTAGGCGCTCTTGGCAGAGGCCATGCTTCACCGGAGAGAGTGGGGACGTGGAGCGGTTTGGGGTATCCAGGGGTGAAAAGGTCAGAGGTGCAGGGGCCAGAAAAGGGGACCCCAGATTATGAGAGGACACATCTGCCTCCCTCAAGGAGGGTAACCAAAACCAAGCACAGTTTTCGGCAGGGAAAGGACGTGATCAGATTTCTTCTTTTAGGGGAATAGGCGTTTGCAGTCAGGGAGCTGGTTCCAGCTGAGGCTGCCAGTGCGGCCTGGCACCCAGCAGGATGGTGATTGCTGGCAGGGTACATGCCCTCCAGGTGTGCTTGGGACTTGCCCGGTTTTAGCACGTCCTGAATCCCAGGAAACCCATCAGTGCTCAGCAAACCAGGTAACGGCAGGTCACATTACCTGCAGGTACCCTGTGCCAGCAGCGTCCCGGGAGGCAGGCAGATGGCACCTCCCAGGACCAGAAGCACAGAGGATGAGCAACAGGCACCTTTCCCGCTGTGGAGGAAAGCGTCGGACGGGGGACTTCTCTGGGGTCCTGGGCTTGGGGTCTGCAATTTGAGAAAGACGAGTGTGAAATGATTTCTCATGAGAACATCACAAGCCACTTCCCAGGCACGTGGTCAAGCCTGGAAGATCAGGGAAGTAGAGTATGTCCCTCCACAAGCAGGGGCAGTGGTCAGAGACTGCTGTCATGCCCACACATGGGAAGATGAGACTGGGGGCTAGGGGTGGCATTGATGATGCAGGCTTAAGCCAGCCACAGGTCAAGGGCAGAGTCTCTGGGCCCCCAGGCTTGGCCTGCCCACCTTCTCTTTTGACCCCCCACTTGGTCATGCACACTCAGTAGCCCACATGTTCACGCTCCATCTGCATGCCCACACACAGCCCCCGATGGCCATCCCTCCAGGCTAGGGGTACACCTATCGGCAGTCAGGTCTGCCCTCCCTAGAAAAGGCCACTCAGGCCCTAGGAGCAGGCTCCAGGCCACTGCCCAGGGCATTCTGAGGTCTTGGGAACCCAAAGCGTGGAAGGGTAGAGGGGCCACAGGTTCGGGACGAGCAAAGACCCCGCAGAGTCCTTGTCCTGTAGGGAGGCATGTGCCTGCATGAGGGCCAGGGTGGGATCCCCTAAAATGCACTTCCCAGGACAGGGGGTGCTGGCTGGAGCTGCCCTGGTTGGGATCTCGCTACAGGTGGGACTGGCAGGCCTGGCTTTGAGTCCTAGCTCTGTTCCTCACTAGCTGGGCAGCCTTGGCTTCAGCGTGCAGCCTCTCTGAGCCTCTTACCTGTAGCAAGTGTTTGACCACTTAGCTTGCCCAGATCTCAGGAAGCTCACAGAAGAAGGACGTGGCAGGATCGTAAAGGGCTTTGCAAACATGTGGAGCATGGAATGCTCTCACCCGAGTGGAGAGAAGGTAGGTCCCAGGGATCAAGCAAGGATGGAGAACAGGAGCTTCAGTCTCTTACCTAATCCCAGGCCACAGTAGGGAAGCAGTGGGGTGAGGGCTCAACCTGAGCGTTGGCTGCAAATGACCTTCAGGCTCGGCCACTGCGAGACCTCTGCTTGTTGGCCGGGCGCACGTCGTCCCTCCAGCTTCCTCCCGGAGCTGCCCCTGCCCTGAGCTAGCCTCTCTAAGAGCCAGGAAGGAGCCTCCTGGGATGACTGCAGGGGCCTGGGAGCCTGCACCTTGGACTTTCCCTCTGGGAATGGACCAGGCAGGCGGAGGTCAGCTCTAGCTGGTCCATCTGCAAACCTCTCGAAGGCAGCAGAGCTAGACCTTGAAATCACCCCGACTGGATCCTCTCTGCTCCAGGAAATATCTTCCAGAGTTACCTGGACGGAGCAGGAGACAGTGGTGCCTGGTGAGATGTGGGCCCGGGGTGCGGGTCTCCCTGAGCCTGACGGCCCCCACGTGCTGCCAAACACAGCTCCAGGGCAAGCCCCATGCAGGCCATCGGTGGGCTTGAGGCCATTTATCCGATCAGAACCTGGGACTCTGGGTCCCTATCCCTGAGGGGCCTAGAGAAGGCAGGAATTCCAGGAAGCGGAAATGTGGGGCATGGTAGGGAGCCAAGGACAGGATCTTTCCATTCAGCCTCAAGAGGCAACTCCAGCAAAGCACAGTAAGGTCTGACCTCTGGCCAGAAAATCCAGCCCCACTGGAGGGCAGGGAGGGGGGAGCGTCCTCCTTGCTGCTGACAGAGCCTCCGGGGGTAGCAGAGGCCACTGGCACAGAGCTACACATCCCAGCTTGTTCCCCCGCCCCAGGGCACACTGCCCCCCCTGAGAACGCGCGGTCTGAGTGCAGGCACCAGCCTTTTGATGCACGACCTCCCAGCAGGAGGACGTCTGCACTCCCCAGGACAGGCGACCCGGCCTCGGTGGCATTGCCATCCTGGGCGAGCTAACCCCGTGACGCGGGGGCTTCCCTGCAAGCTATAGGTGGCTGAGCAGCATCCCCCAGTTACGACAACCAAGAAATGACCCCAGACGTGGCCAAATGTCCCCTGGGGGCCAAATCACCCCTGGAGGAGGTTCTTGCCTCCTGCCTTGGAAACAGGAGATGACACAAGAGAAGGGGGCTTGCTGGAGCCGTGGCGAGGCTGCTCGGGAGCTGTCAGCCTGGCAGGCGCCCACACCAGTGAGCCCCGGAGCCCAGGGGACAGCAGGGGGACAGGCCACCCCAACCCGTTGACAGGTGAGGACTCACAGTGAGGGCCACGGGCCTGGCGGGCTGCTGAGTGCTTGTATGGATCATCTCCCTGGCTCTCTGCAAGAACTGGGAGGTAGGGGCCAAGTTAGCCACCGGGCAGGTGGGGAAACTGACCTACAAAGGACAGAGCACTTACTTAAGAGCCAACATCTGGCAGGTCCTGGAGCCAAGACTGGATCTCAGCAGCTTGGTTCTGGAGCCTGCCCTCTTCCACGTCAGCATGGTGGCAATCTTAATAATTAAAGTAATAGCAACCGCTCCGTGATGGATGCAGGGAAGACACTTAGAAGGACAGGCGATGTCATCCAAGGGATTTTGTTCCATTCTGACAATCCCTCTGTAGAGAGCCAGGTGGGAGGGAGAATCCCTAACAGGCCAGGGCCACGCCCTAGGCCTCCTGGAAAGCCACGGCTTCATCTGAGAAACCAGCCTTGTAACTGCGTAGAAGAGATGGCAGCTAAGCCCAAAACCCTCTGCCTCACTGTCTAGCCGTGAGGTCCCGGCTGCCAGCCTTGAGGACAGAAGGGGCCTCCAGCTCCACCCCTAACTCACCAGCCGTCCCTCCGGTGCCTGCAGATTCCACGCAGGGAAAACAAATACAGACTGCGTGGGCTTTTTCCTTCTTTTGGAAAACAAAATGTCAGCAGCTCAGCACTGAAGCCCAAGGAAGGCTTCAATCACATTCCAGGGGGCTCAGTCCTGGAATTTGTTGAGGAATCTTTTTTACCCCTTTCCCCTTGCTTAAAGGATCTGAAGACTTATTAAAAACAAAAGCCGAAGAAGGTTGAAGTTTCAAAAGCACCTTGACAGAGGCCCTTTAAAAACACACCCAACAGAAAACGGGAATCCTGTACTTTATGCCTGATTGTTCCGTAAACACACGACTTCTCTAAGGAAAAAAAGACACCCGAGCCCAAGATGAATGTTAGAATGACAAGATACTGTACTGATTAATTATTAAGAACACATTTTGTGCGGTTTGACAGCTATGCCAGAGCAGTCTGCTTCATAGTGATCAAACCTCAATAAATGTGGTTTTAATAATGAGCTGGTATTGAATTATCAGACAATGGCAGCTTCAGTAAATCTTAATTAGTTTTGTCTTTTGAGACCTTCATTTAAATTCTGAGTAATACAAATGCTGCTCCCAGGAGCAAAGCGAGGCGAGTGTGGCCGCCCTCCCGCCCAGGGGTGCCGCCCTCGGCTCCCTACCCCCAGCCCCCCGACACTCACAGACGGCCAGGCCAGAGGTGCTGGCCAGAGGACGGCTGGAGAGGAACCCGGGGTGGAGTGTGGGGCCTACAGCTTTGCGAGAACCAGCCCTTCTTCAAATGCTTCCAAAGAAAGAAAGCCTGTTTGATCAAAACGCTGGACTTTGGGGTGAAAACAATGATTTCTGAAGTGTGGGCCTCTGCCAGCAAAAAGCGGGGTGTGGTGGGGCCCCTGTAAGCTGGAAGAGCTCTAGGGCAGATGGCTGACCCAGTGGTTCAGACCTTCAGGGTAAACAAACTGGCCAGATCCCACAACCCGGCTTCAAAAGGCCCACAATTGCACGTTTTACTGCTCCGAGTTACAAGATGATGGTATCTCCAAAGAAGGTGACAGCCAGTTAACAGATCTGTCCCTGAGGGTGCCTGGCCAGACAGGAGACTCCCTTCCCCAAACAGAGCCGCAGGCACGATTAGGTGCTTTCAAGCCCAGGCTGCTGTGCTGAGGAACCAGCGGCAGGCCAGGGGGTGCCCATCCTCCCCGTGCACATTTTGGTACTAATTAACTCCTAATTTGGGAAGAGGGGAAAGGGATGTCTCTTTCAAGAATTTCTCCCTCCGGAGATGGCATCTCTAAGCAGCAGCATTTGGCAGTAAAACCCAACAAATGTCAGAGCAGAGTGGCTGCAGGGCTTGGGGAGTTACGCCCGGGTTCCGGAAAGATCTGGCCAGAGTCTCTGATTCCAGATTGAGAAAGGATTTGGATAATTAGGCAAAGTCGGTGAGCCCTGTGCTGGGAGGTAAGAGGCCGGGACCCACTCTTTGCCCTTAACTTGCTGTATGACCTTGGGCAAGTTCCTTCCCCTCACTGGGCCTCAACTCACCATCTATATAAAAATTAGCGATGGGATTCACAATTTTTAAGGCTTCTTCCAGCCCCCCAAATTCTATGATTGTAAGAGTCTAAAGATTAGCAGACATTTCCCCAATGCACGCACATGCACACACACACACATCACGCTCCCAAATGGAGTCTGGTCGTGAGGGACGATCGCCGTAGAGTGGATGAATTCTAGGAGACAGGCGAATCGTGATAACGTGACCCAGCTTGCATCCTCACAGCCTCAGTAGCATCATGAACTCGTTCTTTCTCCCTGCAAGCCTTACTCAGCCACAGAAGAGAGCAAAGGACCACATCCGCCCACGCACTGCCCGGCACTGCTCAGCCAATGCCGAGTTCATTCTGCAGGAGCATGCTTTTTGAGAAAACCCCCAGGAAGTTCAGGTTGCAGGGGTGAGCGGCCTGTCTGGCCAGGCCTGGGAAAGGCAGTGAGTAGGTCTTGCTACTTGGCTTCGAGTTCCTGGCTCAGAGCTGGACCAGCATCCCAGCGTCTCGGCACCAACCGGCTGGTATTCCTTTGGTTCCACTTCCCAAGTACGTTTGCCTTCGGGAAGGCCCAGGCCAGGGCATCTGCTCCAGAGAGCTGCCACAGACTGAGAGGAGGAATCACGTTTCCTCTAGGAGCTGATGGCCATGAATTTGAAAGTGCGGAACTGTTTGGAAAAAAACGTCATTTCTTTCTGAGATATACAATTCTGGTTATTTCTACCCTTTCCCTTTTTTCTTTCCTATAAAGAGTAGCACTTCTCTTTCCCATAGCGGTCTCTGTTCCCTGATGGTCACTACACAAACACCAGCCTGCCTGTGCCGGGATGCCAGGTGCTAACTTGGGGCCATGTCGTGAGGTATCAGGCATCAGCCAGCACACAAGTCTCATTCATCGAGCACGTACCATGCATTTACAATCACCCGAGTGGTTGTAATACTTACTGATATTTACCATAATCCTGAAACATGGGTATTATTATAGAGTATGAAACTCACCCTCAGAAAGGTTAAATAACTTGCCTGAGGTCACGCAGCTAGTAAGTAGTAGCACTAGGCTTTAAGCTCGAGCTTGACTCTGTGCTCTTAAGCCCCGTTCCAGCCTCCCTGTACAGCTCTGCATTTTCCCACGGACCAATGTTCAAAGGAGACCTCGGAAAACAAAGTCACCTGTGAAGTGGGGCCCACCTTGGCCTCAAATTCAACAAGAGGAAGCTAGCATGGGGCGCACTGAATGAAGAGGAAACCTGCCTCCGTGAACCTGGGGTGGGCTGAGAACCACAGGGAGGGGAGGGCCAGGGCAAGGAGACAGTAGCAGGGAGCCCACAGGGCACAGTCCCAAAGGGAAGACGAGTGGCACCGCCACGGAGTCTTTGCCCCAAGGGGACCCAGGTAGCATTTCAACATCAAGCCTCTCTCCCAACCCACGGCGACAGGACTGGCAGAAGCCCAAAACCCAGCCCAGGGCCCCGAGCCGGAGCTGCTGCGTGCACCGCACACGGAGGACTTCCAGGTACCGGCCCAGAAGTTCTCGCTGCAAGCCAGGCAACCAGGAGAGGGGGGCTCTCGGCCTTGCCGAGTGGGGTCCTGGAGATGACAGTGCTTTGTCAGGTCCCCGAGGTCTCTGTGGTTCTGATCATCTGGGGGCTGCAAATCCCACAGGCTCTAGCCCTGGGAGGGGTCTTTGAAGGCCACCGTGTCCTTCGAGTTGCTGAACTGGACACGGAGCCGCTTTCTTGGTGTAGAAAAGCATCTAACAAACTCCAGCCCTCTCGTTACCGCACATGCCGACCCCAGGCCCGCGTGCTGCTTCGGCAGGCCTTGGCACGGCCCGCCATCCCTCTCCGAGGCCGCTCCCGTCCCCTGAGCAGCCTTTCAGCGGTGCAGAGCTTCTCTTGAACGTGATGTCCCTGTCCCCCACAGCAGCAGGAAGGTGTCTGCTTCTGCCGCCACCCGGAGCACAGTGCCCAGGACTTGGTGCTTGAAGACTGTTGTCGGGTGAATCGGCCGCCTAGGGACTGTTGGTGTTGAGGATCTCTGAGCAGTTGCAGCGGGAACGGAGGGGTCAGGACACGCACCCCGGGTGGCGGCCTGGAGTCGGATTTTTAAAACTGGGCAGCACTGGCAAGGCAGAGGAGGGCCTCGGGTACTTCACGGCTGCCTCCCCAGGGCCTCTCCCTCCCCAGGGCCTCTCCCTTGAGGAATGGCTGCCCTGCCCCAGGGGCAGCCGGCGGAGGACGCCACCTGCAGGTGGGTGCGGAGAAAGCACCCGCCGGGGCAGGTCTGGAAAGCAGAGGCTGAGCCCTTCCTCTAGGTGAAGCAGTGCCCTGGGAAGGAGCAGCTCAGGGCCCTGGTCTCCGATTTCCACTCACGTCTCCCAGGCTCACCCCCTTTAATCTCTCCTGGCCACACCAGCTCACTCCTTATTGAGCGTGTTGTTTTTCCCAAACCTCTAAATGAAACCTGCAATTTTTGCCGAATGCTTTCTCCATCAAGCAGTGTTTAGCAACACGGGTGATACAAATGGATCACGAACAGATCAAATCTCATACGTTTGCTTTTACATCCTGGAAATGTTTTCCAAGTCCTGTCTTCTTTTACCCCCATTTTCAGACACATCATCAACCTCCTGACAATTTCGGCAGGGCTGCCAGCAGGAGCCACGGCCGCCTCGCTCTGGCAGGAGACTGGGTGCGCATGGCGGGGGTGGGAGCTGCTGGTGGAGACCCCCCACCCCCCAGTGTGCGGTGCTGGGGAGGGGGCTGGGCTCAGCGTGGCATGCAGACGCGCGGCGCGCCAAGGGAAGGAGGGGTGTGGACTGTCCTGCACGTGAGGCGCGTGCTGGGTGGAATGTGAGGGACTGAGAAGTGGGAAACCTGTGATGGTGTGTTGGGGGGAAGGGGGGGTCTCAAACCTGGGACAGGGCTTGAGAGCTGTGTGTTCTGTGAGTTGTGCGACGTTGTGCAATGTGGGGGGGGAGTACGGCGTGGGTGAGAGCTGCTCGTTTACGTGTGAGACTGTGTGTGCTGTGGGGTGAGTGTGTGTGATCGTGTGGGACGCAGGACGCGGGGCGGGTTCGTGAATGAGGTATGGGGAGTGGCGTGTGGCTTGGTGTGGAGCGGACCCTGAGGTGGGTAAGGACGAGGCTACGGCAAGCAGCCCCAGGGCGGCCAGGCCAGGGCCCTGAGGCCATCTCCAGGAGGGAAGGCCAGTCCCCCTGCCACGGCGGCGCTGGACTCACCACTGGGAGGCTCAGTGCCTGTCATGGACGCCTGGGCTTGAGCGATGGCAAATGAGGCACGCTCTTTCTGTTCCTGGTGGACTGCGCCCATTCGCATCAAGGGCGGGGGGAGGACACAGGAGCCCGTGGCCCCAGTGAGGCTTGCGGTGGGATCACGTGTAGCTTCAGTCCCTGGGGCCACATTATCACTGCTAATGACCTCAGCCCAAGGGAGATGGACTCACTTTCTCAACCGACAGACAGCACATGCCTGGGGCCCAGCAAGGGCAGCCCGTGGCCAGCTGCCCAGGGTCCCGTGCAGAGGCCGGCGCCTCGGCTCTAGTGCCGTCCCAAGGGCGTGCCAGGCAGGCAGCCGGCTCTGTCCTGTCTTCTCCCTCACATACATGGCTCTGTTGATGACTCATCTTCAACATTCCACCCCATGGCTGGGCCTCCAGGCCTTCATAAATCTTGACCCACTCTCCCGGCCAACCTTATTTCCTCTCCCCGTTTCTCCCTGCTCCAGCCCACCCAAGACAAGGGAGAAACCCTCAAGACAAGTTTAGAGGGTCCTTGGCTAAGAGTTGGGGTGGGGAGTGGTCTCTGAAACTATGCTCAGAGAAGGAGGGCTAAGGAATAGCTCTGAAGGACCGGCTGGATACAGGCACAAAGAACTTTTGAAGTGGTGCTCAATTTTGAATTCCAGAGCCAGTATTTTTAAATACTTGAGAAAGCTTGTGATGGGCTTTGATGAAGGAGGGATCCAGTGCCTCCAACAAGATAGATGCTTCCAGCGGCTTCCTAGCCAAACTGTCTCCAGGTGTGCAGCTATGTGAAGGAGAAGGCTTCTCAAAAATCACTGCCAAGAGCAAGACACTTTCCACAGAGGACGTGAAGGGCACGCAGGCAAGGGCCGGCGGGAGCCAGAGGGAGGTGGCGGCCCTTTCGGCGCACAATGGCAGACCACTGCTGCGCCTGGGGCGATACTGAAATACCCGGGAAAGCCCTTAATGGCAGAACCAAGACATACCTATGGCTGTGCCCAGAAAGATGCCACGCTCCCCTCTTCTCTCCCCGCTCAAATCCACTTTTCTCTCACACCGTGTGTTTGTCTTCTAGTGGCCCTAGATCCCACCCAGGGGGCGGAAAGAGAAGGGAAATCCACCGCTGCCTTTTCCCATCCCGTTTTCTCTTTCTCTGAAAGTGGACTCCCATCCCCTTTCCTGAGCACAAAGAGTTAACCCACTTCTTAGCAGGCAGTTAGAGGTCTCCATCCTTCAAACACGTGTGAGGGTACTCAGCCTTGGCATTTACCTCAAAATCAGCTGAGATGGTCATAGAGTGTCAAGATATTCCTATCCGGAGAGATGAGCCCTCCAGGCATCTTTATGGACAAATTGCCACCGACTGCATACCTCCAGTGTTGTTCCCAACCCCTTCACCCTCCACACTAAAGCTGAAGGGTTCTTTCTAAATCACCTATTTGACAAGGGCTCAAGTCCCAACTTTTCAACGTATCACTCCAGCTCCTCTACGGCTTAAGCCATTCCCACTCCCTACAGCCACCCTGAATCTTCATCCCAAAGGGCTCTTTATCCTTGCCCCGAGTATGAGGTGCCTTTTCTTGTTTCTGGACAATCTGCACATGGGATTCCTTCCATAGAGAAGGCCCTTTCCTGTCTCGTCTGCCTACTTAACGACCACAAGCCCTCCTTGCAGAGTCTGCTCAACCCTCTTCGTCTTTGGGAACATTCCCTCCCCACCTTGTCCTGGCCATCCCCAAAGACAGTGCTTCCCCTGGAATCTTCTCAGCTAGACGCTTTTTTCTCCCACACGCCTAAAGCGTCTGGAAGAGAGGTAGGTGTCCTCTTTGCTTCCCACTGCTGCTTCCAAGCCATTTCTTCTCCTTCCTTCAAAGCCCTTACTTCTTTGAAGTACAAGTCATCAGACTTTACCACCCCCTACTCTGCCTTGTTGCCATCATTTACAGAGCCCCCTGCCATGCCCCCTCATTCATTGATGACTTTAGCACTTGGTTCACTGTCTCCCTCTCCATCACACTCCTGTTGTTCTTGGTCATTTTAACAACCACATAGACAATCCTTCCCCAAGACTCAGGTCTCTCAATTGCTGGACTCCATCAGACTCAATGATCTTTTCCTCCACCCACATCAGCCACCAATGCTCACGGTAATATTTTGGATCTTTTCAACCAGTTATTTCATCCAATAACTGCTCTACCTCTGAAAGGTCAAGCATCTCCACTCTTCCACCACCTCTTCCCGTCCTTTCATTTCACTTGATCTAGAGCACTGATTCCAGCAACTCTGAGCTCTGATATCCAAAACTTATTGTTTCTTCCCCTTTCTTTCCACAATCACCCCCTCCCTTTCCATGTATATGCACACACATTCTCCCTCCTCTTTTCTATCTCAGTTCCTTGATCAGCACTTTATTCATTCCCTCACAAATGTCCATCACCATTGCCTCTTTTTCTCTCCACATCATTTTCTTTCCGTAGTTTGGAAAGACCAACTCTCTGCTTACTCTGAGTCTCTATCCAAACAAATGTTGTTGGGAAAAATCACATCGTAATTGTGCTGACTGGATTTGTTTTAATTTTATAACACGAATCTCAAATGGACACTCCACATGGCCAGTAATCCAGCTTTCTTGTCAATGAACTTTCCAAGTCTCCAAGACAATGATATCAGATCTCTTCTACTCCCCTCAAACATCTAAAAGCCCCTCCCTTTTAGCAGATGGCGCCCTTGCCACACAGTCATGGTGAAAGTGTTTCTGTTCCTAGAAAAGCAAAACTATTCACTTTGCTCCAGATTCCATCTCCTCTCAGCTTTTCATGACCTTGATTCTGCAATTATCCTCTCACCTCCTATTTTCCCTTCAATTTACCCCAGCTGTACTTGCCTCATTACTACCTACCCAAAATGGATCTTGTCAAGGTTACAAATGCCTTATGTTTTTCCAGGGCCAATAATAAATTTCTGTCTTCATCACACTCAACCTCACAGTGTCAGGAAATGGAAATACCTTCTTCTCTAGGTTCTTGTGATGCCACACTTGTCTGGTCTCCATCTACCTCACTGCCTCCTCCTTCACCTTTGCCGCAACCTCCTCCTATGCCCAACCCAGGGCTCTTTCCACACCTTTCTCTCTTCTCTCTCTACTTTTTCTCTCTAGGTGATTTCAAGCAGCCTCATGGCTCTAAAAAGCATCCTTATTTTGATGATCACAAACCTTTATCACTCATTCACACATCTCCCCTGAATTCCATACAAATATCTCAAATTACCTCTACACGAATGGTTATAGGCATTTCAAATCTAACACGGCCCCAAAAGAGCTACTGGTTTCCTTTTCACTCACATACACATACTATCTGACAAACTTACACTCACACACACACTCACACACACATTCACACTTATCAAACAAGTCCTCGTCTTAGCCAATGATCACGTCACTCATGCAATTGTTGAAACCAGTGCTGTTAAAGCTATCCTTGATCACGCTCTTTCTCTGACACTCCGCCTTTAATTTATCAGGAAGTTCTGGTGGCATTACTTCCAAATATATCCTGAATTTGGCCACTTCTCATCACATTTATCATCAAAATCCTAGTCTAAGCCAACGACATCTCTTATCTGGTCTACTGTAAGACCCTTCTAACCTGTATCTCTGCCTTCTCTCTTGACCCCATATAATCTATTCTCCACACAACAGTCTAGAGTGGTCTTTGTTAAATCTTAAATATGATTTTTTATTCCCCCTTTTAAAACTTTTCAGTGACATCTCATTCTAACAGCAGTAAGTTCCAAACTCCTTACTGCAGCCCTCAGGGCCTTACACCCAGCCATTGGTCTTCACCTGTGCTATGCTGGAAGTTGACTAGTTTATCATCCACTGCTTCAACCTCAGCATGTACCCTTCTCCCATGGCCACCTCACTCCAGCTCGCCTGGCCTTCCTTCATACTTCAAATATATCAAGCACACTCTGTCTTGGGACTTTGCACTTGCCATCCCGTTTGCATGAGATGCTGTTCTACCAGGTCTGCACATGGCCATCTCTTTCTCATCTTTCAAGTTTTGGCTTAAATGCCAACCTCCAAGAGAGGACTTTCCTGGGTGTCAGCCACTTCTGGATGCATAGACAGATGAAGGAGTGGATGGGAAGATGGGTGGATGTATGGATGAATGCAATGTGGAAACTAAAAGCAATGAAATGAAACTAGAACACCAGGGTAGCCATGGGAGGAGCTATTAAAGAGGAAGAGGAGCTAGGCATCAGTGACAGCAACCATTCCATGGCCCCATCAGAGAAAGAGGGCTAAAGAAGAAGAGCCCAGGGGGGCTGGCAACAGCAAGTAAATTAACACAACTCTTGGAAGAGTGTAGGAGGGTCAGATGCCTACGGTCATGCTCCCTAGAACATCTAGAGCATCAGACCTTAATTCCAGCCCAGTGTCCCAAATGCACACATCTTGGTCCCCTCTGAAGGACTCCGAAAGACCAGAGGCAGCCTGCCCAGGTCAGGGGAGAGTAGGCTCTGGTTCTGCTGCCTTGTGACTCTAGTAACCATTCGAGTCCACATCTTTAGCTATATCCAGTTAGTTCAGGAATATAGGCAGTGAATAAAATCCAGCAAGACACATAACTAGGAGGTTCACGGAGCTTCTGTGGTCTGGAGAGATTCCAAGCTTGTGCCATTTTATTTTTTATTTTTTACATGTATGCAATTCCTTTCTGATGCTGTGAAATTCAAATCTTACTATTTTAACAGTTGTGACCAAAGATAATTGGCAACTTTACATCATTCTGTAATGATGTTTTTCTTAAACCATGTCTGATTAGGACATTGCTCAGGTCATGGTGTCTGGAACTGTGGGTCGTGAACCATTCATTTGTCATGAAATCAATTTAGATGGTCCACAACTGGCATTTTTTAAAGACAAAATAGAATAAAGTAGACAAAAATAGAAAATATTAAAGCATATCATTCACAGTAAGGGTAAGATTTCAGAAAACATGTTTCAGTTATTTATATAATGTTCATGTTTATATACATTTGTGTATAATGGGACACAATATAAAACGTAAGGTCGTGGGCTAAAAAGTAGAAGCTATTGCTCCAGGTTTCTCTTGACTTTAAAATGAACTCTATAGGTGCATGTTACGAATAATGTATAAAATATATTCTAAAATAATTCCAAGTTTTGGTAGAATTAATTCATTTCCATGTACAGCTGTCAAAGATAATAGCCATCAAAAATAGTACACAACAGGGAAGCGGCTGTGGCTCAATCAGTAGGGCTCCCGTTTACCATATGGGAGGCCCCGGGTTCGGTTCCCGGGGCCTCCTGGTGATGGCAGGCCCGCCCGCAAGGCGTGGTTAGCTGACCCAGCGAGCACAAGCAGCAAGGGGGGGATAAATGAATAAATAAATAAATCTTTAAAAAAAAAAAAAAAATAGTACACAACAGGTATGGCAATCTGGACTATTCCATTTTAAGGCTGAGATCCTGACGTCCCACTTGACCAAAAGTCAGAAGAACTAGGTTCTCACATCTCTTTTACTCTCCAGAATGATGGCGTGAAGAAATGCACCCTGATCCCCTTTTTCTGGGCCTCAGATTCCTGTCTATAAAAGGAGAGACTTAAGCTCATTGGCTCCTGAGAACCCCTCCGTGGAAATCTTGCGTTCTGTACCAATGGAAGACTTCAGGAAATGATCGAGTACTTTAAAATAAACCTGGCTCCAAATCCCAGCTCTGCCACCCAGTTCTGCCAGTTTCCTTGGTCAGAAATGGGGAATCATAATACATACCCCACAGGACAGCAGAGTGGGCTGGAAACATTAGTGCAAAGTTCCTGGCACAGGACAGGAATGCCATAGCGGAAGCCCTGCTTTGCCTCTCTGTCCCTATCGATGCCTGGGTCCCTGGGCCTGCTGCCTAGTGTCCCCCTTCTCAGTTTCTCTTTCACTTCATGCTGAAGAACCCCTTTCCCTTTCCCTGGATGGCATTTCTCACCAATGCCTCTCAGCTGGGCCCCCGTGTCCATGGATATGTCCTCTCCCTCCTGTTCTCAGCGTTTACTTCCTATGGCTCAGCCCTTCTCTCCTCGTTTCAATTCCACTTCACAGGCTGTCCAGCCCAATGGGTGCCAGGGTCAAGGTGTGAACTCTAGGTCAGATCTAAGCCTGTCAGAGAAAGCCATTCTTCAGCCCATCAGGTAAAGGCCGCCTCAATGACGCCCTTTCTGTCCATATATACATCTGAAGGCACAGGGTAGTGTGATTCCTAGACTGCCTCCCGCTAATACACAAATATTAGAAACAGAAGTACCAAATGCACGTGAAACCAGCTACATAAATGGTGAGGTTTTATATTCCTCTGTGACAGCATAAAAAATCATACACTCTTCATCAGAAGAGAAATTTCAAGCAATACATTCAGTCTTCTTAATAGTGAAGGACATGTGCACACTGCACATGTAATTTTCATATGTACAAACATTTTAATGCGTCTCCACTTGCCCTTCCGTCCCAGCCACATCCTTGAGCCCTTGCACTCCATCCCTCCCTGGCCTGCCGTGTTCATCTCAAGAAGGGAACTCAAGGCAATGGGATCGGCAAGAATCTTTAAGGATTTGTTTCTTTCTCTTCCTGAGCCTGCCCTAGCCCCTTGTATTAGTCAGCCAAAGGGGTGCTAATACAAAGTACCAGAACTCTGTCGGCCTTTATAAAGGGTATTTCTTTGGGGTAGAAGCTTACAGTCACAAGGCCCTAAAGAGTCTAACTCAAGGTACCATAAGAGGTAACTGCTCACCCAAAGTCATTGGCCAGGTGTGGAAGCAAGATGGCGGGCGATGTCTACAAGGGTTCAGCCTTCCTTCTTCCTCTTAGGGCTCTGTGGTCCCAGCTTCTTCTGATCTCAGCTGTAGGATGGCATAAGGCTTGTCTCTCTCCCCAGGGCCTCCATGTGTCTAATGGAGCTGTCTCTCTTCCTCTGTGTTCTTCTTCTCTGTGTATCTACTTCCATGTGAGAGTCTGTTTTATCCCCACCAAGGGGATAAAACCCTGTGTGCCCTAATGACATGGTTGAATCAAAGCCCTAATCTTAACATAATTAAATCAAGACATCTCAGCTGAATCTAATACAATCAAAGAGTATCACGCCCAGAGGAATAGACCAGTTTACAAACATAATCAAGTATCTTTTTTGGAACTCATAAATAATATCAAATTGCCACACCCCTGCCCCACCCCAAACTTCTCTAGGTCATCTAAATTCTTCCAGAACCTTCTAAGCCAGCTCTCCCCACTGCAGTGGTGGCTGTCAGTCTCACTGAAATGAGGCCTCATAGTCATTCACAACTTGTGCTTCCCCCAGGTCTTCCCTCACCACTGAGCCTTCTCAGTTACGTGCTACGTACAGCTGACCTGATTCTGCCTGGAGCCAGGGCCTGCTGGCTTTCCTGCAGGGTGTGGGATCTTGCAGCCAGAACATGGTGAATCCAGGCTCATTTCCCATCACAAAGCCCTGGATTTCTTTCTGGTGTGCTATGGCCCTAAAACAGTTTCTTTCTTTGGGACATAACTTCTCCTAGCTCCACCCCATCCCTGTCCTGTATGCTCTGTAAAGGAGAAGAGACACAACCTGCCACAGCCCTGCCAGAACCCAGAGTCCCCTGAGCCCTGGTCTGGCAAACCCCGCTGTGTCTTTGAGATGAGCCATAAGGGAAAAGTCGGGGAGACGTAAGGTAGAGGAGGAAGCGATGAGGATAAGACCAAAAAGGGAAGAGAGTTTGAAAAAGAATTTTCGGCTCCCCAGGAGAATACCTAAAATAGCAAAATGGATCAAAGTTGCACATGAGTAGAAGCTGGGTAGAAAATTCCTTGGTCCTCAGCTTTGGAGGTGCTGGTTGAGGTAAGGGAGAATCCTGATGGGAATTTTTAAGCTAAGCATGGCAACCTGCTTCCCAGAGCAATCCCTCAAGTGGGAACAGGGAAGGCAGTGAGATGGGGTTTCAACCACAGAGGTGGGCAGCTGGGGGACCAGGGAGGGGCATGCACTTTGGGCAGACGGACAGGTGCCTGGGAAGCACAATTCCAATCGAAACAGGGAGACAGGTGCAGACGTTCGCTCCTGCCGGGCTGCTGCATCAGAAGCTCTGCTCCTCCACCCCTGAAAGGGGCCACCATGGCAAGGATGCGGGGGCACTGCCAGGCCCCTCGCCGGTTCCCAGGTGGGGAAGCCACGATGCAGAAAGCTGAAGCAACACGGGGGCGCGAAGTGGGGAACTGGAGCAAAGGACTGACCTGAGAACAGCCCAATTCCCAGGCCCGTGTCTGGGAATTTTCTCTTTCCAAATATGAAGGAAGTAAAAATAGGTAGGCAGGAAGGCCAAAATATGTTTTCAAAACCCACGTCTGGGTTTGAAATGCCTGCTCCCACCATCTCAAGGCTAAGAATAATGGGCGAAAGCAGGAACTCTGGCACAGCCCCAGAGTGTGAGTGCACGCGGACTCTGCCCACGCCCACACCGAACTCTCTGGAGCGCCTCAAAAGTGTCAGAAGCCGTTAGAGAAATGAATGAGCAGCAGATTAGGAGACGTGGCTGCTGACAAGCAGGAATTAGCTCTCGGACACCTTTCAAGGCGTCAGCCAGGGACACTCGCTCCCAGCCGCTCAGTGGCGAGGGCAGAGGCCCCCGCACACCGCCGAGCTCTGCCAGCAGCCCGGACCCGGGTGGGCGGCTCCAGCGGGGCCTCGGGACAGGACCACCGGGCGATGCAGCTCAAGAGCAGGCAAAAAGGCTGGCGTTCCGCTTACCTGCTCGACTAAACTGCCGGAAGCACCTCTGCTTCCCTGTGACTCCTGCTCTGCTTGCCCTGGGAGTTTAATAAAATGGACTGATGCTTTCCTTTGTCTTAGGCCAACAGGGGGGACGTGAAGCACAGTCACAGAAGAGGAGCCGGCCTCTCTGGAGCCCAAGGGGAGTGAGGAAATCAGCAGAGATTGAGTGCAGGGCCAGTCATTAGGACGAGGATTTGGCTCATTGTTTCCTTGATCGTTGTCCAATGGGACTTTAGAGCTGTATTACCTGGCCAAGGCTGTGGCGGCCGAAGAAGGTGGAGAACCAGGTGGTGGCTGCAAAGCTCAATTCCTTGTCCCTCCCTCCAGCTAGAGGGTCAATCCAGGCTCCCTCCCAACATGAAGCTGTCCAGCAACGAAAACCCGGGGTGTATGGCAGAAGGCCCCAAAGCCAGAGGCACCAGGGCAGGGGCCGGAGGGGAGGGCAGTGAGAGGGCCGTGCCTGCACTCGCGTCTGCTGCACCCCAGCCGTGGCGTGGGACACACTCCCAGCGAGCCCCCCAAGCCGGGGCACAGTGCCTCCAGAACATCCCCCAAAGCTGAGGTCAGGGCATCCGCACCGGTTCTTCAATGAGCTCAACCTCTTTTCAGACAAACAGGATGGTCTGGGCACAGAGCGCAGCAGAAAGTGCCCAGGAACGGCCAAGGCCCTTCGGGGCTGCCTGAAAGGCCTGCTGTGCTTATTCTCCCTTGCTGCGCCCGAGAGAGGAAAGCGGAGGGAGGCTGGCAGGCCGCCAGCCCAGGAGGGACAAGCACTTCTGCCACCCGAAAGCTGCCAAGGAGCTGATGGCAAAGGCCAGGCGGATGGCTCAGGGCCCTTTGGCCCTTGGGTCCCAGCTGCGGCCACTCCGCTCTGCCCTGAGGCGAAGGTGCTGACAGGGGCCTGGAGCTGGCAACTGCACTTAGCCCTTGGTCCCAAACTCCTTCCTTCCACCCTGATTCCTCTGAGCCTGGGCCCTTTGTCCTCTCCAGGGGAGAGGGACTCGGATGGGGGCTGGTATCCCTTGTCAGAGGAACTTGGCTGGTCTCAGCTGTAATTTCTGCATGGAAACATTTCCTGCTTCATTAAAGCTGGTTAGAGGCAAGGCTTCTGTGCTCTGACAACACCTGGAGCCTGGCTTTAAAATGATCAATTTTCCTACCCCCTGCCCTACGAGAATGCAAGTATCTTAAGGGCAGGCGTGGTGTCTTCTTTACTGCAAAAATTCCTAAAGCCTGGCATGGGCTGGAAACCCAAACAGTATGTGTTGGGTACATGGATGATGCTGGAAAGAAAACTTAAAGGGGTACGAAAAGTCCCCCCACCACTAGCTGAAATCCCACCAGAGGCGGTCACTCCAGAAGGCCTCTAGGAAATTCAGGGAGCTCCCTGACACCTGGGAGTAACAGGAAGGGCCCATGGGTCCAACTGATGTCCCAGCATTTAAGAGGGAGAAACAGGGACAAGGTAGCAGTTAGCAGGTGCACGATGAGAGAGAGGCACAACAAGGGAGGCAAGAGGGAGCGAGATGGGCCCAGGAAGCCAGGGCACAGAGGGAAGCTGCAGGCTTCCTCCCACCGTCCGCTTACGTCATGGTTCAATGCAGGACACGTGTTTGGCAGTAGCTGACCCCACCTCTGTCACAGGGTTTTTTATTTGCCATTTAAAGTTGTGCTCCCTGGGTCTGGGGATCCTTGCAAGGCAATTGCAGACCTTCTCAGGCTCCTGAGTCCTGACCCCCGACTCAGCGTACACACAGCCCACTGGCTGCTGGGTCCCACTTTCCCCAGCCATGGGACCCACACACCGTGACCCAGCCAGAGAGAGAAAGTCAAGCCAGGCACCTTCCCTTCCCACGGGCACCCCACCCCAATACTCAGCAGCCTGGCAACCCCGAGGGGCACTGGCACCTGCTGCTGGAGTGGGGTCCGCAGATCAGGGGTAGGCAAGAGGTACTCAGGAGCCAAGGCTTTAAGCCCCTGCCACATGGTCCCATCAGACTTCACTTACAAAACACAAACTCAAAGATAAAATTATTAAGAATTTCAGGATGGTGAATGCAGAGAATAATCCCCTCTGCCGCCAGACAGTTATCCTGTGCTCCAAAATTCATTTTGCTTGGGCATATGTGCTTCTAAATACCCACAAGGTAAAACATATTTAGATGAGCCTGAAAGAAATTTTTATAGATTGGAAAAGATATCAGTCTTACCTTGCTAGGTCCCAGAGCTTTCCCATAGCTGGAGCCAGCGAGTAGGCGGCTGAGATCCCTGTGACTCTATCCGAGAAATGTACTTACACGAATGACTGCAGAGAGAACCCACCAGCAGGTTCTACAGGAAGGTCTCTTTTCCGAGGTCTAAAGATATTGGTCTTCCAAAGACATTGGTCCTTCTTGGCACTGAGGGCCGGTACCCGGGATTTACAGGCAGCTCCTTCGGCCCGGGCAGGCCATTTCATCTCGGAGCGTGAGGCAGTTCCACGCCCGTGAAGCAGGGTCCGTGATGGTGTCCTCGCGGGGCTGCCATGGTGCCCATGAAGCGCTGCGTGTCGTGCCCACCCAGTGGAAGTGTTTGGTAGGCTGCACCCTTGTCGAGTGCTTGCCGCTCAGCGACCGGGCCCTAATCCGAGGAAACCAGAGAAAAGGCGGTTCTTTCCCCAAGCCATAGAAATCAACGGAAACAAGCCCTGGGTCCCTTAAGCCAGAGAAGATTCTCAGTGAAAACTGCTTTTGCAATGTCTATATACTCAACCAAGGTTATTTCCAAATATTTACTTCATAAGTAAACTCTCCAAAGGACATCCAATGGGGAAGGTCTGCAGCTTTCTTTGCCCACAGGCCTGGCTGGGTAGAAACATGTTGACCTCCAGTGGCACGTGGGCCTCTGGAAGGACAGATGTCAGGGCTCAGCAGTCCTGGACCGCGGCACGTGACCTGGCAAATGAGAGGGCTTCTCTTGGCTTCCCCCACCGCCCACCACCCACCACTTCCTTTAACTTCCTGAAATCCTGAGCCCTGAGAACAGCTCCTGGCCATGGAAGGCCCGAGCCAGGGCCAGGCATCATCCTCGGGCCCCTGCCCCTGCCCTCACCCTCCGAGCCTGGGCAGTGGCACAGCAGGAGGTAAACCAAGAGCCTCCCAGCTTTCCCAGGAGGGACATCCAGGGCATCTTCCCACAGACAGGAACACAGATTCCCTGCTCTTTCCCCTTCTCCCTGCCACGCGATAGCAGCTCTGGGCTCTGGAAAGCCACCTGCTGGCAGGACTGGCCAGGGCAAAGAAGCCTGCTGGCGGCCTCCTGGGTGTCTCGTCATCCTGGCCCAGCTCGTGGGACCCTCCACGCAGATGGATCTGGCTCAGAAGGCAGGTCCACTCAGAGAGACTGCTTCAGGGATGGCACCTGATGCTCCATCTGGGAAACCTCGTTAGCCTCCCTGACCTCCCCTCGGCCACTGAGTTTCTGCTGAGGGTCTAAGTGCCAGCTCGGGAGCTGGGCAAGGGGTGCTCCAGGGAAGCACCAAGAACGGTGGGCACAGGGGTCAGGTTTGACATAGCAGTGGCTGACAATTTTTTGAATACTTATTATGTGTAAGAAACCACAGTAAGCATTTAATCCTTACTATCGAACTATAAAAGTTACTGCTACTTTTCCCATTTTACAGGCAAGGAAACGAGGCACGGATGGGTTGTTGAAGGTCACCGAGCAGGTCAGTTGGTGCTCTGGGAGGCAGAACCAAGACAAAGTTAGATGTGCGAGAGGTTTATCTGTGTAATGCCTGGGAAGGGAAGAGGGCTGAGGGGGTGTCTTCAGGCTGCATTGCAGGTCTGACACCGAAGAAGAGAGTGGAGGGAGAAGGAAAAGTTGGGAAGAAGAGCCAGGTTGCAGTGCATGGCTGAGAAAATCTCGTCCGGCCCCACAGGTAGGTCCAGGGCACAGCTTGCCTGCAGGGGAGTCCCACAGGGAACAGAAAGGGCCAGGCCCCAGACCCCCCTATACTCAGCCATCCACTGGGAGAATCTTCTCAGCAGCCTCAGCTCAAACACCACAGTGGATCCCAAGTATGCCGCAGCCAGAAGCGGTCAGCTAAGAAGATCTGAGCAGCCCACCTCCACGACGGCCACACGAGGCGTCCCGGCTCAAGCCCAGGTCATTTACTGACCCCAGGACCCACGCCTGTGTCCGCTATGCTAAACTGACAAATTCATAGATGATAGGCCTCTGAGAGCTCTCTGCAAAACTTCGCAGTCAGAGAGTCAGCGAGCTTTATGGAGCCCCCGTGTGCTCAGCCCTGTGGGGTATGTAAAGAAAGCCTGGCCCCAGCGGCGGGGGACATGGAGGCCAGATCCTAAGCAGCCTCTCCTGCCCCGCTGAGCACGTGTCCTGAGGGCAGTGGAGGGAAATGCTGCGGTGAAGAGCTAAGACCTGTGGGAGAGATGGAAAGGGCAGCAAGAGAGCCCAGTGAGGACGGGGCAATCAGGGGAGGCTTTGGGGAGCTGGGAGCACTTGAAAGATGATCAGCAAAATTGGCTCCAGTCACGAGGATGCTGGGAGAACTCATTCGGCTCGCGCAGCTCAGGCCTGTAGACCTGCACCTTAACTTCATCAGAAGGTGAGAAACAGAGACCTGGCCGCTCTCGTCCTACATCCCCGCCCTCCAAAGCAAGCTTTCTAATATTGATCATGACAACGGTAGACAAAGTGCCCCATCAGCCCCATTCTTTCGCCTCAGAAGTCCAGTACGTTCCTTCACCCACCTGCCCACTTGGACTTCCCTAATCAGCCCTGCTCTCAGGGCAGCCTCCTTCCAACCCAAACTGTTCCCAAAATACATGCTAGCCCTTAAGGCAAGGTCATCCCAAGGTGGTAGACAGTCAAGATTCCTCTGGGATCTTCAACTTGACTGTTGCCATTACTATAGTTCTCTAACAAACCACTCCAAACTTTGTGGCGTAAGATAGGTCATTTATTATTGTGTCTTACAGTTTGGGTGTTGACTGGGCTCTTTCAGCATCTCTCGTGCAGCTATGACCAGACAGAGCCTAGCACTGAGCCCAAAGGCCTCCTCACGCCTGCACCCGGCAGCTGAGGCTGAGGTTCTTGGGCAGAAACTTCTGCACGTGTCCCCTCCAGATGGCCTTGGCTTCCTCGCAGCAGGCTTCCGAAGAGAGGGCAAGCCAGCCTGCAGCTGCACGGAAGCTTACGGCCCAGCCTGGGAAGCCTGTAGCTTCCACCACCTTCCAAGGCAGTCACAAGCGTCCACCTAGGCTGAAGGGAGGGGACACGAGTGCTACATTTCCAGGGTGGACTGGCAAGGTCACACTGTAAAAAGAACACTGGCACGGGAGGTACTTATGGGCACCTGTTGAAATTCACATCCTGCCCACACATAAAAGACCCCCAAGACCTCCTCACTTTATCCCACGATGGCGTCAGCCTGACATCAGGCTGGTCTCCTCTAAATCGGGTCCAGATGCCAATGAGGCGCCGTGGGAACAGCTCCTCTTGCACCATGCCTCAGTGTCGAGACCCAGCGTCTTAGTTTGCCAGGCTGCTGACACGGATGCCACAGGAGGGGTTGGCTTAAACAACAAGCATTTATTAGCACAGGGTTTTGAGGCTAGAAGTTCAAAATCAAGATATGGGCAAGGCTTGCTTCCTCCCAGCATCAGTAGCTCCATGCTGGTCGCCAGCACTCCTTGGGTTCTTTGGCTCACACCCCTGTCTCCCGTCACATGGCGATGTCCTCTCCTGTCTGGTTTCTGTGACTTCTGGGTTCTCCTTAGCAGGGTTCCAGTAATCCCAATTAAGGCCCACCCGGGTTCAGTTAGCCATACCTTAACTAAAAGTGTCCTCTTCCAAGGTCCTATTTGCAGTGGGTTCATGCCCACAGGGCACAGAGAAAGATTAAGACAGAATCCAACCCACGGCACCTGACAACTAAAGTAACACGTTATCTGCTTCCATCCCCACCCGACATCCAGCAGTGGGACAGGCTTCAGAAAACGGCGACACCCGCTCCCACTCACAGTGGGAAGGAGAAGCACGCAGCATTAACTAGGGCAGAGCAGCTTCTCGGCAGTTTCCCTACATTTGCAATTGATCTGAAATGAAAAAAGAATTGCATTTATTCCTGTTAACTTTCACCACGCTCATTCAAGCCCAAAGCTCTGGGGAGTGGCAGCTGGGAGGACACGGAGCACCGCCGTGGCTCCCGTGGCAGGCTCTCCGCTGCGTGGTCCCGGAGGTCTAGTGGTCAGGACATCCTCAGCACCAGCCCTCCCTGCCCAGCCCACTGGCAGCTGGGATGGGTCTGGCGGCAGCAAATGGAAGTTGGGACGGAGGAGTCTGTTGATTCAGTGGGGATGCTGAGCAGGGAGCACGCGAGTCTAAGGCCGTGAGCAGCCGTCTTCTCCAGCCCAGGGACAGAGCTGTCTGCAGGGCAGCCGGCAGCAGAGGGTGGCAGCGCTGAGGGCCTGAGCGAATGGCGCTCCGATGACGTCGTTTGAGCCAGGCCTCTGCCCCAGGACCGTAAGCCAACAAATCCCCTACTTTGCTTAAGCTATTTGGAGGTGGGTTGCATCACCTGCATACATTCCCACTTTTCTCCCCAAGCTCTGTTTGCACCCACTTTCTGGCCTCCTAAGGCCCCTGATCCTTCTATAAGGAGGAGGACCCCAGAGGAATGAAAAGCCGTCCTCCAGCCTTGGGGCATTCCATGTGGAGAGGGGAGGCTGCTCTCTTCCTCCGGGTCCTCCAGTCGTCCCAAGCCCTGGAAACACGTGGAGAGTAACCATGGCACCCACAGGGCAAACACCTCTGCTGGGACCCCAGCCCACCTCTGCACGTGGGAGCAACCGCGGCTTGCAGTGGTGGCCCGTAGAGCACACCCGCTGCAGAGGGAGATGCCAGCCCATCTGGCAGGACAGCTGCTCGCTCCATGCACACCACCCCTGGCCCCCTGGCCAGGTCCCCCGCTCTCCCGGGCCTGCCGGCTCCTCTGGCTACGTCTTGGAAGCTGCTGCTATCAGCATGTCAGCAGAAATGGCTCTCCTGACTAGAGATTACATGAACCCCGGCCGGCAGGCACCCTCTGCCCAGATAACTGGGCCCGCATCTGGGGACGCCGGCAATGCCAAGCACAACTCGGCCTGACTGCGTGCCCCCTGGGCCCGGGTCAAACCCAGGGCGAAATGAGGCATCTGGGAAGGGAAGCCTTTGGACAGAGCAGGGAGGGGAGGAAGGAGGGTCGAAGGTGCAGGATGCAGAGGGGAAGACCCAGTCTCCAAGTGGCTCCATCTGCAAGCTGCCCGCGCAGGGACTTCTGTCCCATGCCCACGGAGCCTGCGCCCTCCCATTCTGGACTTTGAACCCATCGCAACCTTCCTATGAGGCATAGCTCAGGTCACAGGGATATTTCTTTCAGTCCCTAAACATGCATCATCCATTTGCATGCCCACTGCAGTTGGGGACTCTGCAGCTCGCCTGGGATGCACCGTGGCCGGACGTTACCTTCCCTTCCCCTCCCACCACGAAGCGGCGGTTCACTGGTTCTCATTATGCATAGGCCCCCTGCAGCTCAGCTCGCGGCAGACGCAGGCCCCTCACATGGCAGATGTCACGTCTTGAGCGGCTGGCCTGGCCAGCAGACGGCACCGGCCTCTGTGGCATCCAGCAACCATGTGTTGGCTCCAGTGCCGCCTCCCCTCCCCCGTCGCCTTCAGAGCCTCCTAAACATCACTTCCCTTTGGGAGTGAAGCGGCAGCTGGTGCTCCACTGGTGGAAAGCCTGTCCCCAGCCGTTACCCAGCAGCGTCTCCAGCACCCTGCACGGCAGGGTGTGCTGCTGGCAGGACCCGCTCCGGACACATCCAGGGACTCATCCAGCAGCAGCTTTGCACCAGGCGCCTCTGGTGGCCAGCAGAACCAAGACCCTTGTCCTCAGGACACTGCATTCTAGTGGCGGGAGAAAGGTAGCAAAAAATAAGCATAAGCAGCATAGGGTTGTATGTCATAAGGTCATCATTTCTGTGGAATAAAGAGAAGAACAAAAAGGGCAGCGTGAGGGGAATCAGGTGGGCAGTTGCAGAATTAAAGAGGGAGGCCAGGACGGGCACACTGAGAAGCTAAGACCTGAGCAAAGCTTGAAAGAAATGAAGGAGTTAGCCCATGGAGAGCGGAGGACCAGAGCTCCCGGCAAGGGGGAGCAAGGGGGAGGGTGGCGGAGGAAAGCCGGAGAGGAGCAAGCTGGCCCCAGCGAGGGAACAGGTCCGCCTCGGGCCAGAGAGGCAGGCACCCCGCGAGGCAGGGGGTCCCAGGCTGAGTGAGCTCAGGCCTCAAGAGCGCTTGTAGCCCCAGGTACTCCCCCTGCAGATTCGAGGCTGAGAGGCCTTCTGCTGCCTCCACCCCCAGGCCCCAGCCACCACCCAGCACCCCGTGGCTACTCCACCTAGGGGTCCCCCGCAGAGGCCACCCAGCCTCACTCTGTGCCCATCTATGCCCCACTTGCTGGAGCATTGGCAACAGTGAAGGACAGATTACAAAACTCCAATATTCACAGGGTCTCTCCTTCAACGCAGAAACCCTAGATTAGAGACCCAAACTCCCGGGATCTCCCTGTCCAAAGCTGGTCCTTGTGAGGCAGGGGCAGCCGGCCCGGGACACGGAGTCCTCCCCTCCCGCAGAGCAGGGCCCCAGGGCCATCTGGCCAGGGCTGCCCCAGCCGAGCAGAAGAGGGGCCGGCCCCGCACCAGGACTGCCGGCCATCAGGCCGCGGGGGGCACCTGAGGCCATGCTCCCCAGATGCTCGGCAGTGCCGAAGCGGCTTTCGCAAGAGGGAAAACAGCATTACCAACCCTGAGACATGCCAAGCACTCCTCATCCACGCTTCCTCCCACGCCTCGCCCCCGCCTTGGGCTCACACATTAGTGTTGAAGGGCTGGATTTATTGTCCTCCAGCTTTTGTGCTTGGCCGGGCCGGCGTAGCTGGCCTACACCAGCAAGGGCAGTGGCCGCTCTCAGTCTGCAGACACCAAGCTTGCTGCCATCTTCCATCGCCCCCGCTTTCTCCCGTTCTCTCACACACGGATGCCTTCAGTGCCAATCAGAGCCCTGAAACAACGCTAAGAGGCAAGAGACCCAGTGGAAGCCGCTCAGACGAGCCACCAGGATCCTGGCAAAAGGGCTCTCTTGGGACCTGTTTCCTTCCTATAAAATGATAGGGTTGAAAAGTTATCATCTTTGAAGGCCATGACATCATAATCACTTGATTAAAGAGGCAATTTGCTCTACTTTGAGAGCAAGGAAAGACCTTGAACTGCAGGGAAGAACTGAAGGGGTTCAGAGGCCGGGATCTGAGTTGCTGATAGAGGCTGCTGCCAGAAAGAGGGGCCGAGAAAGGCATGGGCCCTTCCCAGGGTGGTCCTTGGACCTACACTTCCAGTAGAGGCAGGAGTTGGGACTGAAACGAAGGTCTGAGCTTGGGGCTGGGAATGCAGACATGGGCTTTTCTATAAGAATATGGTAGCACAATGGGACGAGAGGCAAGATGCCAAGAACCTGGATCTCCAAGGGTGCCTGGGGATCTGGCACCCTGAATTCACCAAGGCCAACTTCAGCAGAGTGGCAGGAGTAGCAAAAGGACAGCTGCGAGCAGAGAGGGTAATATCGAGGAGTCAGCTCCCGGTGGAAGAGGCTTGTTGGGAAAGTGGCTGCAGTAGAGGGCCACCAGTCTCTGCTGACTGAAACAGGAAAAATGGTGGAAGGAATTGACTTTGGGTGAGAGGGATAAAGAGCCTGGTTTGGGACATGCCTGAACTTTAGGGCTCCAGTGAAAATCCAGGTGGAACCATCCAACAGGCTGGTAGAAATGCCAGACCACAAGTCAAGAAAGAGGTCAGGGTGGAGCAACACATTTGGGAGATGTAGAAAAAGAATTGGAAAGATGCTGGTGGCAGGGGGGTGGAGAGATGGAAAGATGCTCAATCTAAAGGAAACCCCTAAGTTCAGGAGCCCCTAAGCATTTAGATCCATGAACATGGATTTCCAAAGCCCCAAAATAGGGCTGACCCTACTGCTTGGGGTCTGGGGAAGACTGGAAAGGACGATGCAAGGGTGCCAGGGTCTTAAGGCTGCATAGCACCAGGCACAGGCGATGGGATCCCAGCTGTCCTCCACTGTTTGAGAGAAGCCATTGCCTCTGGTTGCCACCAGTGAGGCCAAACTCCCTGATGGGCCACCACAGCTCACCCATGGGGCAAGCTCAGGTCCACACAGGCTGCCCACAGAGCACTTGCCCCCTCCCACGTCAGCAGAGGTCGGAGACCCGCGTCCCACTTGCAGCCTCACTGGGTGATCCTGCGTTAGTCATCTCTCCTATGTAGGTCCCAATTTTCTGATATGTCAAATGGGGTAATTTAGACTAGAAAATTTCAGCAAGACCTCCCAGATTTGACATTTTAGGATACTGGTTGTCAATCACCCCTCTAACTAATCTTTACTTATCTTGTCAATAAAACATAAAACTAAAACCAACCAAACCTGAAACAGTTACTATATTACTAAACAGATGAACAGACACCAAAAAAAATTAGCAAAAGAACTAATAACTGTCAAATGATGGCTTGGTTTGCTAATCCCTTTGACTCAGTTCTCAGCCCAGCTACACATTTGGGCACGTAAAAAAACTTTCTACAGTCAGAGGTTCTGGTGGGGCCAGCCAGCCAGAGATGTGCCCTCATGCTGGCCAGTGCCGGGCACCCTTCCCTTGTCAGCCTCCTACGGCATGGGCTCCAGCTGTCAGATGCCTCCAAGGGGCCATGCACACGCGTCCCCAGCCCACCTTCACATTGCTGCCCGCCCTGTGATGGACAGAGTACGTTGTAAAACAAAACACATAAAATCAGCCTTTGGGTCCATGCTCACCCCAAACTCCATCACTGTTAACCAAAGACAAATGCAAAGATCAAAGGAGAAAAATCCTAAGTTCTGACCTGCTTTCGCCCTGCCAGAAAATATTCTCAGTGGAAAGGGAAACCTGAGATATCCTGGGGAAGTTGACACCCAGGAGAACCTTTCCCAAACCCGACCCGCATGTGTGTGGGGCCCTCTCCGTCTTTCTCTCCTTCTCTCTCCCTGTCTCTCCTCTCTTACTCTCTTAGACACACACTTACGTCAGCCGTGGCTACCAGGAGGTGCTGGCCGTTGTTCTTGGAGCTGATCCCTGGGCTGGGCTGGGTTTGATTACGCCTCTTCTCTCAATGGCCTAAATGGGGTCAGACAAGCTTAAAGACTTGATCATAAATTAACCCATGCCTATGATGGTGGGGCCAATTTCCCCGGAAAGCAGTGCCCAGAGTCCAGCTCAGCTCTGCAGCCAGGGGAGGCAGGCTATGGCTGTTCTCAGGCAACTCTGGCTAAGCATCTTATTTCCACACCCAGCTTGAGAGTTGGTTAGTCTTCTAGGAAGAGCAAAAGCCCATGCCACCACTCCACATGTCTCTGGCAGCCATGTGCCCTCGGCAGTGTTGAAGTTAGCCTCGCTGAAGCCCGGGATGGGCAGAGCAAGGCCCGGGGCAGGGAGGCATCCGAAGAAGTCATGCCCCTAGGAGGCAGTTCTGTCTACCCTAGCAGGTATGCTCCTCACAGCTCCCCTGGAATGCTGGGGCCAAATTGCTCCACCTGCAGCTGCCTGAGGCACAGCTCAAGGATGGGATCAGGGGTCTCTCCAGAACAGTCTGTGCATGTGTTGCTTGGCACTTCACACTCAACAGTGCAAGAACATTTCCCAACCAGAACTGAGAGGTGCACCACCATGACTCCTGCCTCCCAGAGCAAGCTGCTTTAGCCAGGCTTTCTTCTGCTCCATTACTCCTTAGCTCCTGTTACAGCAGTGCAGAAGGCATGGGCTCAGGGTCAGGAGACCTGGGTTCTCATCTTAGGTCCTCCATATCTGGCAGAACCTTCAGCAAGGCTTTTCAGGTCTCTGAGCCTCAGATTTCCCCACTTTATGAGATGTTTGGACTGGACCATCTAGAGTCCTGGCTCCTGTACCAGACACTTCTCTGTATAAACTTACTCCAAGGGCCAAGTTTTACAAGCATAGAGAGAAAATTGCAAAAAGCAGGGGGACTTCAAGAGTGCATGGAAGCACTTAAGCTTTCATCATTGGCCTGGCCACCTACTCAGAGTCCTAGAGATTCCACCTGAGAGACTCAAGTCCTGGGGCAAGGTACTGCCTCCTCAATCAGATTCCGCCTTTGAAGGTACCTCCACCCAGAAAGGGAAATGGCTGGACAGTTTTTATTCATTTAGCTCTTTGTCTCTTCATGGAGAAGGCCAAACTCCTTCACCTGCACTTCAAGGCCTTCTGGAATCTGACCTCCATTTGCTTTTTCAGCCATATCTCCTATGCTGTCCTATATGCATCTTCTGCTTAAAATGCAGGGGCAGAGTCACTCTCCTCTGAACTTATATGATCCTCCCTTATCTTTTCACTTAGAAAACGTCCAGATGCCCATTCCAGTCCATCTTAAATGTTCATTAAAGAACATCCCTAAGGGCTCCCACTTGGCATTTTGAAATCATTTCCACCTCCTATAAATTCTTGAAATGAATAAAGACGTACTTTGTCAAGCCAGAGTTTTCACTACTTAACACTGACCCTCCCTTCCCTAGTAGCATGTTCCTCCACCCAACTTTCCAAATGCGAGTCATGTTGCTGAAAGAGCCCAGATTGTCCAGTCCAGTGCCGTGAATTTGGTGAAAGGAAGGGATTGGCCAAAGTCACACGGGAGCCAGTGGCTGAGCCACCATCCAGTGATGTCTTGTTCATGAAACACTGAGCCCTAAAAAAAGAGATTTGGCTGCACTAAACAGCCTGAGCAGAGCAAACAAAGAGACGATTCCCCATGGAACCCTGCCCTGCACACTCCAAGGCTGAATGACTGCCTGGCCCTGTCCAGAGATGGCTGCCTCAGTAAACCCTGACGTGCCTACAGGAACCCAGAGGCCTGCCTGGGCTGGCACCAGTGATCAGCTTAATATAATCTGGAGCCATTTGAGGGAGGATGAAAAGAAGATAGCAGGGGAAGGAGAGTTGTTGTGGTCTAGACCAGCCTGGAACCCCAAGGACTCTTACTGAAAGCCAGGCTGCCTTTGGAAAGTCTTGATTCAATTTTTCATCACCATCTCAACATTTGCTAAGGATATTTGTTGAGTGAGGGAGAACTGGAGATCCTTTATGAAATCTGTGCTCTGGAAGGTTAAGGAAAGAGGAGATCCCTTCGGGCCAGGTAGTCAGAGGCAGCTTTCTGGAGAGGCTGGAACTTGAGCTAGCCATTGAGGATGGGTGGGGTGTGGAGAAAAAGAGTCCTTCTGGACAGGGGCAGGCCCTGCTCAGATTTCATTTCATATTTCCACCACACCCTGCACATACTCCCCGGGTCCAGGCTGGTTTGGGATGTTGTCCATAGTATTGAACACGGCATATGCCTGTGTAGGGGAGAGGTGGAGGAAAGAGAAGATGCAGTCCTTTTCCACAAGGAGGCAATCATCCAAATGAGAAGATCATACCCCTTTTCAAAGTCAACCTCACTGGCCAGAGTCAGAGCTTCTCGGCAGTGGACTGGGGTACGCCCTTGATGAATGGGCTGTTTGAAATTCATCTTCCAGAACCCCTGAAGTTTTAGGGGTGGTATTTGTGAGTGTATAGGGAGGAACCCCCTCCAGGTTCAACTTCTGGGTGAAGCCCAGGCCCCAACGGTGAACTCCTTCTAGTGAGACGTCCCTGGGACACCCCAGAAACACTAATCAGCTGTCTGATCTTGGCCTTCTTTGTTTTCTGTGGGTTGCCACCAATCAGGTCTTCCCTTATGAGGGTCAAAGCCCCAGGCCATAGCCCACCTCTTCTGCCAGTTCCTGAGCGAAACTTCCATTCCAACCAGCATTTTAAAGCCTGACTAGCTCTGCAAGGATCTCATCTCCCAACTCTCCAAGTTGAGGAGGTAGGGACCAGTACCAGAACAGTGAAGAGTTATTTTGCGGGAGGAACTTGACCATAAACCAAAATGGTTTGTCTTCCAAACTCTACTGATTTGTCCAGATATTCTGAAATACTTGCCTCCTTTGAGTATTAACTTTCATGATGGACTGAGATTTGGATCCAGATTTGTTTTCTTGAGGATGGGAAAGAGTTGATTTATAAATAAATTATCGGGGAATGGATGTAGCTCCGTGGTTGAGAGCCTGCTTCCCATGTACGAGATCCTGGGTTCAATCTCCAGTACCTCCAAAAATAATAGTAACAATAATAAATAAATTATCATTCTCCTTTCCTGTGGCAGAAACAGCATCCCCGTTAGTGCGTTTATTATGTGGCTAAATGTTAATAGCCTCGGGCCTGTGCTGGGACAAAGCCTCCCCAGGGTCTAAGGGACTGGCTCACCCACAGGGAGAGGGGTGCCTACCCCATGGGTAGAGGGGCACATCACCTGAAGGAATAGGGGCACCTTCACAGAGAACAGTAGAAATGAAGGAAGGAGGGACAAAGAGAGGCTCAGAGTGCTTCTGGTACCCGTGGCCTCGACCAAAAGAATGTCAAGTTGTCTAAGGAGGGCCTTTCAGTAACAAAATGGAATCTTCTAGTTGGAGTCCCCCTAGAACTAAAAATTTAAAGCCCTGGCAAAGTATCTGAAAAACTGCCAGCCCTTTAGGACCAGACAGGTCAGAAACCACGGCTCTTGCCCATAGGCCCTAGGAGCCAGGGCTTCTTACACTCTCAGTGCTGCTTCATCTTGCTCCTCTCCCCAGCAAGCAGTCACCGTCTTTTGAGATTTCTGGTCCACTTCTGTTGCTCTAAGGAAAATCAGGGTAAAATTAACTAAGGACCAGTCCAAGGCCCGGGTGCCAAGGAAGAAGTACTACGTTATTTACTAAGAACATCTTGATGAAATCGACAATTTTCTAAAAATATAGAAGTTAAGAAATTGACCCAAGAATACTATTTGAACAGACCATTAGCAATGAAAAAAATTGGAAAAAAAAAACTGTGGAAGATTTATCTCTTAAAATGGCTCTGAGTTCAGACGGTTTTACGGATGGGTTCTTTCAAACTGTGCTAGAGCTGAGAAAAAGATGGAAGTCTTCCCAATCCCTTTTATAAGGCCAACATAACTTGAAAATGAGGGAAGCAGATGTGGCTCGAGCAGTTGGGTGCCCACCTACCACATGGGAGGACCTGGATTTGGTTCCCGGTGCCTCCTAAAGAAGACAAGCAAGACAGTGAGCTGACGTAATGAGCTGATGCATCGAGCTAACAAAACGAGCTGACACAATGAGATGACACAACAAAGAGACAACAGGAAACACAATGAGAGACACAAGAAGCGGGGAGCGGATGTGCTTCAAGCATTTCAGCACCTCCCTCCCACATGTGCAGTCCTGGATTCAGTTCCTGGTGCCACCTAAAAAAGAAAGAAAGAAGACAAGCCAGATGAGCACACAACGAATGGACACAGACAGCAGACTGTGAGCGCAAACAATGAAGTGGGGGAGTAAATAAATAAAAATTAAAATTAAAAAAAGTCCTTTATAAAAAAAAATAAAAACATGGCAAAGATAATATACAAATATACATATAATGTTATATAATATATGTAAAATTGTATATATGTACTATATATACATTCATATACACACACAGACCAATAATATTTATTAATATAGATATAAAAATCCCAAATAAAACATTAATAAATAAACTCCGAGATATTGAAAGAATAGTTGAGTATGACCAAATAATTTTTAGCCCTGGAATGTAATGATGATTTAAATTTTGAAAATATAAAGTAGTCCACATCAATATGTCACAGGGAAAAAAGAGGCCATAAGATCATCATAACAGATTTCTAAGGAGATACTTGATAAAAATTTAATATTAAATAGGATAAAAAAGAAAGTTGGCAAACCAAAAGGAGCAAACTTGCACCTGTAAAACATCCTGTTTATAGTGAAACATTAGGTACATATCTAATTTCTAAAATTAGAAACAGGGCAAGTAATACTTCTGTCACAAGTATATATTTTCTATTTTCTACCCAACAACATGAAACAGAAATAAGATGTTAAAAAAAAAAAAAACAATGCAGGAACCCAAAATATCACTATTTAGAGAAGATACTATAGTCTACAATAAAAAAAAAAAAATCCCAGGAGAATCAACTGGAAAATTACCAGAACTAATAAGACTTTAGTAAGATGAGCAGTTACAAGCTAAAAATACACAAATCCATTGGTTACCATATATCAGAAATAGTTAGAAAATACAATGGGGAAAAAAAGATGTTATTCAAATTAGCAGTGAATTAATAATAATGCTCATGCTAATGAAATGCCTAAAAATAATCTTAATGAAAAAATTATGCAAACCCCATTTTTAAAAAACAACTTAAAAAATTTACTGTGAGACATAAAAGCAGATCTGAATAGAGGAACTACCATGTTCCTAAGGGGGAAATGAGTTTCTTTTTTTTTTAAATTCTTTCCCAAACATTTTTAGAAGAGAGTCTCATGGACCAGAGGGGAGGAGCTTGACGGAGGCGCCGCAAAGGCAGAGCGCAGTCCCCACCATGCCATGGCCACGTGGAAGGACCTGAGCTCCCAGGGAGGGCGTTTCAGAAACATGATAAAACACAAAACATGAGAATACTTGAAACAGGCTCTGGAAATTGTGAAACGTAAGTTCTCTTTGTTCTATCACTGTTCAAAAATCACTAATTACTCATCAAAGTAGGAAATTAAATAAGACTGTGAGTGCCTTCTCACGGAGAAACCAGCAATCACCTTGGCCACGTCATTGTCACAATCCTAAAGCCCCAAGGGTGAGGACGGAAGGGACAGCAGTGAAAGTGATAGATTAGTCACCAAGGCAGAATATTCAGCCCCAGACTGAAGAACAAAAGAACTCATCCTTTGATAAACGTGGCACCATACACTGATGAGGAGAGGGAGGGTTAATTAATTAATGGTTAGGCAAGTGGTTGACTCTGGGTGTGTGTGGGGGGGATAAATTCTTAGGTCAATTTTATATGAAAATAATTCCATAGGGACAGTTTATCTAGACTAGGGATTCTTAACCTTTTCTGTTCCACGGACCCCTTTGCCAGTCAGGTGAAAACCACGGACCTCTTACTAAGCCCACACTACACTGTGTGTTATTTAATAACTATATCCCACCCGCACCGACACGTCCCCACAAGAATGATGGTTTTTTTATTTCAATCCAAGCTCACGGAGCCCTTGGTAAGAACCCCTGATCTAGACGTATTTTTGTAATTAAGGTAATGTAATTTTTAGGAGAAAATAGAGAACAATAATTAGCCAAAAGCAATGAAACTGCACAAAGGCAGGGATTTGTGTCTGTTTTTACTGCTGGGTCTCCACCATCTAGAAAGTGCCCGCCACAGCCTAAGTGCTCAGTAAACTTCTGGAAAGGATGAGTGACTGACTCAATGAACGAATGAATCAATGGATGGATCTTTTTCTTTGTTTTATGTCCTTTGTCACATTTTCTACTAGACTGTTTTTTTCCCTTAATCACTAAAATTTTTTTTTAAAACTCCCAACATATTAAGGATAATAATTCTCTTTACATTAACATTGCTTGCAAATAATTCCCCAAATTTGTCTTTTGCCTTTTCATTGAACTAAATTTTGAAGTTTTTACATACAAAAAAAAATTTTATTTAGATGAGGTCAGTTAAGTCTATCAATTCTTTTATAACTTCTAATCATTATCTTCTACAGAAAGTCCTTCCCATCACAACCACACTCATCCAACCCCTAAAGCTCCCCTCCCAGCTCACTCATTCCCTCTTTTGCATAATCACAAGGCGAGGTCCTGTGTTTGGAACATCACTGTTCATCTCCATGGAGATGGCTAGCAGTCAAAGTACTGGCAAGAAGCCTCCCGGGCAGGATGAGGTCAAGGCAGAAGATGGGGGAGAGAGGAAGTTTCTGCCTATTAGCCAGAAGACCCAAACCTCACGCCAGGAGCTGCTGAGGTCAGCCTCTTGCCCACAGTTCCCCAGGTGGCGATTGTGTTTGGAAAACCGGTAACCTTCCAGCACAGCCTGGCTTGTGGCTCAACCCTAGGCAGCGCCTAGCCCCAGCAGACCACTGCCCACCCCTTTCAGCCTCTCGGGCTCCTGGCCGGACCTTCTGGAATTCTCCACTCTGCTTCTCTCTGTCCTCTCAGGATGCAACTTCACTGCCTATAGTTCCCCTCCCTGCCTTCTCCAGTTCAGCCCCTCCTAGTCCACTTGCCCCGCCTCCACGACAACCTAAGCAAGAATCTTGCTCATCCTCTAAAGTCCCTTCAGTGATGAGCCACGGTCCTAAGTAAAAGCTCTAAATCCCTTAAGCTATTCAGTCCCTGATGATGTGGCGCCTGCTTCTGTTTCCACCCTAACCTCCTACCGCTCTCTTCCTACTCTGCCCCAGCTACGGCCTGCCTGGCATTTGACAATGCCGCCTTCCTCACACACCAACACCACTGAGGGAGGCAGAATCCTGTGAAACTTTAAGAGGCAGAGCTGGAATTCGAGCCCAGGTCTTCCAGCCTCAAAGCCCTGGTCCAGCCTCTACGTAGGGTGACCAACCAATCCTTTGCCAGGAACTCTCCATTTTAGCACGGAAAGTGCTCTGACCCCGGACGCCCCACTGGGGTGGCTGCCACCCTACTGCTTCCCCATGCTGCCGCCTTTTCCTGTTAATGCCTATTCGTCTTGGACAAATGAGCTCTTTGTCTGCCTTCTCCAGGAGCCCTTCCAAGACTACCTGCACCCATGTAAGTGCATTTCCGCAGTCCTGGGGCTGCCTCCATCCAGACAAGTCACTTTGTCTCCAGACGACCTGCTTACTTACTAGTCTCTCTTGTTAGACAGGGAACTCCTGGTTATTGGGGTCAAAACCCATTCATCTCTGTGGCCCTAGGGCTGGCATGGGTTAAGGGCTCAGTTAGGAATGGGCTAATCAGATAAGGGTTTGCTCTATGGGTAACCTGGAGGCCTGTACTGAGTCAATGCCAGAAATAACTTTGCAGTTAACAAATTCAAGGAATGGGTCATGCCTGGAATCTCAACTCAGGATGCCAGACCCCAAGCGACTACTCCACTTGGAACTCATGGGCCCTAGAAAGTCTGCAGGTTTCTAAGCTCCTTGAGATCTTAAGGAGACGTTAGGTTGTGGAATCCTTTTACCAAGCTGTTCTGCGGGAGAGAGAAAACGGGATATGCAAGATTCATAACTTTCTAAAGGGCTTCTGCTCTGAAGTCTCAGAATTGACGGTGATTGTACTCAGCACCCATAGGAGGGAATTGTCATCCCAACTCCACACCTGCACAAAACCTGCTCCATGAAGTCCCAATGGTGGCATCCATTGTCTGACTAAAAAGAGAAATAAGATGGTTTCACTACAGCTTGGCTGCCCTGACCCTGTGAACAAGCAGATGTGAAATTTAGGAAGACACAAAAGAAGAGCAAGCTCCGTTGTTTGGTGAAAGAAAGAGTTCAGGCTGGTTCTGATTTTTCCAAACGTGTCCTGCTGCTCTGACGTGCAATTCCTGGAATCAAAACCACGTGCCACGTGTCAAAACACGAGCATAGCTGCCCACAGCAGCAGCAGAACCCTTCCCTCCACGAGAGAGGGGTGCATATCTGATTCGGCCCCGCCTGCTCCTTCCCCCGGTTGCCCCACGTTGGAAGCAAGGTGCTTGGACTCCCCATCTCCCCAGGGACACTCTGGAAGGGCTGGGGAAGTGTTAGTGACTCATTTTAACTATGGCTATTGGGAGAAACATAGAAGAGAAATGACCAAGGATGAGAAAGGAAGGGGTAAAAGAAGAGGCAGAAACCGGTGCCTGGAAAAACTCCGGAGTGAGGCCCACAGCTTGGGGGCCAGCCATATGTGGGAATTAAGAGTAATCAAGAGGAGACTGCTCGGAGCATCGTCCAGCATGCCCAGGGCTTCACAAGCGTTCAGCCGCTCTATCAACCCTGGGCTCCACCTCTGCTCTACCACCATCTCCTTCTGCTCTTGCCCCCTGGCTCCTTCCTGCAGGGCCCAGCACCCTGTGATGAGGGGTTAGCAACTGATTTAGTGCGGAGCCCTCTTGGGAGATCAAGTGGAGGCTGGAGGAAGACTTCTTATGTCTAACTGAGGGACCTGGCTTTGGAAATGAGCTCCACAGGATTGTGGGCTCTTGTAGCTCCTTCACCAGATTTCACAAGCTTTAGGTGCACCCGCTGCCTGCTGGGCCTGCAGCCAGAGACCACGGGAGGCGAACCCCAGCCCCCAGCCCCACCACGGACATCCGAATCCCAGCATCCCAGTGAGCTGACTGGAACCTTCCGGGAGTAAAATGCGGGGAAGTTCAGGATGCAGGGCTACATAGAGCTGGAGGCAAAAGGGAGCAGGTTCGTAAGTCAAATACATGATAGGGTCGAAGGATTATATCCAGCACCCTAGTTGGCAGAAAATTTGGGCACTCACTAGCCAAGGAAGTGGTTTGGGCATTTGTGATTGTATTTCTTGTTTACACCACAAGATGTAAACAGCTATTCAGCAAGACAGACAGCATCTCGCCGCACTTGGAAGAGCTTCTTTTCCCTGAATCCCACTGGTTTTTAAAACTTTTAAGATTGCACTATGACTTTTGAGCTCCCCTAGGAGTTTCAAGCAGATGGGCCTCCGGATGAAACCATGGCCTGTCTTCTTAAAGGGCAGAGCAAGGAAGCGTCTACGGGATTCTCTACCAGCTGTGGGGACCAAGCCCCCTTGCTAACCACCCTCCCCCACTGAAAGGTGTCTGTAGCACACTCAGCCAGGTATGGGGATTGCAAAGGCAGCTTCTGCCACCAGCCTGGGGGCAGCCAATCTGTGGCAGGTGCTGGGTCCTCTGTCCTGTGGGGGCAGCCACCCTCCTGTCTTGTCACAGGGCTGGACTCCCCATGGAAACAGCTCCGAGTAGGGCCCAAGGGCTTCCCAGCTTCCCTGGTCCAAAGAAACACAGAGGAACCCCCACGCAAGCAGAAGAGCCTGGTCTCTGTGGGTGCAAGAAGCCCCCCGGGGCTGAACCCCACTTCATTTCTTCCCCAGAACGCTCCGCAGAGCTGCCCTCCCCGGGAAAGCCCGGCTGGGGGTGCTGGACTGCTCAGGACATGGATGTCTGAGCAACGGTCTCCTGGGGCCCATCCCAGCCTTGTTCTGCTTTCACCAGCTGCTGGGGATGGGAGTGCAGTGGCTGCCCCGTACCCCAAGAAACAAGGACACGGGCCGCAGGGGATAATGGCCCCAGCAGCTCTCTGAGCTCTCCAGCCTTGAGGAGCTCAGTGTTAAAAAAAAATTTTTCATCCACCATTATGATTTTTGTATACGAAGAAAGTCCTCATTTATCAGATAAAGTCTTCCATTCCGTGGGCATGGCCCTGACTTGTGCATTACGCACAGGCCTGTAAGGGGCCCCGAGGGCCTCTCCTCTCTGACATCACCGAGGAAAGGCAGATGACGAAGGCTTTGTCCCAGAAGGCAGCCCTGGCTCCTCTATCCCGGAGCCTCCCTCCTGGGTGATTAGAGGGCAAGTTCCTGGAAATAAAGGGCGACACCCTGTGGGAGGAGGCAGGAGGGATGGGGGTGTATCTAGGGCTTGGCGCCCCCTGACGCTGGAGGAAGAGGGGAGAGCTGTGTCTGCGCAAGGCCACCAGGACACTCTGGCATGACACGGATTCTGTGGCTACTGAGGCCCCTCCAAGAGCCCCACTCTCCCTCCCGCCTCCAGAGGGGCCTGCGGCTTTCACACCACCAGCAAAGAGGAGCACAACTCACACTTTTCACAAAAGTGAGCGGCTTGGGAGAGCAGATTTTATTCATTAGCAAGAGGAAACCTCCAGGGCAATGGATCTTCTGAGAGGGCAAGAAAGGTGCAGGCTTTATCCCTGGGCTGCCCAGAACTGCCAGCTGGGGAAGGCAAGCTGCACTGGGGGCTGCGAGGGCTGAGAAGGGGGGACAGAGGGGGCCTCTGGGGCCCCCCGTCCCCAGAACCGCCTCTGCTATTTGGTGGACAGTGTGTAGAGGTCCAGCAAAAGTTGTCTCTAACTGAGAGAAATTAGGATGGTGAGAGTTTTAGGGTGGCTGGAAAACCCCAATTCCTCCCCCACTGGCCCTATAGGATTCATGAAATGCCAGCAATAGAAGTACAATTCTTTGCAATGCAGCAAGACTGGAGCCCAGAGCCAACCACGCTACCCCACGCTGGCACCCAGGGGCATTGCTTCCAAACTCCAGGCACCCAAAATCAGGGTCCCGTGACTCATTGTGCCCCTACACTGCTCCTTAGTGAAGAATTTCTTTTTAGTGACTTAAGAGCTAACAGAGCTCACAGAGGCAGAGAAGGCAATGAAAGGAGAACAGAAGAGAAGAGAACTGGGCTCTCCACCAGCTCTGCCACCCGTGCAGCATGCCTGCTGGTTCCCTCCTCGCCACAGAATCTGCTCTTATCAAGACCCTGGTTGCAAAAACCAACGATGACTCCTTTGTCTTCACGCTATCTGATGTCTCAGCAAGATTTGTCGCAGTTGACTGCTTCTTTCTTCTTGAAACACCCCTTCCTCTGGACCTCGACAGCCCCCCCCCGCTCCTGGTTCTCCTTCCACCTCACAGACACTCCTCAGTGTCCTTGGCTGCCTCTTATTTATGTCTCATTTCTGTAGACAGGCGAGTCTTGGGCTCAGCCACTGACCCTCTTACTTTCTCTCCTTACATTCTCTCCCTGGATGATTTCAACAGCCCCAAGGGGCCTTGGAAGCTGCAAATGTGCCAAAATATATACACGGATTATAATCTACCTCTTCGCAGACCCATAAGATCCAACAGGCTACTTGGCATCTGGCTGTGAATGGCTAGCAGGTCCCTCAAGCACAAGGCATCCACGTCCTGCCCACAATGCCCCATGTCCAAGGCTCCGAGGAGAACATCTCAGGCCAAGTCTGGAGACGAACTGAAACAGTCCTGGGAGGAAAAACACTGGAGTTCCTGGAGCATTGACTCAATAGGATTTGAGTCCCAGGATGTGCTGGGTACTCGGGGCTCCGGGGAACAAGACAGAAGCTGCTCCTGCCTTCTTGGAGCCAGCAGTCTAGGCCGGCCCCAATGCATTTCCATCCTGGTCCATGGGAACCATTTTACAGATGGCTGGCAGGAAGCCCCTCAGAGTCATTATGTGCCTCTGCATTAGCCAGATAAAGGAAGGCAGCCCTTTTACACTTCAAAACCAATTAGCCACAACTTCCAAATTACCAGGTTTGGAAGATTATGCATGGGTAAGGGGTGGGGTGGGGGCTGGAGTGGAGCAAGGGGTAATGGTAATTAGCACATCTATTGTTTGCATGCATGGAGAGAGATTCTTCCAAAGTATATCGGAATTTTTCCAAAGTTAGGAGCTAAATTTTGCACAGCAGACACGGAAACAACTTAATATGTTATTTTTTTAAATGTGCACACAAATCAGCAAACAGTATTCAATAACGAAGAAAACCGACATTTCCAAACACTTTAGAGGCTTGCACAAAGAATGGTCATTGCAATTCTTTTCGTTTCCTGAAGGCAGCGCTCGCGCCTCTGACGTCTTGCTGCCATGTTTAGGTAGCTACGCTCAGACCCGCACAAGGGACACAGAGCAGGGGGGCAGCGGGAAGACTAGAGAAAGCTGCACTGGAACGATTCTGCTGGGCCGCCCCCCAGGGCCCAGGGAGAGGTGCTTGGGGATCTGTTGGTGTTGGAGCCTCAGCCCATCACCCTAATCTGCCACGGCGTGCGCCCCAGCGTGCTCTGGCTTGCAGCCACGTCGGGGACATCAGCAGAAAGGGGTTGGAGCACTCAGGGGCTCCCTGGAGGCCCCGCTGGGTCAGGGCCCTGCAGTTGAAGGAGGGCGTGGCTGAGGGTGGGCGTGGCTACACATGGGTAGGCGTGGCTGCACGCAGGTGGGGGGGCTCTAACTGCCAGGAGGGCCGCCCAGTCCCCAAGGCCTTTGCCAGGGGGAGCCCCACCTGAGCTCAAGGCCACCTGTGAGCCGCTGCAGCTTCTAGCTGATTTGGGGAGGGGTGGGGGAGAGAGGCTTGCCCACGAGCACCTTGGGCGCTCTGGCAGCAGGTGAGCCGCGGTGCCTGGGTTGACCCCTCAGTGCTGGGTGGCGCCTTCATCCCTCTCCCTGGTCCCAACATATCCCCTAAGCGCGAGGGACTGTGTGCTGAGGAGCAGAAAGAAGGGCCAGGAGAAGGCATCAGACCCAGAGGAAGACCCAAGGACTATGAGGCCCGGCACAGGCCGGCCCCAGAGCGCTTTTCTGCCCCATCCCCTCTGTCGTGTTCCTGTTCTAGCCAAGCCCACTGGGACTCGGGTCTTGTCACAGCACTGGATTTCAGTTCTCCCCGCCTGGGAAACCCCCCAGGCTGCAGTGCTCCCCAGCAATTGGAGCATGCCTTGACTTCTCTGCACGAGGCCACTCCATGCTCTGGTGGGCAGGAAGCATCGTACCCAGAAAATTCAGAGGGGCCTCTGGTCCAGGCCCATTTGGGGTCTGCTTGGCACCAGCTAGAGGGAAAATCTTGGCACCAAAGTCTCCACCAGCCACACTTGGGATGCACGAATCAGGGCCAGATGGATGAAATTACCCTTGAAATGTGAGCAAGACTGCAGTCCTGGGCCAGGCAGGAGGGCACAGGCACTCAGGGCTGAAAACGCCTGGGTTGTGCTGTGCTGGCGCCCAGCCAGGGGGGAGAGCATCGAACGTGGTGACAAAGCTCCCAGATTTGCCAAGTTTGGAGAATTAGCTCCAGGCCGGAGGCTAGAGAGGCAGAGGTGCTGATCACCAGCCAGGGCCAGCGCCCACGATGGAGGTCGGAGACTCCCAGAGCCTCCCATCTGCACTCTGCCCACACTCCAGCTCACAGGGCTCCTGAGATGTGACAGAACCCCCAGATTGCCTCCAGGCCTGGGCCAAGTCCGCTCTAAGCCCCTTCACTACCAACTCCTTCTTGGTTACAGGAGTTTAATCCCTCTTGGTGGGAGGGGGAGAAAGGACATGCTATCTGAATGGAAAGAAGGGGCTCTGCCCTGGGCCCATGGGAACAGATCTGGGCAGAACACATGGCAACCCAGGTAGGTCAAGGAGGAGCAGGGAGGTCAAAGGCCAGAGGTGAGGTGGGCAACACAGTCCAGGTGCAGACACAGAGCCCTCAGCCAGAAGCTGGACAAGCTTGCAGGAAGAGGGGCAATGGCAAGGAGGAGCTGGAGAGGGAGGACCAGCCGTAAGGAAGGAGCTGGCTCTGAGCCAGAGGACCTCTGAGCAAGCCGCCCTTCCTCCGGGACTTCGCTGCTTGTTCTCCCCACACACTCTCGCTCTCATGTCTGCCTCTGCCCCACTACACTCTGCCTGACTTACGTACCTGTGTCCCTGGGATGTACCAAAGTGGGATCAGAGCTGGTGCTCAATAAGACTGCGAAGAGTCTGTCGAGTGGGTGAAGAGATGCCACTGAGGGCCACCGGCCACACCTAGAGCTGGGCCTGAAACGCACCAAGCTATGTGCAGACTAGAGGTGCCTCCCCGTGGCCCCAGGACTCGCTGGGCCGCGCCAGGCTCCATCTTCCTGGCAGAACTCCATGCAGGGAGCCCAGAGGCTGAATCGACACCGTCTTCTGACTGCGCAGGGGGCTGCTACACATGCCACTGATTTCCCGACAAAGTAGCCCACAGGAGCTTTTCTCGTAGCTTTAAAAGCCATCTCCAGGAGTGGATGACTTCCAAATGCCTACCTCATGCCTGGGCCTCTTTGCTGAAATCCAGCTGCCTCCCTGGCATCTCATTTGGAGGTCTACTAGGCATCTGTCACTTAATGGGACCAAACCAAGCTCCTGGCCAGCCCAGCCAAATCTGTGTTACCCACAGCCATCCCTTCTCCAGAAACAGCAGCTCTCTGTTCTGGTTGCCAAGCCAACAGTCTTGAAGTCAGCCTGAACTCCTGTCTCCCCCACTCCACCTCTCACCCAACTGCAAATGTGGTCAGCTCCTCCTTCATATTGTACCCGGAATCTGTGGCTTCCCACCGCCTCCGCTGCTGACCGCCCTGGCGAGGGCCACCATCACCTCCCACCCCATCTACTGCAGCACCTCCTGCTGCCATCCCTGCTCCTGCCAGAATGCCTCCGTTGGGTCATGTCACACCTCTGCTCAGAAGCCTCCAATGGCTCCCTCCTTCATTCGTGGAAAGCTGACAACCTTCCCCAGCCCACCTTGCTCACTCACGTGGCATGCTTCTCCTCGAGGCCCTTGCACCTGCTGTCTTCCCTTCCTGGAAGGCTCTTTCCACCAAGAGTTCTGTGGCCTGCTCCCTCTCTTCCTTCAGGTCTTACTCAAACACCTACTTCCCAGCAAGGTTGTCTCCGGCCACCCTATCTAAAATCTAACCCCACTAACACCCCCCCAAAACACACACACCCTTGTTGCACTTCTTGCCACAGCCCAAGTGTATAGTATTTTTTACCACACTCTGCACTTGGTGGCATTTTCCACCCAACTGCTAAAACTCAGGACCTATGAGGGCAGGAAGTTTTGTCTCTTGCTTACTGCTTTATCCTTAGGGCCTAGGCAGCCTCTGGCAAGTAGGAGGCATTTAGTAAATAGCAAAGGAGTGACTAGAAGCCTGAGCAAACAGGCCACACCCACACACGCGGGTCCCCTTTACTTCTCCTCCTCAGACCAGTGTCCAGTTTCCGCACTGTGTGGCCAGCCCGCGCCGTGCCCCTGAGCCGCGGAGCGGGGAGCACGCGAGGGCTGGAAGTGAGCTTCGAGCATCTTGTGCTTGGCCATGAGCCTAATAAAAGTCCCGAGTGCCACACGCATTATTAAGGAGTCTTGGAAAAAGCTCTTCACCAGGCCCCGTTCCCGATCTCTGGGACATTCCAAATGCTCCACTGGAACTGCTGAACATTGAAAGGCTTGACTGGGGGTTTCAAAACAAAGGGACGAGGACAAAGTGTGATCTAAGCTGCCCTCCCCGTCAGCTGGATTGCAAGGCCCTCAAATCCCCCTGATTCCGGGGATAGCCGCTCTTCGCCCAAGATGTCTTCCATGTGGGAAAAAGAAATCACTGTTTTTCTAGAAGTCAGGGGTGAGTTTAATAATCATCTGAAGGCACAAAGATACCCCAAGGTTGAAGAGAAGAGCTGGGACCTGGGAGAAACACTAGAGAGAGGAGAAGTTTAATGAATTGTAAAGCAAAGTCCAAATTGTTCCATTTCATTCTGTGCTGATAATTCACTTTTTCTGTGCCTCCCCTGTTGCCATGATAACCTGTCAACAAACAAGTGACTCGGGGGAACTGGGTGAGTGTGGGGGCTGCAGCTGGACTTCCGGCCGAGGAGGGCCGGGTCCCCTCCCAGCCTCTCCACTGGGTCCATCACTGAGGACTCAGTCCCTCTGTGCCTCCCCTTCGGCTCACAGTGGGCAGCTTGCACAGGCAGAGAGTCTGAAAGCTCCTGTGGTCGGCCCAGTTACTGCCCTCGCTCCCCAGCTGCTAATGGGGTGGCTTCACAGCAGGGATGTATCGGTCCATGGTCTCAGAGTCGAGAGGCGGGCTTCCCCCCAGGGATGGTCTCTTCTGGTTAGCAGCGATCTTTGGGGTTCCTTGGCTTTTCTGTCACATGACAATGCACATGCGGTACCTACTCCTTTCTCTTCAGGTTCATGCCCACAGGACCAGGGCTTGAGCCCTGAACATGCCTACGGTGGGGAGCAAGATTCAATCCCCAACAGGTATGGAAAAGCTCAGCCTCCCAGAATTCTCCTTTATGTATCTGTCTCCAGCCCGGAACTGTGAGCATCGGGCCTGGCCAACACTCAGAGCACGTTTGATGAACAAATAGCCACAGCTGATGCTTTACAGAGACTTCGCCAGGTGCTTTACATGCAGTAACACATTTGATCTTCACAACAGTGCTAGTGATGCCTATACATTTTACACATGTACACCTAGAGGCCCAGAGAGGCTAAGTAATAGTCCAGGGGCACACAGCCACTTTGGGGACTGGGATTTGGCCGTAGGCAGTCCAAATCTGAGGCCTCAGCATGTAAGCACCACTCCTTCTCCCTCTCGTGGATGGATGGGCGAGTCAGACGACTCGCTGTTGGCTGAGGTCCTTAGCGTCCCATGCAGGTAGACCTTCTGAGAAGCTTCTGGGCTTCATGGGACTCCTGTTTATGAAACATCCCAGGGTCCGTGCACTGAGTCCTCCCTGACTGACATGCTCACGCTCCCAGAGCTTCACTCAACTTCGTCTCAGTCCAGTGACCCGTCTTCGGGGACGTCTTCTCAACCATACCTAGAAGTTTCCATCCTACACCCATCCACCTGATTGTTCTCTACATATTGCCTTTTCTTCATTGCAATTCTAGCTGAAAGTACCCTACTTATTTGCTGATTTATCGTCGATCCTCTTGCAATGATTGAGTAAACTAAGCTCGTCAGGGTAGGGACCTGGCTCATGGGCTTCACTCACCGTCACTTCCTGAACATACCTGGCTCATGGTTAGGTGTGCATGCCTAATGCAAGGGTGGATTGATGACCAAGCAATGAAAGCCCGAGAGCAGGGCTCTGGCCACCTAGACTCACAGGCAGGAAAGCTGAGCTGGGCATCACTGCTGCAGCCATGCCAGATGGGGCGGGGGAGCCCTCTTTCACCCCTGCCCATGGCCTGAGACTCCAGGCCCCAAGTCATGTGTCTCCTTCTTGGAGCCATCTAGATCTGACTGCCAATACTGTACCCGCAAGCCAATGTGCCTATCGAATACTTGAAATGCAGCTGGTACAACTGATTGAACAGAATTTTTTATTTTATTTCATTTTAATTAATTTAAAATTAAAAACTGATACCCAATTCTGCTATTGGAAAACTATTAAATATGTTTGGAACAATCTGGTACTTTTCAGCTATCAATTTTATGAAATCTAAATGTAGATCAAGTTTTGCCAATGAAAACTTAGCATCTGATTAGAAATGTGCTCTAAGTGCAAAATTCACACAGGATTTTGAAAACAGTACAAAAAAGAATGTATAATGTTGCATGAACATTTTATAGTGATTTAGCATGCTGACATGATAATGTTTTAGATAGATTAGTTTAAATAAAATATATCATTAAAACTAATTTCACCTGTTTCTTTTTGCTTTTGAAGGTGGCTACTAGCAAAGTTTAAATTACAGATGTGGCTCAAATTACATTTCTATGGGACATGCCACTCTAAATCAATGAAATGAACTTCCAGCACAGAGATAGGCCCACTGTGAGTTTTAGCTTTAGCCAAACTATAGAACTGTTAGAGAGTAGGCCCCTTTGTGGAGCATTTGTCCCTGGGAAGAAAGCCAGGGACCCTGAGGCTTGAACATCCTCAGCCCAAGAGCCATGCTACAAACACACATCAGCCAAATGGTGAGAAGAAACAAGCCCAAAATCCCTCGTGCTCAGGCCAGTGGACTCCACCATTCTCCTAAAAAGAAATACTCTTCTCCACGGCAAGATCATATTTTGGCATTTTTTCTTTAGATTAAGAGGAATTCCCAAATTCATCTGGCTGTACAAAAAAAGGGCTTCCTTCCCCAGCCAAGAGGGTCCTATGGGGGGAGTTTGACAGCTTCCCCAAAAGCAACATGGAAAGCCAATGGAAAAGTTTCCATGCCTTTTGTTGCCAGTGGCCACATTATGCCTGGCCCTGTGACCACTAACCAGTGTCAGTGGGGACACTCGGAACAAGTTCTCCTGGGCAGTGGCTGAGGGACAGCCCTCCTCCCACTCACCAGCTCAGGACCTCTGGGCCTCCAGAGAGTACAACCACCAACCCACGAGAAATGCCCAATAATTTTATTAGGTGAAGAGGAAACCTAATTGCTGTGCAAGCTAATCCTAAAAATCTAGCTACACGGAGGAAAAAAGCAAACAAACAAACAAGACCTGCAATCTAAGTTCTTTTTTTGCAAGAACTAGAAAGGAGGATTGAGAGGCAAGAGGGGTGTGGAGTCTGGAAACCTTTTATAGCATCTCTCCGACAATAAATTTCACTGAGAAAAGTTCCCTGGTAAACATATCATAGCCCCTTGTTTTAGAGCTGTTGACATTTTAAAGGGAGTTAAGCCTCAACACAGTAGCGAAAGAGTTAACAGACTTCAATGGGTCTATTATGTGCTGCTCCCTTGGTGGAATGAATGAACTTGGCTCACCTGCAATTTGCCTCTTCCCAGCTCCCCAAACCCCCCAAAAAGGTAATGGCTGAATGAAGGCTCCCTTCAGCCTGGGGAGCCAATAGCCCTGGGCCTCCTCAAAGGCTCTGGGGTGCTCACCAGTGACAGGCCTTCCTGCTGGGAAGAGAGATCCTGGGAAAGGCACCAGGCTATCAGGGACAGGACCATGCCCCCAACTCTGCAGCCAATATCTCGGAAGGCTGTCTGGGCAGCCATCTCCAGGAGAGGGGGACAGGCCTGAGCCCCTCTCATTTGGGCCTGGTGCTGCCCTTTGCAAATTAACATCTGTAGCAGGCAGAATAATGGCCTCCCAAAGATGCCTGTTTCCTAATTCCCAGAAGCTGTGAGCATCTAACCTTACCAGGCAAAAGGGAGTTAAGGTAGCAGATAGAAATAACGTTGAAATCAATCAATCAGCTTGTTGGCGGAAAGCTCTGGGTTCTAGGTCTTGGCTATGTCGCATTAAAGAATTTAAGGACACGCCATAGGGTAGGCAAGGGAGTAAAGTGTTTATTAAAAAACAAGAAAAGATTATACAGTACTAGACACGAACGTAGGCGTGCTGCAGGGTGAGTCTTGTGCATGGGGCCCCAGGTTAGGCCTTTCTAAGCTCTTTCCTTCTACCCCTTCATAATGTTGGGGAGGGGTCCCAGTTGTTTGCTGTTCTGATTGGTTGCCTTACAATCCCTGCCTGTTAGCTCTCAGGTGTCCAATGAGGAGGCCTCTCTGAGGTATCTGGGGCTTCCCCTTGACCCTGAAAGGTGTTCCAAATGGGATCTTTCCAGCAGCCTTCCCCTCAGGAGGTTTCTGGGTATGGTCTCATGGCCACGTGGTCTACCAGCCATGTTGTCTGCCGGGCCTCAGCTGCCTTCCCCCTTCACTATACTAACGTGCCTCAACGTCCCCCGCAGAGAGTTTACACCCTTATTCTTAAGGGGGAGCTGAAGGGCGATGGTCATTCTTCTGTAGCTGCTTCCTGCTGGTTAGGGGGAGTAGGCCCTACCTGAAAGAGTGTAAACCCTTTGGCTAGTCTATTGAGGTTGACGGAAGACAGGTCTGGCACTATGGTTGGAACTGGATGAAATCCCTGCATGATTAATACCCTGTTCTGGAAGGTGTTGATTCTGGAAAAAATGAACTTAGAATTTTGAAGCTTACTAAAAGGATAAAGAAGACGATGGTAAGCAGGCCCAAAATGGGGGCCAGCCATGACATACTGGACCACAAGAGTGAGAAAGGCCAGGTGCCTTCAGAGGCAGCATCATCCCAAAGTTGATAGGAAACAGTCTTCTTCCTTGAGTTCCTTTATGTTGTTGGTTAACTCTAGGGCAGGGATTCTTACCCAGGGGTCCATGGATTTCAGGTGGTCTGTGAGCTTGAATCAATATTCAAAAAAACATTATTCTTGTGGGGACATGTCAGTGCAGGTGTGGTACATTTATTAAATAATACACAGTATAGTGTGGACTTCAGTAAGGAGTCCATGGTTTTCACCTAACTGGCAAAAGGGTCCATGGAACAAAAAAGGTTAAGAACCCCTGCTCTTGGGAGAGATTGTGGTAGACCTGCTGGGTTTGGTATAAATTGCCAACCCCAATTTCCACAGTGCTGGTTATGCCTAGGACAGCCAGGAGAGATGTAAGGAGAGACACTGCCCTAGACATAAACTCATAAAGACAATATAGGCAACAACAAGACAAGCATATGGAAAGCAAAATAAAGACAGTACTTAAGAGAGCCATTCCTTTATCTTATAGGTATGCTCATTAGCTGCTTAGAAGATAAATTTAAGTTTACCAAGACTTAATATGTTCAATATCCTTCTGCATTTGATCTAGAATAGAAGAGACATTATCAAATTCATCAGGCATATAGGTAAGTACTTAATACTGATCAATGCATTAATCAAGGCATACATTCCTCTTTAAGCTGCAATTAAATAGATCTAAGCTCCAGATTTGCAATACCATACATGCTGTCTCTCCAGGGATCAGGCCATAATTGCCAATTTTGTTTGTTTAAGTTCTAGTCACATTACTCTGGTAATTATTGCTCCACTTGGTATGCCCTTCACACAGCCAGCATGCTGCAGCACTGTTGGCCCTCAGAGGGAAGCTCCAGTGCTCCACCAGCCTAGTGCATAGCACCTTTTGGCATTATGAAAAGAGCCAGTGTGAAGGAAATGTCCACTGTAAATCTGGCCATATCAAGCCATTGCCAGCTGCTGCAGAAGTCTGAAGCTGCAACGTACTTTCCATCCACTTCAGAAGCATGTTCAAAGATGCAGTAGACACTTTTATTATTTTAGGGATCATAGAGACCCATCTAGCCAATAACTCAAATGGAGAGGCACCATGCAGGGTATTGAGGCACGGCGTGAATGCACAAGAGAGTTTGACAATACTGAAGTCTACCTCTTTTAATTTTTATACACTGACCTCAAATAGAGGAATTATCTGGCTGAGCCCAATATAGTCACAAGGATCCTTCAGTGTGGAAGAGGGATGTGATGTGAGAAGAACTTGACTGCCATGGCTGGCTTTGAAGCTAGAGGAAGGGGCCACCAGCCAAGGAATGTATGCAGCCCCTAGAAGCTGCACAAGGCAATGTAGAACCTCTGGAAAGAAATACAGCCCTGCCAATGCCTTGATTTTAGCCCATTGAGACCCATTTCAGACTTCCGACCTCCGGAACTGGAAGATAATAAATCTCTGTTGTTCTACGGCACTCTTTTTAGGGTAATTTGTTACATTCACAGGAAGTTAATCCATCTTCCCTTCCTAAGCTATCTCCACATGCCCACCTCCTCCTTTAATAGACCAGGGGAAGAGAGGAAGCCTTTCTCTGAATGAAGCAAAGCTGACATAGGGGTTTGGTTCAATGCTGAACCTAGTTATTTGTAAGAGCCTCTCTCCTCCCTCACCCTGTAGTCTTGTTCCTGGGAAGCCAGTAACTAGCTGCAATAGCCCACCATTCAGCTGTATGCCCCCAACCTCCTCCTACATCCTTCATTTCAAATTTACCTCCCACCTATGAGGCCAAAGGGAGAGAGGAACGTTATGATCAAAGGGAAAACTGTACCAGTTATTTATTCTCTGCTGCAGTAGAGTCTGAAAGCCAGTCTTACCATAAGGAAAAGCCTTTCTCCTTGGTTCTGCAGAGGCAAATATGAGACTCAGAAACTGCCAATGGCAAGGCTGGGTGAAAACCCAGGGCTCCTGACCCTCCTGCCAGAGCTTCACATATCCATGTTCTGTCTTCAAGATTGCCTCAAACCACCATTCTGGAACCTTCCTAGCCCCAGAGCATAGACAAACTTGGGCCTACAGGGCTCAGTGGTTAATGTTCCCCTTGCTTTGCACATCCCGCTCATCTTGTCCTTCACCGGCTCACCCTTCCTCCAGGGATCGTTCAGGCTCTCAGACTCTCACCCCAGAGTTTGGGCAAATGAAGTTGCCTTGGCTTAAACAGTCAGCACAGAAGGCTTAGGATGCATGAGCTTCTAGCAGGGAAATGCTGCTGGGACCACAGCCTTGGGAGCTGGGCTTCCGACCTCCCACCTCACAACCAGGCTAAGCAGGCATGCCCTGAAGTCCTCAGCCATAACTGTGCCTTGACCACCTTCCAAATCCTATTCAACACTGAGCCAACCCTGCCTGGTTTCCAGAGAGAGAGGAGTTCTGTCCACACCCAGGTATTGGTAAATCTCCCTTGAACCCCATCCCATCATCAGAGGCCTCAAGAGGCCCAACACATCTGGCTGCAGATAGAAGATTCCTTGTCTGCAGCCTGAGCTCATGCTGAACCTTCGAGAGCAAAGCTCATTTTTTCCAAAACTGAACCTGTTGGAGGGCAATTGGGTCAGGAATCCTTTAAAACAGAGGTTCTTAATCAGGGATCTGTGAGCTTGAATTGAAATTCAAAAAAACATGATTCTTGTGGGGACATGTTGGTGCGGGTGTGATATATTGATTAAATAATGCACAGTATAGTGTGGACTTAGTAAGGGGGCCATGGTTTTCACCTGACTGGCAAAGGGGTCCGTGGAACAAAAAAGGTTAAGAAGGTTAAGAACCCCTGCTCAACTTCCCAAACCGGTATTAAACCACCCAAACCGGCAGAAGACTGGACTCAGTTTCCCTCCTCTTAGTGCCCATGAAGCAGGAGATGGGCTCATCACCCCGCTTCCAGCCACCCCCACCCAGCCTCCATGCCTGCACACTTTGCTCCCAGAGCTGAACATTTGACCTCGACGACTATTGCCCAGCGTTCCTTAGTCAAAAATATTCAAGCTATTTGCATTTGGCCTTCCCTTCTCCCCCCTCCCCACCAAGGCTGCTCCCCCTTACTCTTAATTACGCAGTAACGAACAACTGTGCGAACTGAAACTGGGGCAGCTACTTTACCTCTAAAAGTCAGTAATTAGCCCCACGGGAACAACAAATATTTGCAGTGCCCCCCCCCCCCAGCCCCCCTAGGCCGCCGCTGGAAGGAGGCCTTGCACTTAGAGCCCAGCTTCGTCCAATCTGGAACACACATGTTTCCCTTCAATCATCTTCTCCCTCAAACCCAGGGGCGGGCCGAGGGGGTGGGAGGCCGGCCACACGCCCCTGAAAGTCTCCATGGGCACGAGAGCCCCTGCTATGAAGGGAGGCTGTATTTGCAGGTAACCCATAGCCACTGCGCATCTGGGAGCACTTTGAGTGATTGCTGGGGAGAGAAGAAATTTGGGTCACATCTAATGACCGACATCCTCTTTTAATCAAACGAAGCCGGCACGATGTGTCTGTCGTCCAGGGGAGCGAGGCCCTTTGGCCTCCGGGAGGTCTGCAGTAGCATTAACCTCTTCGGGTAAGCTCTCGGCCCTTCGCTCTGCCCCAGGTAACAGGAGGAGAAGGGCAGCTGTCAGGTGTAGTGCACCTACTGTATACGTGTGCCCAGCAGCCTCGCGGGTGTTCACTCCTTGAATCCCGGGTGCACGTGAGAGCAGTGTGTCTCACACCTGAGCGTGCATGAGCGTGCCCCACAGGGCTGGGTAAAGATTTTAGATCAGTAGGTGGGGGGTGAAGCCTGAGTTCACGTGTCCAACAAGTTCCCGAGTGATGCTGGGGCTGCCAGTTTAGGACCCACGCCTTGAGAACCAGTAAAAGATAAATGTAGACTCCATTTATGGTCTGCTGGGTCCTACAGCTTTACAAATGTCATGTCATTTAACCATCATTAAAAATCCGATCAAGTATGTGTTGTTGTCCCCATTCTACAGATAAAGAAACTGAGGCTCATAGAAGGGTGAGTACTTGCCTAAGACCCCATGGTAATACTGCTGGCGAGGAAGAGTGAAGACTGCCCAGGACTCTCTGTCAGAGCCCTTGATCCTGCCACAGTGGAAAGAAAGTCCCAGCCAAAAGGATGTAAGGGTTCAGAGGAAGGGAAGCTCCCCTGGCCCCAGGAATCCCAGGGAAGTTGGGAGAACACGGTCCCTGCACACCCCAGCCATGAGCCTGGATCTGGTGCCTGGTGCCGGCCTGCGCCCGGCCTGCTTTGCCATCTGCACGTGGACCACTGCAGCCCGAGTCCTTCAGGAGACACCTCTCGGCCCTCCCACTGTGGCCCCCTGCCCCCGCCCAGCCCTCCAAGCCCGGTGGGCGGCCCTCTCCCACCCTCACCTCTGCTGACCCTGGAGCCTCCCTCTGCTCCCCAGCTCCTCCCAGTCCTGCCCCTTCTCCCTACAGGTGCAAGGCATGGCTCTGGCATGACGGCCACTGAGCAGTCCATCCCAGCATCGCTGAGGAAGGGCCTTGGGTTCTAGGAGCGGCCAGGCTCGGCACGGCCTGCCCAGTGCGTGGGCTTAGGGGCAGTTTCTAACAGAGTGAGTGTCCTCACGCTTTGTGTTCCAGGGTCCCCAAACAAGCCCCTGAGGTACTTCCACTCCCACCCTTGTCAACGATCCTTCCCCCCAGGGAACATTGAAATGGCCATCCCACGGCGCGCTCCCCGAGTGCCCGCCGGTGACCTGAGAGCTCTATGCAGGATAGCTCATCCAATCTTCACGACAGCCCTAGAGGTGGACGTGCAATTTTCACCCCCAGTTCACAAGTGAGCAAGATCAAGTGGCAGGGCCAGGATGCGAGCAGAAGCACTGGGCCTCCAGGTCCCACACTCGCAGCCACGCTGCTGGGCAGAATTTGTCGATTCCCTGGACCTTGTTCCCCGAGAGGTACTAGCCGGACCAGGAGAAGAAACCATCCTAGCCGCGGTGGTGGCAGAAGCAGTAGGCAGCAGCACGTCGTCGTCACCAACATCGAAATCATCACACCAACAGCAGCAACAGTAAAATGACCAGCACCATGGAGTGGCCCCGACAGGGGTGGGCAGACAGCAGAGGTGGAATTCCATGAGTCTGGGCACCTGGCCTCGGAGCGCCAGGCATGGCGCTAGCATGGAAAAGGTGCAGGGAGAACACCTGCTGAGGGACCCAGGGTGGAGGCGTGGGCGGCATTTCACAGGACCTCCAGCTACGTCTGGGGAAGGACCACCCAGTAGGCCGAGGTGTGGACGACAAGGCACACATCACCCTCCTGGGCCTGCCTCTTCCCTGTCCACAGCTGTCCAGAGCCACCGCCACCACCCCTGCCCCCTGTCCTCTCCCCCTTGTGTGCCGCCCCATGCCTCAGCCCAGCCGCCTCCCCTGGGTGCCGAAACGGCCGCGCCCTCCTCGCAGGGGTCTCACGCCCTTACCTCTGAGGACCGGAACCCCTCCTTTCCCCTTCCTTTAAGATAGCGCAAGCTCCTCATGTGGTCACCTGGTGCTCTTTGACGGCTTTGCTGGGGAACAGCGGGGACTGTTAGGCCAGCTGCTTTAGGGGTTGCCAGCTGGGCTCACCTTTAACGTGGTGCCTGAGCCCCCAGGTCTAGGCTGTGTTTTGGAGCCATCCTCTTCCCTGGTCCCTGTGGGGACGCTGCCATCCAGGAATCAGAGGTGAGATCATGCAACTGGCTCTATTGGCGCCAGGCCCAGGTGGCTCTGGCTCAGCCCTCACGGGCAGAGCCGTGGCGTGACGGGCTCCTGGGTGCGTCCTCTTGAAGCACAGGCAGGCTTCCCGCCACCCAGGTGTTCAGCTACCCAGGGGACTTGCTGAAGGTCTCTGGATCCCGTCCTGCGCAAGCCACTGTGGGAGATACACGATGAGTGCCCCACCCTCCAAGAGCCTGAGGTCTACGGACAGAGGTGTGACAAGTACTCAAAGAAGTAATTATTTGAATGTGGTAAGTGCCGTAGGTGAGGGGGTTGTAACATTTCCAATACTCCCACCAAGTGCCAGCTGCTGCCTAATAAGCTCATCTAAATTGTCTCAGGAACCCACACCGCAAACTTGGGATGTAGGGCCGTACATCCCCTTTTGCAGAAGAGGAAACTGAGAATCAGAGAGGGTACGCCAATCACCTGAGGCCACACAGCTGGCATGTGACAGAGCCAGGCTTCCAACCCATGTCTGCCGACTCTTGCCAGCACCTGGGCTTGGCCTCTCGATAACATCGTGGCAGGATCGAGAATGGGGAAAGCAACACACATGGGACTTAGATGAGCACGGCAGGGTGTTCAAAAGAGGTGAGACGTGTTCTGGGCTGAGGAGGTGAGAGGATGACGAGGTGGGTGCCGAGCAGAAGTAGGTGTGTTGAGGGACGGGAGGAAGGGGGCAGGAAGAAAGCCCCCGGGGCGGAAGGAGGGCCCTCGCCTGGTGGATAGGGTGGAAGGGGCTTGGTGGAGCTGATCTCGGGGTCTGAGTCACTTAGCTAATTGTACTTTATTCTGGCTGCAGTGGGGAGCCATGACGCCTTTGAGCAGGAGAAGAAGGTGATGGAAGCAGCGCCTTGGCCGGGCTGTGCTGGCTGGGTCGGTGAGGAAAGCTGGGGGAAGAAATGCCACTTAAGGAGGCTGTTAAAGTCATTCCAAAGTAACAGCAGATTTTTAAAATGGGTTTCAAGGTTATGAACAGATAGTGTTTTTTGATGTGTGTGTGTTTGAATCTCAACTACATTTCTTCAAGGTATGATTTTCCAAATGTCAGGAAAAACAATCCATGTTAACCTCCAACTGTGAAACAATTATGCAGGCAGCAAAGTATCTTTCTCCCGCCCAAACTGCAGTAAAACATAGCTCTTGGTTCAAGAAGTCAGGGCAAGGAGCGACTTCTGAAACAGCCTTCCACTTAGCAACGCAGCTTTCTGCTTGGGAAATTCACAGCCTTCCTTCACCAGCTCTATTTTAATAACATAATGAGGGCCGTGCAGCCCCGTCCTCCAACCTTCCTGAAAACGCACCCCTAAGTGTCTCAAGATGTCCAAGGAACATCAAAGGAAAGGAGAATTATTCTTTGGATATACCATAGGATACAAATCCTGATATCCCACTGCTGGAAACAAAAACCCAGGACAGCTCCCGCAGTGCCAGTAAAAAATATGGACTCAGAAGATTAACTGGCTCCAACGTTACAACGCTTTAGCCAACCGTAACCTGGCATTTTACATTGAAGAAAGAAAGGGGGGGAAAGGATGCCTTTATTATAGCGCTTGCCAAATTTCCCATGAGGCCTGGGGAAGGCTCGCTTTGGCCTGCCCCTGCACAAGCCCTCGTGCTAAAAACTGCCAGCTCCTCTTTAAAGTAAGGCCAACCTGAGGTGTCTGAAGAAAATGAAGAGCCTCCATTCTGCCAAAACGTTTAACTCTTGTTACTCCCATGCTGCCCACAGGCTGAGCTCAACAGGCCAGAACTCAGAGCTTCTCGGAGCACCTCCCTGCCCAGAGCCCATCATCCCCACGCTGTCCCCGGAAGGCAGGGGGACGGAGCAATGTCACGGGGATTGCTTTATAGTTGTGGAACGTCTGCCACGGAGATGCTCTTAGAAACAGCCGGAGGAGCAATGCTCCTTGGCATGAAGTCGGGGGGAGGCAAGTATCTCAGGCTCAGCAGTGAGGTGGCCCTTGTAACTGTCCTGTGTATAGAGATGGAGACCAAAGAGTCCAAGGAAAGATGGATGTTCTGCTGCTCCTCCTGCTGCTGGCAACGCTGGGCTGAGCTCAGGGACTTCTGTCAGCCCTCACCAAGGAGGTTGCCAGCAGCCTTGGAGACAAAAATGGCCTTACCCAGCCAGCAAATCTTTCTGAGCAGCCACTGGGTACCAAGCTCCCAAGGACCTGCATTGTAAAGCTAACTGCATCTTCCCAATTCAACGAGCAAAATAATTTTAAGAGAAAATATTTACTTGGTAAAAAAAGTAAGTGAACCAAGCAAATACAGAGTCTCCTTTAAGATGAACCACTTTTTTCCAAAATGCCCACATTCTGCAGCGCTGCTTTTGGGCCCCCAGCCACCCCACCCCTATGTACACATACGCACACCCCTGAATGCCTGCTCCTTCCAGTGGGTGCAAAGACGGCCCCAGTACTTACACTGTGGATGCTCGTGGAAGTGAGGCCAAGGAGGCCCAAGGTGTAAAAATCAAGAGTGACCTTGAACCTAGCAGCCTCTTTTTGGCACTTTCAATCCCACTCCTTCTCTTTCTCCATTCCTGTGGCATTTCAAGCACTTCCCCATTGGAGTTAAGCATGGAACTTCATGCTGCTCACATCAGCCTTATTGCCTGCATCACATCCTATTGCACACTTTCCTTTAGTTGGCTCTTCAAGAGCAGAGACTGACTTGTACATCTTTATATCCCATTGAGAGAAAGACACAAAAAGATGCTTTATAAATGCTTGCTGGCTAGCTGGCTGGCTGGCTGGCTGGCTGGATAGATAGGTGGATGGATGGATGGATGGATGGATGGATGGATGGATGGATGGATGGACGGACGGACGGACGGACAGATGATTGGTGGATGAATGAATTCTCTTTGCAGCACTGAGGCTGCCAAAAAGTTAGTCCCCCTCAGACTCATTCGGAGCCATACGTCCTGTCCAAGTCAAAAGACCTTCTGCAAGATTTCCCAAGCCCCTCATTACTTTGCCTTGGCAACAGCTCAAGGAGGAGAACAGCTAGTGCTACCACTGTCGTAGTGGCCTGGAAGAGTTCTGAGTGCACTCTCAGAAGCAAGTGTGGTCTTTCTGTTTGGGAGTTGCAGTCTCCCCAAGAATCACCTTGGGGATCCTGGTGCCTCTCCCACCGGCTTGCTTCAGGACCTTGGACTCAGTTTCCACAGGAAGCCAGTGCTCACCACAGCCCTGGATACCACAAGGGGTATTTAAATAGGCCTGCCCCCTATCACACACCACTCTTGACCCCAGCATTGCCAAGAATAAGAAAATCTCATTTTGGAGGTCCCTGTGTCTCCCCAAGTCTGAGATGGAAGTTTTCAGAGCTACCATCTGATCCCAGTGATGGATGTGAATATGGAAGGCATCCCTATGATTCCCTTATAGGGAACCTCAAACATATTCTTCCCCCAGAGGTCAACCCACCAAGTTCCAGAGCAGGTCACAGGGGACCTTTGAGTCTGCTAGGATCAACCTCCCTGAACTTCCCCAACTCTCTAAATGTACACATAGCAATGCCAAAGACACAGTTCCCCACGCAGGACACTCCAAATCCAAGAGTGGGATTGCACAAGAGCAGTGTCATGAGTATCTTCCAGGCCACCCAGTCTGCTCACCCATTGCACAGATGGGGAAGCTGAGACCCAAAGAATGCCAAGGCTCCTGCCCTCAGCCCAAGGCCTCCCCACCCCCCCCTCACAGACCCTGAACCTCAGAGTGGCTTAGAGTGTGGGAGTGACCTATGGCTGGGGGCTGGGCCAGGAGACTTGAGAACTTTTGGAAGTCCTCCATTAACGAGCACAGGCTTCCTGCTGAGGCCAGTGAGTGGAGGAAATAATAATGGAGATTGAAAGGCATTCTGCGTTTGACCTTCCGCAACCCTGCCGTTTTTCAGTAGAACCCGATAGGGATCAGTCACATCTGCTCTCAATAGCAAATGTAAAAAATGACCTGCAGCTTTAAGGTCTGAAAAACATAAACTTGTGTTAAAAGACTGACAAAAAAATGCATACACTCAATACCATGATGTAATTCAACTGCACACACATTGCAATAACAATCGTCCATCAAGGCCCTTGCCCTGGACCTGAGCACGCCCCTCCTGGGAAAGACAAGCTGCTCCGGTCCCCCTGCTTGTCGGCTCTGCGGGCCAGGCACGTAGCAACACAGGGAGCCTTGTGGCCTGTGTAATCAGGGCTGGGATGCCAAGGTTGACTAGGCCCTGAGCTACAGCGGGTATCAGCTTACCCCCCTCCCCACTTCAAACACTTGGGCGAGCTGCAGGAAGGCTGATGGGAAGCACATTCTGGGAAGCCCAGAACAAACTCAGCTCCACCAGGGATTAGGGGACAGCCCAGAGCTGGCCAGAGGTCAACGGGGCCTTTAGAAGTCAGGAAGCAACTCGTCAGCCACATGGATGAGACCCTCCAGGCCATGGCTCTGCCGTGTACAGGAGCCAACCAGAGCTCCTCAGGCTGGCCTGAGGTGTCAATACAGTGATGCCCTCCTCACACCCACTCTCCTGCTTCCCACCACCTCCATCACCTCCCTCTCCGACAAGGACTCCTGATGCGATGGAAATGCTGGAGGAAAGCTTAGGGGCCCCCAGAGAGTTCATGAGATTGGCCCTAGGAATCATCATCTTGTAAAGTCTCAACATTTGTGATCAGCAAGCAACACCCACCCATAGCTCCACCCTGGGCCAGACACTGTGCCTGGAACTCAGGACAAATCAGTCAAGGTTTCTGGCCTCAGGAGCTCACAGTCTTGATAGGAGGCAAGACTTGCCCTGATGGTGCAGCCCAGGCTTAGGGTGAGAGGGAAACACTGGGACCCCGGGAGGCAGAGGAGGGAGAATGGAGAGCTACAAACAGAGAGAAGAGGCAAACCTCCAGATCCTGACAAACCCCACCGCTGGATCCATTTGCTAAGCTGGCCAAAGCTTCATGTGTCCTTCACTTCTAAGTCAGAGCCCATAGGGGGCAGTGACGTGTAGGTTCTCCCTTGATTTCCTCAAAACAGAGACAGATGGAAAGTAGCCTTTGTCAAGCACCTGCATGTGTCACATACCAAAGGGCCTCATTTATTTCCTACTTTAATGTTCACAACAACCCAATAAGTGAGATGAAGCGTCCAAGGGTAGGAATCCTTGTTCTACCTTGCGCATCCCAGACGGAGCAGAGCTCAGCCAGATGCTACCCAGAGGCACTGTGTGCTGTACTGGCCAGTAGTTTGTTTGGCGGAGCTGTTGGCTGGGCTCAGAAAGATGCGTCGGTGTGAGACTTGCCCTCCTGAGGAGAACCTCAGCGGCCTGTGGTCTCTCTGCCGATGGAATATGGTGTGAGCTGTCAGTTCATAAAATATGTGATGCCAAGGTGACTAAAACACAGCCCTAAAACACAGGATTTATCAGTTGTTAGAAGGAGAGAATCCTGCAAACAAATAAACGCCTTGGCGTATCAGTGCTGAGAGACACCCATCCAGAGACTGCTGGGGACACAAAGGGGAGAGTGGCCAGTTCCACCCGGAGGCAGCAAAAACTTTCATGGGAGGGGTGGTTCTTGAACTGTCCGTAAGCCCTTGTTCCCACGAGCCCCTCTTCACTGGAGAGATGATATTCAGCTGGGAAAACAGATGGCAGGTGTTGCTGAAGACCAAAGTAGGGAGAAGCCCAAAGACTGCACATAGTAAGGCCACAATATGATTGCTAAATTGAACTAAATTGGGCAAAGCCATCAGGGAAAACTTTGCAGAAGAAGTGGCTAGGCCTCTAAGAGTAAGGTGAGAAAGGCCGAAAGAGGACTCCAGAGACGTGCCTACAGAGTGGACGATTCAAACGAGCTTCCAGAGGGCAGGTCCTGGAGACCCAAGCCCTGTTCTCAGCTCCCAGGCCCAGCTTACCTCGGCCAGTCCCACAGAACTCACACTCTTGCCCTGGGCCCTTCCCAGTGACCAATAGGCTCAGCTCCACCCAGGCCCCAAAGAGAGCTCAGGGGCTGTGGAGACTTCCCCAAATTTGGATTAAAAAAACAGCTACTCACTGCCTCCTCCACAGGATACATAACTTCTCTATAAGTCAGCAGGAACCCATCTCTGAGCCGATGAGAAAATAAACAAATAGAATTTGATTTCAAGGGACACTCAGGCTCCAAGGAAAAGAGCAGCTTCCCTCCAGGGCTGGCTGAGTCTTGGGGAATCTCACAGTTCTGATGCCAGCAGATCTGGGAGCACTTGCTGCCAATGATGGAACACTAGACTCATGCTTAAGGCTCCCCGGGGACCCTTCAGTACTAGGGGCTACAGGGTGTGTCTGTGGAAACACAAAAGAAAAGTGAGAAGACTCCAGCCTTGCCTTGAGCCAAGGGCTCAAGCCAAAGCTGCCCCCTGTCTCTCCTCTTGGCCTCCTCAGAGTTGACTGACACCTGGACACCGACTGCCCTGTTGGTGTAATGTCTGTGCTATATTTGGACAGCCAGCTTCCCTTGACTAGTTTTTGATGGTATCTAAACTGTAGGCAGGAATATCCATTGTTCAAGCAGGAAAGAATCAAATAGGGCCTCAGAGAAGCTATTCTACAACGGCACCTGGGTCAGTGAAAAAGCACCAGTCTTAGGGTTGCGGGAGGTGGATGGGATCTTAAAAATAAAAACAAGAAAACAGAAGGCCTAAAAGCCACTCGAAGAGCAGAAGCTGCTTAACCTGGGGAGAGAAGGCTCTGAAGGCTTAACAGCCTCCGCTCTATACAGGGGGATTAGCAAGGGACGATGCCCTGCTGACCCTAATCCCACAGAGGACTCACAAATGGCACCAGCATCAAAGAGCACTGCAAGAGCTCAGAAGTGCGGAGGAAAGAAGGGTTCCCAGAGAGCAGGAGGTGATGAATGGAGAAAGCCCCTTCCCAGATCCGGGGGGAGGTTATGCTCCCAGCTCTGCAGTGACCTACTACAGAGCCCAGAGACAAATGTTCCCCTCTCTGGGCCTTGGTATCCATGTCTGCAGAAGGAGCAGCATGGCCTGGGCAATTTCTGAGGGTCTTCTCGGCACTGATCTGTGGGTCTACAGCTTAGAAAAAGGGAGTGTTGATGAATCTCCCAGCAGTTTGGAAGAATTCTCCAGTGCCCAGCCCTATTTCTCTAAGTTCTCAGAGCAGGCCATCAGGCTCCATGAAAGCTTGAATCTGTTAGTTACTCCTAAGCCCAGAGAATTCTGGAGATAGATAGATATACAGAAATAGATAGGTGCAGATATGGATGATATAGAGATGATTAGATAGATAGGAAAATAGATGATAGATATGACAGATAGATGATAGATAGAGAGAGAGAGAGAGAGAGAGAGAGAGAGAGATGTTTATAAATATGTGTGTAGATATATGTGTATAGATGTGGGGGGGTGGCACTGAGCCCCTTTCCCATTGGTTAGGACCATAGACACAGTAGTGCTGATTTTGAGTTCATTTCCTACATTTAGGACACCAAAATCCTTTCCTCCTTTCCATTCTTCAAAGTGTCTCTGAAGAACCTCCTCCAAGGAACCTTCCCTGACCTTCACAGGAGAAGAAGATCTCTCCCTTCTCTAAATTCCTACAAGAAGCCATTTGGACTCTGTGTGACCCCATTATAACTTAATGAATTAGTCAATTACAATTAGGAAGTGTTCCCACAGGCAGAGAAGTTATTTCACACCTACAGAGACTGCCAAGGACACTTGTGGCTTCGGGCTGCCCTTGGGGAGGATGCCGGTGATTCACCTGTTTCCTGTACCAGAAGATGCCCACAGCCTCTTCATTCATCAGAAATTGAGCTTCAACCCGCACCTTATACCATACCTCAAAATTAACTTGATTTTTATTTTTTAGAAACCTAAATGTCAAAACTAAAGCCATAAAGGAAAATCTCCTAGGAGAAAACATAAGGGGATATATTTAGAACCAGGAGTAGGCAAAGATTTCCTAGAGAGAGCACAAAAACACTAACCATGGGAAGGGTTGATAAATTGGACTTCTGCTCATTACAAGACACATAAAACATGAAAAGACAAGTCACAGAGTGTGAGAAAAAACAATATATATATCCACCACAGAACTAAAGTCCAGATTATATTTTTAAGATCCTATAAATCAACTTTTTAAAAGATAACCTAAAGTGGGAAAAGACTTAGTCACTTCACAAGAAATAAGTCCAAATGGCCAATAAACATTGAAAAAGATGTTCAACATCATTAGAATCAGGGAAAGGCTAATTAAAACTACAATGAGTTACACTACATACTCACTAGATTGGCTACAATCAAAAGGACTTTCAATACCAAATGTTAGAGAGGATGCAGAGCAACTGGCTATCTCACATTTTGCTGGTGCAAGGGTAACATGGTACAGCAGCTTTGGAAAAATGTTTGGGGATGTATCATAAGTTTAAACACATACCTACTTGGTAATCCAGGAATTACAGTCCTATGTAATTACCCAAAACAAATGAAAATGTATGTCCACAAAAAAGACTTCTATGTGAATACTCCCAGCAGCATTATTCAAGAAAGCTCCACATTGGAAACAACTCAAATGGATGAACAAGTTGAGATAGACTCACACCATGGAATACTGCACAGCAGTAAAAAGGATAGAGCTCAAATACGTTATGCTCAGCTAAAGAAATGAAAAATGTACGTAACATTTCATCCAATTTTTTATTAAGTTCAAGAATAGGATACGCGAATATTCTCACTGACCTGATTTTGTGATAATCAGGGCAGGCAAAACATTTGCTATATTAGAAACCATGCATGTGTTCCCAGACCTAGTTTTTCTCCCTAGGTCTGGCTTTCAGAATGCTAGTGATAAACCAAGCCTGATTTATTATATGACCATGCTGTATGGGAAAAAGCTGTAACTTTGGGTATCTTTGGCCAACCTTAAGAGATTCAGCAGGGGGACGGATGTGGCTCGGGTGGTTGGGCGTCCGTCTCCCATATGGAGGGACCTGGGTTCGATCTCCGGGACCTCCCGGTAAAAATAAAAAAAAGAAAATTATAGAAGGTGCATGGACCACCAGGCCCCATGCACAGGTGCGCCGTCAGGCCCCATGAGCCACGCAGGAAGATGATGATGTAACAGAAGAGTGACACAAGACGTGCCAAAAAACCAGGAACTAAGGTGGCACAGGTGGTAAGATGGCTCTCTCCCACATCAGAGATTCCGAGGATCGAATCCCAGTGAAGATGGGAGGAGAAGGATGAGAAGAGAGGGCAGGAAACAGACACAGAGAGTTGCCCAGTGAATGGACACAGAAACAGCAAAAACTGAGGCGGGGGGGTGTTAAAAATGAATAAAAATAAATAAATAAATCCTTAAAAAAATGTATAGGGGAGGAAGATACAGACTATAGTTAATAGTAATACTTTGACAATGCTCTTTCATGATTTGTTAACAAATGTTTTGTTTCACAACAATTTAGGGTGTTTGTGGGGGGGTGATGTGTGGGAGCCCTGTGTGATGTTATGCATGTTTGTTTTGTAAGTTCATGATGTTTACTGAACATTTATCGTTTATGTATGTTCATGTATGAATGATATACTTCAATAAATTGTTAAAAAAAAGAATAGGATAATATTCCTTGCTTCTGTGTCAAAAGAGGAGAGACAGGAAAGGGGCACAGAAAACCTTCCCTGGTGATGAAAATGTTTTATATCTGATTGAGATATTGGTTACATCAACATAGTCATTTGCTAAAATTCATTGAAATGTGCACTGAAGTTTTATACATTTCACTGTATGTAGTTATACCTCAATTTTAAAAGGGGAATCCATTCACTCAAATAATTATTTATAAAATGTCTCCTACGTACCAAGACTTGGGCCAAGGACTGGGAATACGGCCATATCTAGGATAACTGTCCTCTCCCTCAAGTGCGAATGAATGGGAAAAGCCCCCCCTCTAAGATCTCCCACCTGCCAACTTCCTCCTGATTGATGCCACTTTGTCTAGGCCTGGCCAGTCACCCTTACACAGAAAGAGAGAGAGAGAGGCTGCAGGGTGCCCCGGGTCTCTCCTCTGTGGTAGTGCACACAAACATTTGGATCACAAAGAATTCACCAGAACTTTGAAATACATGCCCTAAGGGATCCTGGCAAAGAAGCTTCCAGAACTACTCTTGAAGATGTGGCCAAATGCTGGCAGCATCATGCCCAGAGTCCTCAAACAAGAAACTGTCCTATGCCCACCTGTCCCCCCAAGGAAGGCACAAGCTCCTCTCCCTGGGCTTTGGGGCTTGTCTGCAGAGCCAGCGAGGCTCGGGGGGGGGGGCCCTCGACCTGCTCACTGGCTCCCAGGCTCCCCCACCTACCCCTCCAGGGAGAGGCGAGATTCAAGCACAAGCCCACTCTCACATGCAGCCCTTCCAAGAATAACCAAGTTCTAGAGATGCCAGGTCTGGTGTGAATAAGGAAAAAATGCAGAAATCCGAAAGACAAGGTCCAAAAAGCATTTCTCCCAATGAGCATGCTAAGAAAAGAAAGGGGACAAGGAGGTAGAAGAAGGAGCCCGGGGTACCACAGCCAACAGTGGGGTTGACCTCTCGCTGCCACTAACTTTCCTGGACACGTCTGCTTTTCAATGACCCAGGAGGAGTTCCATTACTTTCATAATGTTAAATTCTGAATGAAAGAACCGCTTATTTCTGAGTTTTGATTCCGCATCTATAAAACAGCAATAGCAATCCCCACCCTGCCTGCATCTCAGGGGGGACGTGGGGTTTAATGGGAAACATGAACGTGAAAGCCCTCTGTACCCTATGAGCTACGAATCCCATTAGCCATGGTCAGCCTGGATCGCCGTTCACCGCCTTTTAGGGTATTTGGATTTTATAAAGAGAAGAGCCTGGGTTAGGATTCTGGCTCCAACACAGAACTGTGTGAACTGGGAAAAGCGGCTCTGTCTCTGAGCCAGCTTCCAAGTCTCTAGAATGGAAACGCTCCTATCTACCTTAAGTTTGCTGTAAAGATTGGGAAAATGCCTGGAAAGCCTTTAGGAATGCAGCTGGGATGTAATTGGCATTCAGGAAACGGGAATCGCTATCATTCTTACTATGGAAAGAATTTCCTTACTACCTATTGTTTCTGCCTCCTTTAGCTTTTAGAAAGTAGCCACACTCCGGGGTTAGCCAGATAAAAGCTCAGAATGTTCTGGAAAAGAATGCGAGGCATCTTGAGAGCATTAAGAGCTGCTGCCCGACATTGAGCACCCCCTCGGGGCCAGGCGCTGTGCTCGGAGCTGTGGTCCACATTCTCGCCCTCATGGGTAGCGGAAGGAAGGATGTCATTTCCACTTTACAGAGCCAGGCGCTGTCATTTGGTGAAGTCACGAGCCCTGCTCGCGTCCAGGCCAGTGGGACTACAGTGCCCATGCCCACAGGGCCGTGGTGTGCTGGCATTCTGACCACACCATTCTGAAAGCAGCCACACAGCCCAGACAGCCACGGGAGATACTTGACTCTCAGAAGCTGAGCATCTTCAGCCTGGAAGCTCTTGCTCCACAGCCTGCCTCTTCCACGTTCTCCACCAACCCTTCAGGAGCAATGTCATCTTCATTTCCAATTGCTGGTCTGCAGGAAATAGAGAGGGCACAGCCAACAAAGGGCAGCCAAGGTCCATCCCGCATCTAGCAAATGGGCCTTGGAGTATTCCTTGCTTGGTCGACTTATTAAGGCTTGGTGGAAGTGGTAATGATGGGGTGAGGGAAGGGAAGAGAAGTTGTGCAGTGAGACCAGAGT
>JAKSZT010054568.1:6444445-6495560 GCA_026826555.1 Tolypeutes matacus | reverse complement strand
CTGAGGGTTGTGGGGATGAAGAGCTGAGGGGCTCAGGCGGGGCTGAGCATCTTGGGCTGAGGAGCTGTAAACTGTGGACTTCGTGCAGTGTAGCTGAGGGGTGTGGGCAGGGGGGAAAGAGTTGTAGAAATCCCGTGCTGCCTGGCTGAGGGACGGTGGGCTCTGGGCCTTCGGCTCAGGGCTGGGAACTGAAGGGCGGGTCCTGCGTTGGCCGAGGGACCGTTGATAGCCTGGGAAGAGCCCCCCTCCCCAGGGTGCGCACTGTCTCTGTGGGTTGTTGGATCGGCCCACAAGTGGCATTCCTACTTGAGGAGGCCTGGAGAAGAAGGGGGAAGGCCGAGGGACATGCGCGTGGCGGCGCCTCGGAAGGAGGCCCCCGCTCGGTTTCTACCAGAGGGTGGCGGCCCACAAGAATGTTATTCTCCAAAGCCACTGGGACACTTCCTGTCAGTTCACATAATTGAGTATTACAGTATTTAAATTACAAATTGGAGATTATTTTTACAGGTGTCATTTTAAATATAACACGAAATTTCTTGACATTACCTCAGCACTGCCACACAAACAGCTGCCCGGGGCAGCCTGCATGTGTGAGGCACATGGCCACAACTTGTAATGTCACAGCGTGTGCTACACAAACGCAGGGGAAAGTGTGTGTGTGTGTGATTGAGTGAAGGAGCCTAGGAAGTGTATGTGATTAAAGCTGCGTGGGTGTGAGACTCGAGTGTATACGAGGCTATGAATGTGTGTGTGTATATATATATATATGTATGAATGCGTGCTTTGTGCGTTAGGAATGTGTGTGTGATGGTGAGCATGTGAGTCTGTGTGTACCCGTGTGAGCTATGGGGTGTGTGAGAGGGAGAGTCGGAGCACACTGTTGGATGCTCCAGCTCCACAGGCGGGAAGCACCCTGGCAGGCAGAAGCTGGCTGATCTCTGTCTCCCTCTAGAGCTAACCAGGAGGTTGCGGGATGTGGACAAGCTCAATTCCTCAGGTAGAGGGGCTGCCGGCGGCCCAGGGTGGTGCGGCAGTGCCCCCCAGTGGACACTGCTCCCACCCCAGGCCCAGCCGGACCACAGGCCGGTTGAAAAGATGCTGCTGAGCCCTTGTAGCCGGCGGGCCCCGACCCCAAGTGGGGCAGGAGGAATCTCCTCTGAATCTCCCTTAGCTTCCAAAGGCAAAGGCTGGTACGAGGCGCAGCCTGAACACATCCCAGTCCTTCCAACGGCCCCACCTTTGAGGACGGTCACCAGGTGTGCCCCTTCCAGAAGGTTTCCCCTCAGCCCCCAGGCAAGCCCAGCTCTCAGAGGTGCTCATGTCCCTTGAGTCTCTAAGCGGAGAGCCCCGGAGGACAAGACCTGGGTCTGGCTCTTCTCCTGCACACCCCACTGGGCAGAGCAGAAGGCAGGACAAAGAGAAGATGCTCTAAAAGAGCAAACTGTTGATTTGCTCCCTCACCTAAGAACTTTCAAGGGTCTTTGGAGGGAAGGGGGTGGAGAGAAACCGTGGCCCCAATTTTCACATAGGAAAATCCTGCTCTGGATGCTTTCTGCAGAGGCAGGCAGATGGGCTTGAGTAGTAAGTGTATGACCCAAATATAGCAACTGGTTCTAAGTGGCTATTTTTAGAGTGGAAAAGAGGGATATCTCAGGGAGAGACTTAAACCTAATGAAAGAAGAATTCTCTGGGCTTTCGCGTTAGCAAAATGTTATTCATGGCAACATCAAGCCCCCACCAGGCAGTCTGGCTGATGGTGAGGGACTAGCATGGAGCACTGTCCAGCCAGCCGCATGGGCACCAGCCTGGCCTCAGCCAGGTTTCCCAGGCCCAGAGGGAGCCGTCACCAGGCAATGCAGGGACATCTAGCCTGGGGGACCAGGAGAACCGTAGGAGGGGGCAGCCGAGCTTGGGCTTCCCTCTCAGAATCACCGGCAGCCTTTGGTACCAGCAACTAGCTCAGTGCCCTCTACACTCATCCCACCAGCTCAGCCTGCCATGCTGGACCTGAGAGGATCTGTGACAGCCCGGAACAGGCCTCCTGGACACCCTGAACAATGAAGGCCCAGCTCCACCCAGTCCAGACTTCCCGCTGCCCTGCCCCCTTTTCCCAGGCCTCAGCTAGCATTGCCCCACTCTGACACCAACATCCCAGGCTCAGTGTAGGGAAAAGAGGGAAGCCAGAAGAAGCTGAGCAACGTGAAAGAGAAAGAAGGAAAGGGAAAAGGAGCCAGTGGTTTTTACAATGCGCCAAACCCACAACCCAGGGCTGAGTGTTCAGGTCAAAAGGCTCCGGTGTGCAAGTCAAAAGGCTTTCGTTGGCCGTGTCCAAAATGAAGGAGGACACTCAGCGCCAAGCCAGGTGACCGGCCATGCCCCACAGGCCTGACAAGGCCCTCTCCAGGCGTCGGGCAAGTCCACCTCCATCTCCCAGCAGCTCAGGGTCAGGCTCTCCCACAGCCCGCCACCCCCTCCTGCCTTCTCATCCCCTTTCATTGGAACCACAGAATGCCAGGAGGGAGCTGACAGGAGAAGGGCAGGGGAGTGACCCCCGGAACTCCAGCTCCTTGCTGCTGAGAAGGAGCACGTGGTGGCTACCGCCTGCTCTGCCTCCTGGTCTGCCATTACTTTCCATGTGGCCTCTTCCCAGCCTGTGACCTTTGCTCTGCCATTTTTGACTAGAGTATTTTCAGCCCATTTATCCATCACGGGAAGTGTGAGAGAATCTTTCCATGCCGCAAACACATCACACCTGTTGCTAATCTAGGTCCCAAGCTAGGCTGCAGCCTCCTTGCAAAGCTCTGATACCTCACATTCCCCTTCTCAACATGCCTCGCACTTCTCTGAGGTGCTAGAGTCACAGAAGATGGCAGGGCATGGTCACAATCCAAGAAGAAAGAAATTATCATCGTTGTCATTGTCGTCATATTGAATGGTTATTAAATGCTCACTTGTGTCAAGCCCTGTGTTAAGCACTTTACACAGATTATCTCATTTAACTTGTACGATAAACCTGTGAGGAGGGTGTGGTTGCTGACCCATTTAAGAGATACGGAGAGCAGGGCTGGGCCGTGACTCCAGGCCTCTCAGCCTCGCTTGCCCTCCTCTCCAACACCCCATATGCCCGACCAGCATTTTCCAAACTACAAGTTGCAACTCATTAGTGGGTCAGAACAAGCAGTGTTGCATGAAAGATTAGACTAGAGTGTGCAGAGTGCCTACATGGTAGAGATGAGCCTTGCTTCATGACGTTTAGGCTGTTCTACATAGACATAAGATGCAACGGACGGTGCTTCAGAGATTCCCATCCCGTTCTCCCTTTCCATGCCATGGGTGTCTCCTCTCCCCCTCCCCGTTCCTTCCTGCCCAGGGGTGCTGAGAAGCCGCCCTTGGGCCCCGTGGATGCTGGCAGGCCTGTCATGGGGCGCCAGGCTGACGGGCAGAGTCCTGAGGGTGCCTGTGCCATCTGCCTCCTGCCTGCGCCAGGGGCTCTGCCTGCCCTGCAGGACTGATGTTTCCCAAAAGAGCCTTCATGGCGTCTTCCTCCCCGAGCTGCCGGGTACTGCCTTTGGCTGCGAAATTAGCACAGGTGCACCTGCAGGCTGGTGTCCTCGTTAAGCTATTTTCTGCATCCTGATGCCATAAGGATGGCTCCAGGGGCCCTTTCAAATAAGAACTTCATTTGTCGCAGCCTCTCCCGGTTGGAAGGAGTGGTTCCAGTGAGTAGACTAGCCAGGCTAGAGCAGAGTCCGTTTGTCCAGGAGCAGTAGGACATTTAGAGCCGGGCCTCCCAACCAGTTGCCAGTGGGTACAGGCACTCCGAGATGTGGATACCCCAAGCCTGGGGTTGGCCTGAGGGCCTGGGGCCGCTGAGGCCTGGGTCAGTACCTCCAATGGTGAACAGCCTCATCACTTTTCCTAGTGGGAGATACAAGTATTAGCATTTTTTTTTTTGTATGTGGCATGACATGAAGATGGTTGGCAAGCAGGGAATTAGAGCCTAACATTGAGCTCATGCCCCATTCCCTGCAGCTGTCCCCAAATCAATCGATCATCAATCGATCTCTCTCTCTCTGTCTCTCTCTCTCTCTCTTTCCCTCTCCCTCTCCCCTCTCATATACAACAAACATTTACTGAGAACCCACTCTTCTGGGCATTGTGCAGGGTGCTGGGAAGTCAGATGAATCAGACCCCACCCATGCACTCAAGGGTCACATGATCTGGTAAAGCAGAAAAACAAGTAAAACCTTCATTTCGATGGAATGCAATCAGAGCTGGGGCCGAGGTACGTACAGGGAATGATGGGGGCTCAGAGGAGGCATCTATCCCAGCCTGGGAGTCAAGGAAGAGTTCCAAGTAAAGCTGATTGCTGAGATGAGTCTTAAAGGGAGAGTGGGAATCCAGCAGGGGAAGAAGGGGGAAAGGGCAGTCCCGGCAGAGGGAATTGCAAGCGCAAAGGTGGCTAGAGGCCATCAGTGTGGAAGGCTCTGGAGCTCAGCATTGCAGGAGTTGTGCTCCCCCTGATGAACAGCAGAGATGCAGTGTAGGAAGGAGGCGGCTTGGGGGTGCTCAAGGGAGATGCAGGAAGCCTTCCCAGGCCCAGGTCTATTCCTAAGGAAGAGGAATCGATACCTGGGCCCAAGGGAAGATGGGCAGCCCTCGTGGGGGGGGGCGGGGCAGCAGAGGCAATAGGTAGCTGCTCCTCCTGCTGAGCCCACCTCGAGCTTCCCCAGCGGGTACAGCCCTCACTGAAGGGTCTGGTCCAAAGCGTGCTGTCTCCTTCCAAAAAGCTGATTCTGAGCTAAGGTTCTCCTGTGACCTTTCTTGGAGAGAAAAAGACAAACACTCTTCACTATGGCTGTTCCCAGGCCAGCTTTCCAAAGAACTCCTCCCACACTGGCCTTATGAGGGGGTGAAGGCCCCAGGGATCAGGGATAGGAGAAGTACTGAAGGAAGCTTTCCAGGGAACAGAGAAGACGGAGCTGATTAAAGCCTATCAACTGCGAGGTTGTCTTCAGGGCAATTAGACTTGGCAGGAACATCCCAGCATATTCAGGTTGTTCCACTGGCAGACCCTTTTAAAAAACTCAGAGAAAAATTAGCTCAATAGTATAGTAAATGGTGATCTCTTAAGGCTATCACATGGCATTTATTGTTTTGGGGGGAGAAGGTGAAGAAAAATGCATGAATTTCACAAACGGAAAAGCAAATATCAAGATATTTTCCTAAACTAATCCAATTCCTTCCCTAAGAGACATTTGGTATCATCTGTGAATATGTATAAACTGGCACTTACCATGTGCTGCAGTCAGAACCACGGTGTAGGAATCTATCCAATGCTATGGGAGCACAAAGGAGGGTAGACTGAGGAAGTCAGAGAAGCAGCATCTAAGCTGAGACCTCAGAAAAGACAAGAGTTAGCCAAGAGGAAAAAGGGGGTCCAGGCAGAGGAAAAGCACACGGAAAGGCCCAGAAGCATGAGAGTTTGGCATGTCTGGGCATTGCAAGAGCTTCAAAGTGGCTGGAAGGGACAAGCCAGGTGGTGGCAAGATGAGAGAAGCTGGAGTAGAGGCTGGGCCAGGTCATGGGCACCCCATAGGTCAGGCAAAGCAGCATGGACTTGATCCAGAAGGCAACGGGGAACCATGGAAGGGTTCAAGCAGGGGGCCACATGATCAGATTTGTGCTTTAGAATGATGACTCTGGCTGAAGGATGAAAAGGAGAGAATTTGGAGGCCAGACCAGAAGTGGGGCTACCACTGTGGCCAGCATGTGAAAGATGACAGAGGCTGGGTGAGGACAGAGCCAGTGCAAAAGGAGAGATGGGCACGACTTCAAGAGACAGCAAAGAGAGAGAGAGAACTATTCATGATACACAAGCGAAAAGAGAGAGTCTTGGACAACTCCAAGATCACTGAACTGGGCGACTAGGTGGAATGGAGCTGTTTCTGAGATGGAGAATGCAAGAAGAGAAGCAAACGCATTTGGGAAAGATGCAGCCAGCTCTCGCCCTAGCCCAGGGATAGAGGCAAATGCATTCCCCTCCTGGAACATGCTGCCTCTGGTGGGTCCTTCTCACTGCATCCACCCCCTCAGAAATCACCCTGACAGAAGGGGACCCAAAAAGGCCTAAACATGAAAAAGTGGCTACATATTTTTCCCTAACATTGTGGGAAATCAATAGAGGTCTCTGACAGCCTCAGTTAGGCCAAGCCAGTTCCAACACTGCCCAAGCTGCCCTCTCCTGCCCTCTCCCGGAGGGAGTTCCCAGGTCAGATCACGGCTGCCCAGCCTGGCCTCCATCTGGGTTTTCTGAGTTCTAAATCAAACACCCCAGTTTTCTCCCAGCCTGAGAGAAGATGCCCTGGTTTTGTTCTCTTCCACATACGTAGCCGTTCATCAAGGCCAACAAAGCCAAACACAAAGGTACTATCACTTAGCCAGGCTGCAATTAGCAGATTAGCGGCTTGTTGCTCTTGTCTTGTATCCCATTCTATGACCTCACAAAAGCCCCGAGAGCCTCAACACTGGACTGCTCCAGGAAAGGGCCCGTCGACTGCCCTGACAAAAAAAAAACAAAAAACCCAGCCTGTCACCGTGAGTTTCCCCGTTGTAGAGCTAAACTGCAATTGATGTTCTGTCTCTATCAATTTCTCAGGAATGCCGGGACGCGAGCCCAGTATTAATGAAGACAGCAGAAAGAAGGCATGGGCTTGGCCCTGCTCCAGGGCCGATGGAGAGCGTGGATCCTGAGTAATTCCCAGAAACCTGGAGAGGCCTGAACAAGGCAAAACAACCAGGCCCCAGGGTCACACCCAGGACTCGGTGGGGCAGACAGAGGCCTAGAAGGCTTGGGAGAGAATTTCTGCCGGGAAAAAGAGCCTCGAGAGCTTCTCTTTTATGCTCAGCTCTCATTTTCACCATCGGAGAAAGTCAACTTTACTACAGACTAAAAGAACATACCCTTAAGTAGCTCTCTCTCCCTTTCTCTGCCCACCACCCACACACACACCCATGCTCACTCGCTCACACAAGAGTTCACAGGTCAGGTTGGGGACCATGGCAAAGCCAAAGTGCCTGTCAACCAAGGAGCTGAAGCTGTGGCCCCGGGTGCTTCCCTAAATCCCTCAGCACCTTTTCAGAAGTGCCTCTCGAGTCAGAAGCCTTCCCAGGTCACGAGCAGGGCAAGCCTTGATTGGTGAGGGAGGCCACACCGGTATCAAATTAAAAGCCAATAAAATGCTTGTCTTCATCTCAGTTTGAAAAATGAGTAGAAACTGGTCACTGGCTTCTGTTTCTCATGCAGTGTCATTTGGGGCTTCTGGTTTGGGAACCTTTTCTTAATCACATATAATTCCCTAATCCTTCCAAACTGACCTGCCCCTTAAAATTGGCTCCAGTTAAGCTGGAATAATTCAGCGAAGTCATCAATCCCATACAGCCTACTTACCGTCCCCAAGGGTGCACGTCAGGGCAGGATTGAGAAACAGGTGCACAAAGTCACCCCAGGGCAAGGACGGGACATCATGGCTACCTCGGAAAGTTTTCACGAGCATTAAGGTAGACTGTAAGTGGAAAGTGCCACTCAGGAAAGGAGAGCTGATACAATTAACAGGTGTTCATTTGAGCACTGTCCTGGGGTGGCTGGGGATAGGAATCTCCACGGACCAGCAGGAAAGCATAATTTCCATCAGGAGAAAGCGCGCCTTAGTCCTTCTGAAGCACCTCCTTGGAAACTGTGCGCCAAGCACCAGATGGTCCTCGTGATGCAAGTCCTCTTCTATGGGCTCTTAAGGGATTTTCGTGCGAATTTAGTTTATAACACTTATGATCACTATGGCAATGGTGTTGGTAGAAGAGGAGGATTTAAAAAAAAAAAAAAAGGACAAGAAAATACAAAAAGAGAAAAGGAGGAGAATGTGGCAGAGTCCGTACTCAAAGCATATTTAAGAAGGCAAGTTTGAATAAACACACACAAAAAGGCACCATATAAGGAAAATGTACTACACTTAGACATGGTTTTTTTCTTCCAACGTTGGCCTTCTATTCAACCTGAAACCTTGGAAATCTACTTAACTTCTTTAAGCTTCTGTCCTCATTTGCAAACCGAGGCAAATAATAATTCCTGCATTTGTTGAATGTATTTCCTTCTACTCAATACTCTTTTTCGTATTGAAGCCACACATCCTGGGGTACTGTTACAACACAACATTTCACAAGTGCCATCATGACCAGTTTTGAGACAATGGGGACAAATGGTTAATTCCCTTTCACGGGCACTTTGCTAAGCCCACACCCCATCATTTTCCCTATGGGAATCTAACACTCCTGGGCTATGACACACACGCCCCAGCAGCCAGAGGCTCCGATGCCAAGCATCTAGGGATGGTCCCTTTTTCCTTGGGCGTGCAAAGTTATTCAAAATACCCAAACCACAGGAAACCTGCCAAAACCTAGCTGAACCACCCTGCGGTCACACTTAAGCTGCCTCCTAAGTTTCCTCTGGCCAATACCCTCTCCCTGGGTGCAACCTCCTGTGTGGCCCTGAGTGGCAGCCTTCTCTCTTTTGGAGCTGTAAGTAATAAAAACCCTCTGCCTTTCATCTACCCAAGTGTCTTTTTATTATGTCCCACCACCCAAAGAACCTATAATCATACCTAACATGGTATAATTATAAGGTAGTTGTCAACAACAGAATCTGAAACCTCCTGATGGGTAGTCACACGGAAGCCATGTGCCTTCCCTGCACCTATGTGTTCAAAAGGTGCAGGCCAGCAATGGAGCTGCCGAAACCCTGGTTAAAGCCAGCTGAGGCTCCACTGCTAAAGAGAGACTATTCGGGGTCGAACAGCATGAATACACCCCTAAAATCTTATGAGCTTCCAAGAATCTCTAAAGATTATCTCAAAGAGAAAAAGTGGGAATGACACTCAAGGGAAACGTTAGATCACAGACCTGTACCCCAGTTTCCAAGAGAAGAGAAAAGCAACCTTAGTTAAAGACGTTTATGTCTGATCAGACCCAGCACCCCTTGGCACAGAGAGGGCCTCGCGGCCGAGTGTGGCACCACAGAAGACTTCCCACTGCTGTCCCGAGCTATAAAGCTCTATGAGGTAGAGCATAGCTCCTGTGGACATGGAAGATGTGGAATGCTCTGGAGCATCTTAGGTAGCCAGACTGCTGTTCAGGGGTCAAGCTCAAGATAACACGTCCCCCTTCCAAAGGGCCATGCACGGGGGAGCTCTGTGGGGGAAGACATGCTACCAGGACTACAGTCCTCTCACATACCCCCCACTCTTTCTGTGGCCCCCATTATGGGGACATTTTAGGTGGATGAGCTCATGTAAGAAACCACTTCCAGGGAGCCCCTTGGCTCCATCTACACCTTTCCTTGCTCACCCTTGTAAATGAGCACTCACTGCCTCCAGGAGGAATTGCAAAGCACCTTCTGTAGTCATAGTTATGCTACACTCAGGGCAGATTCTTCCCTAAGGCCCTGAGTGCTCTTTTCCTTTGGCCCCTTACTGAAAGGACAGTGGATGCTGGTATGTCTTAAATCCTAAAGTATAAGACCCAGTGTCCTTTAGAACTACGGATGGAACTGCAGATGGGAAGGATGGGACGGGGATGCTTTCCCAGCACTCCCAGGCCGTCTCCATCAGCACTGTGCTGGGATCAGGTTTTTAATGTGCCTTTGTCTCCACAAGACTGTCAGCAAGTTCAGGGCAGAGACCAGGTCTCCTGGTTCTGTGGGAGGGCCTAGCACAGTTCAACATGCATTCTAATTTTGGTAAAGTGAATAAGAAGCCATAACTAAATAGCCACTGCTTTGGGCACTAGAGATACCAGAATTCATAAGATTATGAATTCATCTTGTTAAGAAGACAAAATGCACACTCACAGGATAGAAGGTGGGACTTTGCCTGTTGTCTCAGAATTGTGGCTCTGCCCAAGGTGAGGGACAAAGAGTGCTGAGTATCCCATATTCTAAATTCAGAGAGTCACCACCCCCTTCACTGTTTGCTACCAGGTATCAGAACCAGCTCTACCACCACATCTACCAACCCCAGTTGATAAAAGAGAATTGAAGAGAGGGATAGGAGGTGGTCTGTATTTTCAGGATGCATTGTTCAGGGAGAAATGCCATGCTCTGTCCCCAAAGCAAGGAATGAGACTCCAAAGTTACTCACAAAAATTGGAGGTATTTGTAAGAACAAAAAACACTTGCATTTCATTCACTCATTTGGCATCTGTTTTGGCACCAGACTTGTTGACCATCCTCTTTGTTACCTAAACAAGGAGAACAAAAACTGGAGAGAAATTGTATGGTGGGAGAAAAGGGGGCCAGAACTATCTGCCTGAGCTCCTAGATTTCAAGAAAGAATGAAAATGCCTTCTACACTGGGATTGGCTTCAGAGAGTAGATGAGGTCTAGAATCACCCCAGTATGGAGACAGAAAGATGCAGCCAATCAGAGGTAGCCTAAATGCTACCACCTAGGGATGAGCCAGAGGGCTGGCGAAATCTCTGAGAGAGCTCTGGTACCAAGTGTGAACTCATAGGAATAACCCATCATTAATAAGCTAGAAGAGCAGTTACAGCCAACCGAGAAGAACCTCCCACCCTCAGCCAGGTAAGGAAGATGTTGGCCATTGCCTCTGTCTGTTCTTCTTACCCTAAGATACCTGCAGAACTAAATGTCACTCATGCCACACACACACACACACACATACACACACCACTCAAAACCCCACTGGAGCCAGATGGCAAGGCTAGATATTGCTGGTTAGAAGGAGAAGAGCTGTGTATCATTATGAAATTGAAGGTTTTTTCAATTCCTAAGAATGAGTCTTAACTCACAAAAGAAGATTGCACTATTAACCAAATGTGAGAAAAGTTTTGGCAACTGGCCTGGATATTGTTGAGAGAGCCACAACCTGGTGTGAAAAGAAGCTTCCAGATGGTTTAGCTGAAAGTAATGATTGGAAGGAAAATAAAAACCATCACATGGGTAAACCTCAATGAATTGTGACTGCAGTAGACCAGTTGCCATGAATTTATTATTCATAAAGCCATGAATAATAGCATCAGGTGTCCTTGGGCAGGAGGCCAAGGGCAGGCAAGATAACCAGGGATGAGAGGAAGGCCTGAAGGTCACCATGGACTGGAAGAGTCAGGAAAAGCATTCTCAGGTACAGCTGGAGCTGAGCCATGAATGGAAGGAGGGCCTTGGGTAAGTGGAGAAGGAAGAGGGAAGACTAATTTTCATCTTTCTTAATGAAGAGACCAGTGGAGGCTGGCACTTGCTCGGTGCTTATTAAGCATTTGTGAATCTAAATTCCAGAAAGGGGAAGGGTGTATGCAGAGCCCCAGAGGTGGACAAGTATCACGTGGTTGGGAGAAGGGAGCCAAATATTTTGGATAAGGGGACTGTGGGGAAGACAGTAGAGAGTAGAATGACTCTACCACCTCCCTCTTGAGGAAATCAACTGCCTGCCCGGATTTCCTGGGGCTGGGGGCTTCCCTGGCCCTTGCTCTGATTTGACCTTCTTGCACAGGTCTGGCCATGGGCATTTTGGAGCACCCATAGGCCCTTATGTGCTGGTGAAGGGGTGGCAAGAGGACTGTGCTGGTCAAGAGATCTCAGGGACCTGCCCTCTCAAGGGAAACCAGCCAGAAGTCCAGACTTGACTTCACAAATCCCTAGAACTGCCAGCAGCCCAGGGCAGAGATTCAGAGTGGGCAGGAGGCTCATGGCCTCCACTCCAGCTTGGGAGACAGAATAGGCTGGTGAAGCTTGTGAGATGGCATGTTGCATCTGGCTTCCAGCCACCAGAGAACAACACAGCAAAGTAAAGAGGAGAAGACATGGATGACTGACATGGAAAGCCTAATAACGAACACATCTGCATCTCTTCCTACGTGGAGAGCCTGCCCTCTCTGCGGCCTGATTTAGGTTTCCTCCTGTGCTCCAAAAGGCAAAACCTGGCACTAGGTCCAGTGAGAAAGTCACTCCTCTCCACAGGGCCATTTGGCTTAATGAAGACCCAGGTCCCAGAGTTTGGGATGCGGTCCCCCATGCCTCATCAACCATCTCCCCCATGCGGATCTCTCTCTGTGCAAGGGGTGGGCTAGGCATTCCCAGAGAAGACTGAGGCTTGGAGAACATACTCTCTCCACTTCAGCATACTGCCTCCCTGTGAGAGAGAAGAGCTACAAAGATGATTAAAGATCACTCAAGTTAAGAATCATGGGTGACAGGCCTGAAAGAGCCTTTAAAAGGCATCTCCCCCAATCTCCTTACCATGTGGCTGACAGAGCTAGGTCAAAGGAGTAAAACTGACTTCCCCAGGCTTACAGAGAGCTTGGAAGAGAAAGCTGTCGTGCACACTCTCACCACCAGCCCCCTCAGAATTTGGAGGCATCTTGAACAAAGTTAAGATTAAGGATAGGGGGAGGGGCTGCTTATCAACAGATATGTATGGCTATCCAAGAGAAAATCCCCCCAGTCCTGCACACCCCAGTCCCCTAGAGGGTTTCCGCAAACGTTGTGAGGGTGCTGTGACTCGTGGGTGATGAGGCACACCCAGCTGTGACATTCGCAGATCTGACCTTTGCTCTGCACATCCCCATGCCAAGCACGCAGAGAGCTCACACTAGCCACAGTCAAGACGTGTAAGAACCTTGCTAAAGCTGGAATGTAAATTATAAATCATAAACAGAGTGTCAGCTTGCATAAACTCCTTTAGCTTACCAGGAGACCTTGTCCAAAATGTCGATTAGGAGGAAAACAAAAGGGATTCATGGGAAATGGTAAGAAAATGGGAATTGGGAAGCAAAGGGAGGAAAGACCATGCATAAAAAGGTGACTTCAGAGGGTGCCTGTCACTCACAGGGATTGCCCGGTGGCCTGGAGCCTGTCCAATGGCTCTGTACAGTGAAAATTCCAAATCCATCCAAGTTGGACCAGAAAAGCTGAAGAGAGCATCTTGGAGGGAAGCTGGCCCATCAGCAATGTTTCAGAGCCAGCAAGGTCACACCCACTGATCTTCCTTTCCCCTCTAGCTCTTCCCATGCTCCTAAAACCCATCCAACTTCCAGGTGACCGTGCCCAGGCCCTGAGCCAGTGAGAAGCAGGTTGGGACCCTAAGTCCCAACAAGGGTGAGGCCATCCTGCCCTAAGCCCTGTAACCAGTGGGTCTCATGAGCCCCTGAGTTCAAGGACCCACCAGGACACAAGTTACGTCTGTACAGAGGTTATGGTGGTACCCAGCACACGTAGGGACTCAGTTATGATTACCTCTCTCCCCCTTTGTATAAAACCCATTTCCTTTTCCTCTTGGGCACACAGACTATTCTCCCCAGCTTCCTTTGCAGTTAGATGTGGCCATGTTTTTTGTGTTTGGCCAATTGATGTGGGCAGAAGTTTTGTGTGCCCCTTCTAGGCTGGGCTAGTGAGAACTTGCATGTGTAGTCCTCTCCTCCTTTCCCCCATCTGTCCTCCAGATACAGAAAACCCCACGGTCAATCTGCAACCCCAGGGGGAGGCAGAACCGTAAGCCAGAAGGAGCTGATGTCTCTAAGTGAATTCTTCTAATGTCACCAGCAGAGACATCAGGAACATCCTGTTAGGCTTTGTGTGAGTGAGAAATAAACTTTTTACTTTGTGAAGCCATGGAGAGTTGGGGGCTTGTTTGTCAGAGCCCCTAACTAACAGGCCTTAACCTTGGTTTCCTGAGAAGACCCCACGAGGACTGGAGCCCTGTTCTGTTCTGACTCCCAATTGTGATGAAGCTTTGCCCTTCTGCCTACCTCCTGGAAGCTTCTCTGTGACACGGACCCTTTTCTCTCTGGTCCAGACCACTGTCGGAAGTCCACCTGGCACTTCCATCCTTACAAGAGCCAAGTCAAACTGCCACGTCCCCCATCCCCCAACTCCATAAACGCTGGGCTTAGCTGGCTCCCGGGAATGCCTCACAGCTGAGGCCAGGGATTAGGAAAACTAGTGCCGTCACTCATAAAAGGGCAGCAGGAAGTCATGAAAAGGGCACCAGATCCGGAGACAGTCAAAAGCAAAGGGGAAACAATGCCAAGGCCACAGGTCAAGGTGGAAGCCCACGGTAGAGTCCAGGAGCACATCCACTCATTCCGACATGAATGGAGCAACTACTCCAGAGGGGTCCAAATAGCGGCTAATTAAGCCAAAGAGGTCATTGCTATACTCTCGTTCCCTTGTCTTCGCTCCCCAGCACAGCTGCTCTTGGGCCTCGTGGCCACTACTTGTAATTAGTCTTCATTACCCACATATACAGAGTCTGGGGACTAACTCAACTTGGAGAACGCGGCAAGTGGGAAATCTTACTGCACGGGATTCTTCCTTAAAATCCTCACTCTCTCCTATACCACATGGCTGACATACTCCCGTAGCTGGGTCTACTGCTGCGACGTTTCCCTGCCCTGGGAACCGGCAAGCGCCCGCACGGCTGCAAAGGCCGTCTGCAGAAAACTGGAACGTGTTTCCTTCCGAAGGATGCTCCCCTTATTCACCATCCATCAAAGCGAGCGGGGCCCTCAGCCCCCTGCGTGTCGGCACTCGGCACCCAAGGGCAGACTCCCTTTTACCCTTGCCTTCCCATGGAACCTAAATGAAATAGTCCTTTCCTTCAAGACACCGAGATGGGTCCGTGCAGAGCAAAGAGCTGCACGCAGAACTCTTGTCTCCTAAAACCAGTTCTAACTCAGGACGACTGCCAGCAGCCTCGGCTTCATGGCAGGAAGGCTCTGTCCTACTTTGTGTTCAAGCTCTACCACGTACTTGCTGGGTGGCCACAGTCACGTCAGTGATCCTTTCTGAGCCTCCTTTTCGTTTTGTTTTTGTGTTGGGTTTTCACTTGTAAAGTGGGACAAGAATGCATTCCTGGGATGTGGCTCAAGCGGTTGAGCGCCTGCTTCCCACGTGGGGGGTCCCAGGTTCGGTTCCCAGTGCCTCCTGAAAAACAAAAAACAAATAAACAAAAAGCAACTCAGGGGAGCCGATGTGGCTCAGTAGCTGAGCGTCGGCATCCTGCATATGAGGTCCCAGGTTCAATCCTCAGCCCCAGTACCTCAAAAAAAAAAATAAGTAAGAATGCATTCCTGAAAAAAAAAAAGAAAGAATGCATTCCTGGCACACTTAACTTTGTTTAGGGGATCAAAGGAGATAAAATGAAAGCATTTTGTAAACTATGAAGTAGATATCCTGGGACAGGGTGGGGGCTATTAGACACACCCCCAAGCCCGGTGAGCCCCCCACCCCCATCCGCACAGGCACTTTTCTTTCCCAACTCTTCTTCAAGGCCCAGACAGACCAATTTCTCCCTCTTGGGAATAAGTGCTACTCTAACGGGCCATCGCCCGCCCTCCCTAGAGGTAGCACTTTATCTCTAAGGCAGTTTCACGCACTAGAGTCTTGCTGGCTAACTGGGGGGGGGGCCTGTGTCTAGGTCTGCCTTGCCTCCCACATCAGACTGGCACAGACAACATCACACTCATCTGGGTCTTCTCCCCTGACAACCAGGACGTTGGCCCGTAGCAGGGTCCCTTGAAGCGGGGAGTCTAGGAGACTTCGTGAAGGGTATGTTGTCTGCCTTGAACTTCAGATGAATCCACATTAGCCAAATGAGGGAATGGCCTCACAGAGCCCCTCGGGGACGAGGCTGGGTGAGGGGCAGGGTGGGCCAGGCCTTGCCAGGGTGCGTCAAAGCTGGCAGGGAAGCGGACGCCTACGCTTGAGCAGGTGCAGGGGATGAAGGGCTGGTGGCTGCCACTGACCAAAAACGGGGAGGAGAATCTGGGAGCACCTGACCTTTTTTGCCACTTCTAAATTCTGTGATTCTGCTTCTCTCCTGCCCCAAAGCAGTGACTGGCACAGGCCCGGGGCAGAGGTGGGCCTCCCAGGCCGTCCACTGGGCGCCCTCGCCTCCAGTTTGTTCTGTCTTGCTGCCAGCCAGGGGACGGCCCCACAATATTTCAGCCCCTGCCACTTCTGTGTTCCAGATTCATATTTTCTTGACACAAACCATACAAAGTTTCAACACTTGGAGACTGCAAAGTAAACCATTTGTGCATACCAGGTCTGGTAACACTTTAAATAATAGGCCAGTTAGTTAATGCTGCACTACAATAAAAATTCCCGTCCAAGTACACATTACATCCTCATTAATGCCAAGTGAGTTCAGCCTGATTAATGTTATTACAATAAATAATCGGGAGACCATGATGACTGTCCGGCTGCAGTACCCCAAGTGAAGCCTGGAGCCAGCCTAGACTTCTGCCGCCCTCTACCCTCCCAGTGTGCACTCCAGCCCCTCAAAGCTCAGCTCCAATGAGGATGGGGCTATGCCAGAGACCCCTGAGCCTAGGCAGCCATTTCCCACATGGGGCCAGTAGAGTCAGATGGAGAGAGGGGTCAAGAACTTCATCAGAACAAGTCTTCTCCACCATGGGCTGGGTCCATGGACACCACCCTCCTGGAAGACTCCTGGGCAGGGAGGGCTGGGCCAGCTCTAGCTCTGCTGGGCATCACCCAGAGGGGCTCAAGGAAGTGGGCAGCTCCCACCCAGGGATGGTGGAGGATGTGCCCAGAAAGGAGGGAGTGAATCTTCAACACTCACTGCCCGGCACGTCCAGGGAGAAGCAGAAGATGCTGCCTTCAGGGAGCTTCAGTCAGCTGGAGAGAAACCTACACTGTGGCTGGGCAAAGAAAGAGGTCAGCTCTGCCCCTTGTCAGCATCTCTAAGCCGTGTGGGACCAGGCCATGGGAGGCCAGGACAGATAGACAGCCTGCCCGGCACCCTTTGAAGTAGGAAATGCGTGGCTAGCTAATAAGATGTGGATGGCATGGAGAATGAGAACTAGATTAGGGGCCAAGAGAGCTTTACAAACCATGGAAACACAATCAGCCTCTGGAGGGTAGAGAAGGCTTGGTAACCCAAAAAGCAGCATCAGCTCCCTCTTAAGCACAGCTCACTCCACAAAGCCCAGCTCACACCCAATGCCTGTGGACTTCAATGAGGACTGAGGAAGGCCCCAGGCTGCCGGCCCCTGCTACACCTTACTCAAGCATTGGTTTCTGCCTTGGACCCTCCTCAACTTGGCTGGGGAGGGTCTGTCTGGCCTCTTAGGAGCTCCCCTGGGCTTTGGGGCTTCAGTACTCAGCATGGTGCCTGCAATATGGTAGGTGCTTAGTCCATGTTGGTGAAACTAGACTCTGGGTGGGAGGACAGATTTCCTTCCTTGGCATGGACCACCACTTCCAACATCACTGGCCCCACAGACACCCCTGCACCAGTGGAAGGAGAGTCTGGCTTTCCCAACCCCAGTTCTGCTAACCAAGCTGAAACTGGAGCTCCAGATGGACATGGGAGGTGGGGTGAGCCCTGTCCTCCAAGGTGGGAAAGACCAGCTCAGAGTTTCCACTTGGGCATCAGCAGCCAAGACCCACTGATTAATGGGGAGGCTGGATGGACCAAGAACCAGTGAGGAAGGGAGTGGCTGGAAATGGGTGTTGACTTTTCAAACAATCATAAATTCCATGAGGGTGACAAAGGAGCCTGCTCTGTAATTGTGTTCATTATTTACACTAAAACCTAATTAAAGTCATTATGCTTTTTGTTCATAAAACAAACTCACTGGCACAGACAGCAAGCCAACATAAAGGCTGCTGGGTTTGCTGTGGACGGCGAGAGCCACAGGCCCAGCCAATCAACCATCTTCTGAAACAAACTTTCTCCAGAAAGGAGGATTCTGCAGGGAGAAGCAAAGAGGATAGAAAGAGAGGACAAGAAATATATCACAATGGTCCCCTGCCTCCTCCAACCAGGCAAGACCAGAAGATTCCTTTCCCATCTTCTATGTCAGTGCAAGGGAACTGTGCCCAGGCCAATATGCGGGCAAAGACAGGACACTGCCAGGTATCCATGGAAGACCAAGCCCCAGGAATAAGCATAGGAGTCACTTTAATTCACCAACATTTCCAGATATCTCCTGTGAAGAGGGGCCAATGAAGGGCTCAGAAAAAAAATAAAAGAGATCTTTCTCTAAAGTCACTGACATTCTGCTAGGGACAGTAGGGGTATAATCTAATTACAAAGCAGATTGGAGGCAATGAGAAGAATACATGGAGAGATCTCAGGAGACCAGAGAAAGGTTGAGATCTTCCCTGGTTGGGTTCCAACCAACTTCATAGAGAAAGTTGTGTTTGAAACGGACCTTAAGGGATGGGTACTGTTGCAGAGACATAGATGTTCCAGGTGGAAGAAGCCACATAGACAAAGATATGGAGGATGGAAAACGCAAGAGGCAGTCAGAGTGTAGGACATCTGGAAGGACGGTGCATCACTGTTCAATCACAACAGCTAACATTCCGAATAAACCCACCAGCTGGGCAAGTTCAAGGGAATCATCCTCATCCAAGGACGTCCTGCCTTATGCATACTCCAAGGGGCTGGCTCCTTCCCTGTTTCTCTCCTTAGAAGCGGGTCTTTTCACTTTGAACTTGATAAAGCTCCCAAAGAAGATGCAAATCCATATAATCAATAAACTTCACAGTGGTGCAACTTTTGAGGGTAGGGATAGAGAAGAGTCTCTAATCACCATATAATGAGAAGGTTAAAAATGATAAATCAATTCCATTCAAATTCGCCAGCTCACGACCTCCTTGAAAATTCCTCAGAGAGCCCGTAAATGACCATATTCATGGTTTTGTGTATATATGCACATTTGAGTTAGAGAAAGACTGGTCTACACTAATGAAAAGAAGAAAAGGAAAGAGATCATAGAGTCCTAGGACATTTGAAATGTTCTGCCCTTTCATGAGAGCCAGAAACTGGAAACCACCCAACTGCCCTTCAGTGGCAGAATGGATAAATTGTGATGCAATCACATGATGGAATATTAATACCGTGCTGAAAACAAACAACTGTCCTCGCAGCAAGATGGACAAGCCTCGCAGACACAGAGATGAGTAAAAGGAGGCAGACACAAAAGAACCCTTACTGCTCAATTCTACTTACATAAAGTTCAAACTGGCAAAAAAAAATTTATCATATTAAAAGTCAGGATAAAGTCAGAAGAGTGGCTGCATCTGGGGCAGGTAGGAGCTGGGAGGACCCTGAGGGGGGCTGCTGAAGAGCAGGCAAGGTTCTTTCCTTGATCTGAGTGCCCGTTAGAGTTCTTCACTTTGTAAAAATCCATCAAGCCATACAATTACCGTCTGTGCACTTTTCTGTATGCGTGTTGGACTTGAAATAAGAAGTTTTTAAGGCATTCTGTCTTTAAGAAAACTATCACCTTCCTACACATAAACAGAAGCTGGTAGCACTTGCTTCTCTAAAGGGTTCTGCCATTCTGTCCACAGGGCACCTCGAGCCTTGATGCACGTCAGAGGTGTCTGTCACCGTGAAGGCTGAAGGTGACGGGGACGCCCCATCTTAGGTGGGGCTTCACTTCTGAAGTCAGCATGTGACATAAATGCACATAAAATGAGAGTCCACCACAGACACTGCAAGACAAAGTGAATCCGTTCATCTGCACAGACATGTCCGTGCGAAACAAACACTGCAGACTTTGACAATGTGACAATATTCCTGGAAACCATCATCAATCCTCAAATACACAAATGCAGATATGGTTGAACAAGCTCCTGGCTTTTTCCTGCAGTCCATTTCTGAGGAGAGCTCATGTTTCTTATGCCCTATCTGCACACCTCAGTTAACAGCTTTTCAGCTTTCATTGCAGGTTTATCACTCACTTGGCAAGAGAGAGGTTTTTACTCTGGTTGGAGCCTTCTTTGCAAGAACCCCACAAATCTCCTTTCCTCTTCTCCAGATATATATATGACGGACTCTTCCGCATCACAGAGCCGTGCCAGCGCTGAGCTCAGTAGTCTTTAAAGTTTTCAAAAGTTCCATTTTCTGGCTAAGTCGGGCTGGTAGGTATAACTGTGTCTCTTGTGCACTGCACAGTGTCAAGAGAGCAGTCACCATTCACTTAGAATACAAGGTGAGTTGTTCCTACCCCCACAAGCCATACCTCCCTCCCTCTTTCTCTCTACCTCTCTCTCTACCTCTCTCTATATATCTGTCTCTCTCTGTATCTGTGTGTGTCTCTCTCTGTCTGTCACACACACACACGAGTTACAGTGTTGTGACATGTGCATGGAGGTGTAGGTGACAGAGGCCGGCAGGCTGGGTCTCTGGCTGCTTGGTTCACGGAACTCTCCAGCCTTGCCCAAAACCCCCTCTCCCACCACTAGAACCCTGTTCCAGCAGAGTCATTTTCTGACTCCCCAACTAGGCCCCTTTCTCCTATTCAAAGATGCCCACTTTGAGCCAAAAGCTGCCACACCTGAGTTTTTTATATAATCAGGCCATTTACTCTTATGTGTCCTTGTAGGGGAGGAGAACTGAAACAGGTGCAAGCGCCATCTGCAAAGGTCACTGCCTGTCCCACTCCGAGCAACCCCCCGTCTCAGAGCCTGCTGAGAGGTGCGAGCTGCAGGCTGCCCGTGAGGGCCGGCCCAGGCCATGCACTCGGGGGTCAGCTTAAAAGATGCTCTTGACAGAACTCGCAAAAGTACGAGCCTGTGCCCTCAGGCCCTCTCGTGCCACCAACACCCTCTCCCCAGCGGCCCTCCCCTCCCAGGGCATTGGTGGTCCCCGTTTTGTAGCCACATTAAATCATGATCAGGAAAGAAAAGTCTCTTTCAAACTGGTCTCTCCAGGGACACAGGCCGCCTGGGTCCAAAGCAGATCAGACAGGCTCCGACCAAGTCTTCAGGGAGGAACTGGAGGGCCCTGAGCGTGCCAAGACCTGCCCTCCACGTGATGGGATGGGACCTAAGTGCCCTCTAGAGGCCATGAAAAGAGCCAGCTCGGTCCCTGCTTCCTTCTGTGTGCTGTTTCCCCAACACAAGCCCCAGGGATGGAAGACACATGTCCCCCCAGGCCCATCAAGGAAGAACTGAAGCAGGTTGGAAGATGACCTGCAAAGTATCCAATGATTGAGCCCAGTTCGAGGAGCCTGGGACTATGGCTTAGCCCCTGGGATGAAGCATGTGGGGAAAAGAGCAAAGTATTGGCTCCCAATTCAGGAATGCTGAGCCAAGACCTGCCATTCGCTAAGCATCTTGGCCAAGACCCTTTTCCTCCTAGGACCCCATTTCTTCCATTATAAAAAGAGGGGATGGTCCAAAATGATGATTCCTAAGCACAGCATGCATCCAAATCAACTCGGGAACTTTTTTAATATGTACGTACCTGACCCCTAACTCCAGGAACGATCAATCAGTGACTCTTAGGTGGTCTAGCCACCTTCCTCTGGCATGCCTCAGCAACCTGCAGTTCCATGCATAGAACTTAACACTACACCTCAGCAAGATGGACAACCAGGTGCAGCCCCCGACACCAGCCCAAGGCCAACGTGCACTCCAGAGATCAAACCGTGCCCCCAAGACTGCACATGAAGATCACAGCCTGTCTCATGGGGCCACAGCTGCCTCCACCCAGGCAGCACAACCAGGCTGGAGAGAAAGCTATCCTTCGCCCGTGTCCCCTTCATAGCTCCCACAGTCTCCTGCTCTCATTGGTTACTCTGTCCCCTCTCACAGTCACTCACTGGGGAGGGAGAGTCTGTGTCTCTTCCATGTTAATGGCCCAACTTTCCACTTGTCATCCAGATTAGAAACCTCAATGCCTTCTTTGACCCGACCTGCAGTCTAAGAGCAGCCAAGCCTGTGGACTCTACGTGAGTCCTCTCCGTCCCAATGCCATGAGCTTCTTGAATCAGGCTTCTCCCTTGCCTGGGACAATACAAACACCCACAATAAATCCTCCATGGTGAGCATAAGCCAAGGTTCTGACTTAAAGGATCCCCAGACTTCTGAAGTTTTATGTAAAATACTGGGGATCATAGGGGTTTCCACATGGACGTTTTTCCAGGTGGCTCCACCATTTTCATCAGAATCTCAAAAGGGGCTATGGCCCAATGAAAGTGGACAACAGTGTGTACATGCTGCCAGAAAGAATAGCTGCACCACTACTCTGTTCTGACCAAGATCATCTTGAGGGCAGGAACTCTGTGTCAGTGACCTCTGCTTCCCCATCATCTTGCTTGGTGCCTGGCACAGACAAGGAAGTTCCACATGTGTTAAATTGAATTACTAGCCGCAGCCCAACATGATTTCAACAGCATGGAAGCAGTGCCTTGAAGAACTTTCCCTCATGGTCTGGGAACCCATAGAAAAATCTTGGCTCTCTTCTAGCAAGATAACAGACTTTAACTCTGAAGGAAACATTCCATGTGCATCAGCTCTGCCAACAAAAGCGAGCCAGCCAAAGGTGCTTCCAGCTGGTGGAAGTGGCTTGGGAATACGGCGCCAGCTGCAGCAGGTGATTCACCTTTGGGCACAACTGTATACCTTTTCCATGCCAAACCATCTCCCCATTGAACAAGCTACAGAATCTCAGACCCCCTCTGTGACCAGTGGAGCCAGATCCCAAAATTCCCACCATCCCCAAAACTTTCTGCCAACTACTGCGCCAGTCTTGGGCTCCCTTGTGGATGCCGAGCTGTGTGCGTCTTGTTCAGAGATGTTTATAGCTCAAGTTCCAGAGACAACTTGGAGGGCTCTCAGCTGTAATCTACTTAGGACAAAAATCCATGACATCTCCTTGGAATCCTACAGCTTTCTAGGGGGAATTCCAACCTGTAATTGGAATGTTTGCTTTTGCTTCATGATGTGTGTGCAGGAGAGAAACCCTAAAGGTAGACCAGAAGATGACCAGGCAAGCTAAAATGCAAAACATCGCTTTGCAATAGGAATAAACAAGGATCATTGGATCACATTCCTCAGGTTGGTTACAGTGGGGACAAGCCAAATGCGGAGTACTCTACAAAGGAGCTGATGGTTGTCTCCCCGCCTCCCTGCCTATCCCCAACTGACAGAGGGAAGGCAGCCCTAGCAGGATATCCTAGCGTGGATATTGTCTTCAGTGTGCCGGGACCCCTAAGCTCAGTCCTTCCTGTACCACCGTCATGGATAGCACAGGTCCCAGCTCAAGCCTATCTGGGGATCCAGGCATGTCCAGGGAAAATTCCAAGATATTTAACTGCATAGAGAACCAAATTGTCTTCTGGGAGAGGAATCGTCATAAGACAAGACTCAACAACGTGGACCTAGGTTTCTGGACCTAAACAAAGGAGAGATCCTGAGTATGCTCTGCTCTGTTCTTTGGAGCCCTCCCCCATCTAGCCCTACGGGTTCATGTCTAAAGTCCTTAGATCCTTTAAGACCTTGGGACACAAGTTGGTAACTGAAAAGGGCACAGACCAGCCCTCAGTTTCAGCCCTGACCATCCATGCTGTGGTGAGCAAGGACCTCAGTTCCTGAGGGGAAGGGTGGCTAGTAGGAAGCTGAGGTGACCCACAGAAGATAGCAGTCATCTTGTTCAGTGTGCCCAGGTACCATGGCAAGAGGAAAACTCAGCAAAAGGGACAGAGTTACTAGAAGAAGCAGCAGAGAATAGAGTAGCAGCCAGACATGTTTTGAGCTCACATGAGACACCCTGGGGAATCCAGAAATATTTTGTAGGAAGTTTTCAAGGCATCTGAGACCCTATAAACCAATGGGGGGCTGGCAGTAAATGGCAAGATTATTGCTGTTGACGTGCTTCTTTATTTGCATGCACAGGTTGAGAAGCTGATGGAATCTGAAGTTATAAGAGAGAGAAAAAGCACAGGTGATGGCCTCCTCCTTTTGAAGGTCTAGATCAGCTCCCTGGCCCAAAGATGGCCTTTGATGGTTGAAAGCAGGTGCACCCAGGCTGAACCATGTCACAAGCCACTGGGCATGAGCCATCAGCCTGAGTCATCCGGGTAACTCCGTGGCTGGGCTGCCAATGAGGAGGTTTTGGTGAGAGTACCTGGATGGCGCCTCCATCATAGGGTTTCAGAGGGGTCTCCAGGGCCTGTAAGGGCTAGAAGCTCATGCCCTTACTGATGAGCAGGGCAAGCCTCCTGTGGTCACTGGTGCCTGAACTCCCACCCCAACACCAGGCTCCTCCTTCCCCTATCCACAAAATCCCAGGAGATGAGGGAAGGAGCACATGGCTGCAGGACGACAGCAGAGCACCATTCATTCAATCTGTCTTTCAGTATTTAGCAGACACCTGGCATGTCAGGCTCTCTGCCAGGTACACACAGGCAAACAAGGCAGGCGTTGTCCCTGTCCTCAGGGAGCTGACGGTGCAGTGGGGCCGACGGACCTGAAGCAAGCAAACCATAAAGGAATTGCCAAGAGTGACGAGAGCCCCAAAGGAAAAGAGCAGGCCTCCCTAGGAGAGGGTAACAAGGATTGGGCCACTCTGGAAGCCCTCTCTGCTATTTCGCTTGGGATGTGAAGATAAGTAGGGTGGCTGTGGGAGAAAGAGTGGTCCAGGAAATGACTTGGAAACCAGAAGGAAGCATGATGAGTAGAAGGACAAGCAGCCGGTGACGAGACTGCACGAGGCGCCAGGCCGCACTGGCCTCAGAGGCTGCTGCAGGGCTGGCATGTTCCATCCCGACGTAAAGGGAAGCCCACGAGGGGCTCTACACACGGAGGTTACACGATTTCATTTATTGTTTTAAAGATCTGTCTGGCTGCCTGCAGATAGTCTATCGGATGGGGCTCTAGAATGGAATCAAGGAGCTTGGTAAATGGCAGAGCAGTTTGAGAAACAGGAGATGCTCCTTAAATTATGGTCGTGTTGGAAGGAAAGAAATGGATACATGTGAAAAGTATTTTGAAGATGGAATCAACAGAATTGGTGATGGACAGAGACGAGGGTGCAAGCTGGAGTAACTGGGTGTGGGAGGTGCCGTTTATAGACGCTAAGATTGAGGGTATGGCAGGGTTAGGGGAGAATATCACGTGTTCCATCTGGGACATGCTTGGTTTGAGCCTGAGGGACTTCCAAGTGAAGATGCTAAGGAGGCAGTCATTCAGAAAACAGATATGAATTTGGGAGTTGCCAGCACAAGGTTAGACCCGGGGGCCAGAGCAGCCTGGCCAAACTCTCAAGATACTTGCCCGGTTCACATCCCCTGGAGGCCGAAGGCACAGTGCCACAGTTCTCAGCTGACAGCCATCCATGTCCGCTCATCACCTAGACGATAAAGTCCAAATTCCTGGGCCTGTAATTCAAGGCCCTCCAGGATCCCGCCTCAATCTTCCTGATCTCCCTCTTGTCCTACATGTACCTTCTGCACCAGCAAACCGGCCTCTGCTCTTTGTGAACACAGTGGTGCTTTCCAGCTTTTGGTGGAATTACTTCTAAGGGAAAAGAATTGAAGGGCTGATCCCAGATACAAGATGGTGCAAAGAGCTTCAGTAAGGAGAGGGCGGCTGCCATTTGACACATCTGTAAAACGGAGCTGAATGAAGCTAATTGTTCTAGGACAAAAGCAGGTCCCGTTGTAAAAAGCCCCATTTTAAGAATATTCTTAGTTTCTCTTTGCCAAGTTTCCCTTATCTGAACAAACAGAATTCATTTCCAAAATCAACTCTCAGTAAATTGCATTTGGGAGAAAACTCTCATATAACCTAAGATATGATCAAAGGAAAAAAAAAAAAAAAAAGGCAGGGTAGGCAAAAAGGTATAGACAAGTTGGTTCTACCCATAGATGGAAAGAATTCTACTCATGGATTAAAAGCTGGGTTTGGGACTCATTAAAAAAATCTTCCCAGCAGGGTCACTTGAGATGCCCAGAGATGGGGTGGGAGAAAAACCTTCTGGCACTTTCCATTCCAGGCTGTGGAAGGGGGATGCCAGCTAGCCCTGGAGATGAGATTAGTCTAGGGCTTCAGGCCCAATTTTGGGGGGGTCCCGAGGCAATGCCTAAGTCAGCCAAACACCCTACAGAGAGGGCTGCATCTGGGCAGTAGCTTTTGCCCCTTGACCCCGATGCTCTCTGCCAGCTGGCACTGTGTCTCTGAGCCCCACTTTCTTACGGGGTTAGAGGCGGAGCAGGGAGCTAGCCCACAGGATGTCCTTCTGCCTACTTCTCCAACCTCAGCACATGCCCCGGAGGCTCCAGCTGGATAAACCTCTTTCCCTGTCTTGAGTACATCATGCCCGCTCTTGCCTGAGAAGCCTTGGCCTGTAGTTCCCATTGCTCAGAACACTTTGACCTTCCTCTTAGCCTGGCTTGTTTGGAGACATCTTAGCCCTTCTTGACCTTGGGGTCAGGTGAGACATCCTCTTACGTTCTCCCACTGCACCCTGCACTCATCATCCTCTGGTTACTGCTTGTTTAAAAGGAGCCCTCTTTGCTAAACCATGTGCTTCTGGAAAGAAGGCTGTATCTGTTTTGCTCCCTTTGCATCCCAATATCTAGCACCTCGTAATGCGTAATGTCGATTTACTGAATAGAGAAGTGAATGAGAGAACCACCCGCTCCCAGCTCTTCTCACATCCTCAGAGCCAGGGAGCGAAGGCCAAGGTGGCCGCACCAGCCTGGAGACTAACCAGGTGGGACTCAGAGACCATCTGATTAATCGAGATTGACAGGTGGAGGATTCTGATGAAGACATGAAAGTTTGTGTAATTTTTCAAACTTGTGTGTGTTTGCAGATTCTGTCTTCCCAACCAGGATTGTAAGCCTTTCCTCCTTTTACATTTCTCAGAGAATCACCAAGACCCAGAGCCACAAAGCTTGCAAAATGCAACGCAAGCAAAAGTGCTCCTTTGGGACTGTCACAGGCGGACTCGTCTCTGGGGTCATCTGAAGACTTGCAAACCTCCTTTAGACATAGGTACCCTGAATCCCCATAAGAGGAGATGAATATGTGTAACATGCCTACATGCATGTCTACATCCTACGTCTAAGTGTGATATGCAGTGTCTGATACGTGTGTACATGAGACCCTCTCGAGCTGAAAATGCCTGTGAGGCCACCCAGACACACAAGGCAACACCAGGCCATGCTTTTCATCCTAGGATGAATTTCTTTCATCAGGATGCTTTTCTCCTATCAACTAGCTATTTGAGGGAACTGGCTGGTAAGGTGGGTGGAAGCTGAAGGTAAAAGGTAAGAAGAGGGACTCACTCGCCCATTTAACACGTGCTGACCTGCTGGAGCAGGGCGCAGTGGACGGCGACTCGGGCCCCGGGACGCGTGCGAGCCCAGCCCTCACTCAAGCCTGATGCTGGACGTTAGCTACTTCCCAACTACACGAGCCATCGGAGGCAAGTGCCCGGGGAGAGGCCCGGGTGCTCCTACCTATGCCCAGGTGCCCGTGTTTTAAGCTCAGCCACCGTGAACTAAGCGCCACGATGTGCAAAGCGACGAGCCGCGTGCTGGCGGGACACCCCCGGCGGGAAAATGAGATTTCAACAGGCAGCAGCGCCGGGCGGCTTTGCGTGCGGGGAGGTCACCGCAGCTCGCAGGCCTGGGCCCAGGCCCGGCTCGCGGCCTCAGCTACTGTTTCTGTGCAACCAGCGTAAGAGCTCCTAGCTCCACTCACCTCGCAGCTCTGTAGCGAGGCCGACACAAGTCCAAAGCTCGGCCAGAATAAAGGGCTGGACAGACATAAGTCTCGTTCTGCTGTAAGCGTCACTTCCCCTGGCCATGCCCTGCAACTTCCTGTCACTCCTGGGCCGCCACCCGCCTGTGCCTGCGCTCGCATTTCCTTGGCCGCAGCAGGCCTCTGTGGAGGATGCGCATCTGCCAAAAGGCCTGGCTCTCGGGCGGAGGGCGAGCCACGCAGGGCGACGCAGGGCGAACACCCGGTGACATCTGGCCTCCGCCCTCCCTGCCCCCACACTCCCCTACGCCGCCAGCCATTCCCACCCCCACCCTGCCCGAAAGCTCCTGTGGAATCTGCAGCTCTGGCTGCTGCCCTTCCTAGGTGGCCTTTCTTGACCACAGCCCTTCCCAACACACACACACACTCTTCACATTCTACACACACACCACCCGCCCAGTGTAACACACACACACACACCTCCCACTTCCAGCCGGCCCTGATTTCCCTTTGCCCAGAAATCATGTAAAATGAGACCTGCAAAGGCCCTGGGGCACAGCAGGTGCCCCCTTCTCCCCGGCTAGGCCCTGAGCCCCGAGTCTGTAAGGCGTTGCCAGACCTGCGGGCAGAGAATAATCAACAAACACAGTCTAAGCCATTCGTGTCCGGGAATGAGCCGTCTCAGCTCAGCGGGGGTTGGCGGGTGACATGCAGCCGAACCCACTCGCCCCTGCTTCATGGCCCCTGCTTCCAAACAAGCATGGCCTCAACTGCTCAACAGTATCTTGTCCAACAACAAAAGAAATCCAAAGCCCTGGACTGGGAGGAGGAGGCTGGTCTAACCCGGAGCCACCAGCAACTCCTTGAATGACCTCGGACGATTCGCTTGAGCTCTCCAGGCCTCAGTTGCCCAATCTGTAAAATGGGGGCTAATAGTCCTTTCCTAGCCCCCACCCCCACCCACAGGAAGGCCAAGTTCCCAGTGAAACCTTTGATGTCAGGGCTTGCTAGACAAAGAGAAATCTCCCTCCTGAAGACGCTGAGTCGTCCCCAAGCCCCGAGAGGTGGCAAAGCAGATGATTGACTTACCCATTGGATTCCAGGAATACAGATTCCCCGGTGTGATTAGAGAGGGAAAGAAAAGAAATTACTTCTTTCCCGAGAGCTCTGAGCTAGGCATGTAACCAATACTTTAGTATTTAATATCAGAGACAAAAATACTTGGACCTCCACACCCTTCCCGGTAGTGTTCAAACTGGAGCTATCTTGCCACACGAAACCCCTTTACTTCCATCCTCCCTGGGCATAACCACCCTAAGGCATGAGTGTTTGCATGCCTGGTGATGAGAATCACAGGACCTGCCTCGCTGGGGCCCTCGAGGTGATCTGGAGTCACCAGAAGCCCCACACGCTGCCCCGACCTCAGATCATGGCGGGGAAGGAGCACGGCTTCCCCACTTAGGGACAATGGCCCGGGTGACGTCTAACTGTCCGAGAGCCTGAGATCGCAGCAGCCCCTTAACGTGAGGCTGATTAAAGAGGGTTATGTGAATTGCCGAATTAAGCCGTCCAAAATTGGATAAAGCGATTGTGAAATCTGTTTTGAGTCAATCTATACATGTCTCATTGCAGGAAAATGTCTTGGTAAGAGTTCATGGAGAAAAAACTCCGGCAACGCATTGTTGGCTGACCTTCCTGAGCTCCTAGTGCTCGGTTCCCCAAAAGGCATCTTAGCCATGTAATTTCCAATATGGGAACAATTTGAGTTGCAATTAGGCAAATCTCAGAAGGTTCTGCCACTGATTTGTTCGTTCTCTCAATATTATTCTATAGGACACACCAAAACACTGCACCAGGTTCATGCAGAGGACAATTAGGAAAGCTGCTTTTCAGTTCCAGGGGCTAGGTAAACACATCACCGCTTCGGAAAGGTATCAGCAGGCCTCTCGAGGTGGGCACAGGGCACCCACCCCCATGGGCATCTATAATGGCTCTTCTGTGGCAGGAGCTGGTGGCAATGCAGAGCTTTGGGCTGTGGTGAGAGCAAGTCCAGAGGCTTGGGACGGTGAGCAGAGAGGGCGAAGGGGTCAGCGTGGTTACCAGCTGGAAGGAAGCCCCAAGGATGGCTGTGAAGGGAACGCTCATGGACAGCTCCTGGCGACAATGTTAGATTTTGTTCAAGGCCACATCTACTGAGCACGTCCTCTGTTGCCAGGTCTGAGCCTGGGGACACTGAGATGTAAAGACACAGTTTTTGATCTAAAGCAAGCCCGGTTACTGTAAGATAAGACAACAAGTTAGAATAAAGGTATTCTTTGCAAAAGTGCTGGAAAGGAAGAGATGAATTCTGTCTACAGGGTAAGAATGAGCTCCACCAAGAAGGGCTTATTTGGGTGGGCCTTGAAGCATGGATAAAATTTGGCAGATAGGGAAGAGAGAATGGCATTTGCAGGGGAGTAAGTTGGGTTGGTTGGCAGTCCCCAAGCTGTGAGTGCCATCAAAGGGCTGAGACATCTTCATCTTTTTCAATGAGCAAAAACATCCTGGTCTTCAGTTTTAAATCAACATCCTCTTCCCTCACTCTGGGTCTCTAGGAAAAAGGAGTTGTCCTGACAGTTCTCTGGACCCATCTGGCTTGCCCTGGCCTCCTGTTACGAGCTGCCATTTCCCCAGGGGATGCTGGTTGGCACCAGGGAACAGGGATGTCTGGATTCTCATCAAAGTTCTGGGCCATCTGGTCCCCTCCCAGACCAGAGCAGAGCCCATGTCTAAGTCCAGAACCTTCTAGAAGGACAGCTTAGGTGTGGGCAAAATAGGTCTTGGATGGCAAGACCCTGGAAGGCAAGTACTGGGTCAGGTTTATCTCTGTTTCCCTTTCCCCCAAACCCAGCTGCATCCATCCAGGCATCTCGCTCAGGACCCAGCTCTCGAGATTGAGGGAGATGAAGGAAGGGGACAGGCAGGGAACTCAAGCCAGCAGCCTGGGGCAGTGCCTGAATGTCGGCCGGAACTAAGGTCTGAATCTCGGGGTCTGCTTAAGTAGCTTGTACAGAAAGGGGAGTAACGGGAAAGCAGGGGAGACTGCCAGGAGCAAGAGGCCACGTGCGGAGTGAGACGCAGGACCACGTGGGATCTGGCGGCCGGGAGCAGGAATGGGTCACACCCCGTGGGTCACCTTGGAGAGGACAGCCACGCTCTACGGATCTCTGCAGTTGCGTGGATAACCGTGGTGGCCCTGGGCGCCATCTCTGGGTTTCTTGATTAACAGAGAAAAATAAGCCCTATTTTGTGAAAGCAATCCCTTTTTTTTCCTACATGGATCCAAACACTACCCCTAACAGATACACCTGGCACTCAGGAAACACACCTTGGTTCTCCAGTCATCAGAGAGCAGAGGAAACCGCAAGTCCCCATGGAAGGAACGAAGGCTGAGCGGGCCGTTCCAAACCAAAAGCCTCCCAGTAGACCCCTTCTCCTCTCCCTCCTCCTCCACGCCCTTCACGCCTCCTCTGAGAGCAGAGGCACTCCAACGCCGTCCGCAGAATCTGCCCTCCCACCCCAAGGCACGTGTCCAAGTACCTCTTGGCCAGGCTTACCTCTCCCTGCTGTGCTGGGAAGGACAGACGGGGGACACTATGATTCCCTGGGCATGACCTTCACACTTCCCAGCCTCGGTCTCCTCGTCTGGTAAATGGGGCTGAAACAGCTGCCCCCTACCGTGGATAGGAAAGAAGGTGCCAATGGGAAGGAGGGCTCGTTGCCATGCTGGTTAGCACTGTTTTGTTTCTGGCTGAATGTACCGCCTGCTGTTTGTTATAGATACTCCCAACTCATAACACCATCCTGCTGGGATAGTTGGGGCCTCACTTTGGGGCCAGTTCCCCCGAGGCAGACGAAGTTGATTGTCTGCTCTCCCAGCCAGCACACAGCCCACCCCCCTCCAGGCAGTGACCAGACTTATACCTTCCTAACCCAACCCTGGATAGGACACGCCACAATCCACCCAGGTGCCACACTTGACATGGTTGTACCCAGAAAGCCAAAGGAGTCTGAGAAACACTGCTGGGAGCGGGGTGCTATTGGACTCGACCCTCTCACTGATTTGTGGGTCCTAAGCTGTGTCCCTGCTGTGCCTGTGCCTGGACAAGGGGCTCGCTGTCCAGTGGCTCCATCAGTCCACAGATGGCTGGAATACAAGGACGCGTACAGAGGAGCCTGGGAAGTCAAGACCGCCCCTGCTGGGCAGGGAAAGGGCCCCAGAGCAGGCAGGAAGCCCTTCTTGCAGGGTATTTGGGAGGGCTTCGCAGATGACAACGGTCATTCTCTAAGGAGAAACAGGAGCAGGAAAACGAGGATCCTGTCCCAGGAAGGCCGGGCCCGATATCAGAGCACCTGACCCCAACAGGGACAGCATGAAGGAGGTGGTGACGATGAGCTGGAGACCAAGGAGGACCCCAGCTCGGTCTTCATCAGGAGGATGCCCACACAGCGTTATTGGTCAGTGAGGGCCGTGCCGCAAGGCGGTCCTGAGAAGACCAGTGTGGTAGAGGATGGAGAGAGGGCGTGAAAGCTGGAGGCAGGGAGCAGCCTGGAGTGCCCCTGGTGCAGCGGCAGCAGAAACAGATGGGAGAGAGGTAGAATTGATACACCAGAGCTAGATTCTTTAGAAATGGAGAACCGTGGACAGAAAGCAGTTGAAGGCAGCTCCCAGTTTTAGCTGGAGCACATGGGGCTATAGTGGCTCAGTGAACAAAACTCAGGAAGAAGAGAAACTTTGAATTGGGAGAGGATGGAGAGAGGGGCGGGAGGGAAGCACCTCTCAGCCCGGCTGAGTCCCATGAAGTCACTTAGTGGACAGTGCAGCTGTGTGTCCTCCCCTGGCAAGCAGAGCCCAGCCCACCTCCGTGTGAGATGATGAAACACTCCGTCCTTACTGGGGGCCACTCAGCTCCACGGAGTCAACCTCTCCTGGCTTCACGGTCTCTCCTGGGGTGGGAGGGAGGGAAAGCTGGCTTTCCAGAGGCATTTGCCACGGGGATTCCCTTCTCCCCGGCTGGGTCAAGAGCCCAGAGACCCATGCCAGCATGAGCTCTGGCTTCTTTTCCCTGGTTAACAAGCCTCAGGGGTGTTGTGGATGAGAACGAGTGCTACATGAGTTGTAGCTCCTTCTGAGCCCCTTTAGCTGCAGGTAGGGTTGCCCAGGACTCCCCAGCTTTAGCATGTAACCTCTCATGCCCCAGCACAGCCCCCGTCCTGACGCTTGGACACCCTCACTGCAGAGAGGCTCTCAGACGGGGGGCAGCCCTCCAAGCTGCCCACAGACGCTGACCCCAGCCTGTCTGGCACCCACCGCCCCACCGCACACCCAGGCCCAGCGCAGGCTCTTTCAGGGGCTATGACGCCTTGTCTCCCCCGAGAAGATGAGTTGACTTCAGCTGCGTCCCAGAGGGCTGGACCAAAGCCCGGCTCCGTCAGGAGCTGTTCGTTGTCCCAGGAAATCTCCCCTTGACCTCTCGGGTGGGCACTTGATTTTGACAAAGTGTCAACAACCGAGAATTCCCAGGACAAACCGACATTTCTGTTTCTGATTCATTGACATTCAGCGCATCGAAGACCAGTTTGGCAAGCCATTTAACCATGAGGTCTGTCTGTGAGTCTTTCCAAAGAGGACATTTTATGTCACGTTTCTAAGAAAATGACAGGAAGGTCTCCAAGAGCAGATGACTCAGCTCTCTACATCACTGAGCCGTGATAAGGGGACTTCTAAAGAAAAGAGAATACTTCCGGATCAGAAAGGTGAGAGCAGGACAAAGCAAGCCTGGAGACACTCAGACCTGCCCTGGAACCCCAAGCAGATTTTTTCCAAAAAAAACTTTTTATTTTGAAATAGTCACAGATGTACAGAAAATCTGCCATGCTAGTACCGAGTGCACGGAGAGCCCTCGCCGGGTTTCCCCCTTGTGGGCATCTGGCACCAGCATGGCATGTTTGTCACAGCTGAGACAGCAACGCTGGTACACGGCCAACAACCAAGCACCAGCCTTATCGGGATCTCGCTCATTCTTCTAATGTCCTTTTTCTGTTCCAGAATCCAATCCAGGGTGCCACACAGCATTAATCCCTCAGGTCTAGCACAGGTTCTCAGCCTTCCCGTGTTTTTCATGGCCTTGCCAGTTTTGAGGAGTACTGGTCAGGTATTTTTAAGAGCGTCCCTCATTTTGGGTTTGTCTGGGGATTTTCTCGTGAGTAGACTGAGGTTGTGGGTTTGGGGGAAGAACCCCCCGTGAGTGAAGGGCCCTTCTCATTTCAGCACACCGGGGCTACCTGCCATTGGCATGACTCTTCATCAATGACGAGAGCTTGGCCGCCCGGCCGAGGTGGTGATTACTAGCTTCTCTGCTGTAAAACAGAGCAGGAGTTTTTAACGGCTCCCCTTCCTGGGGGAATCACCAACACCAACAAATCTGTTCACCCAGATCCTAGGCCAGGAAAGTTCCCCACCCTCGGGCTGGAGGTCTGACACGTAGCACCTAAAGCAGCTCGCTGCATCTGAGTTGAATGCCAAGGGAGGGTAAGACCTGGTCCAAGGGACAAGACTGTCCTTGGATTGATGTCCCTGAAGAAATCCCACAGCGACAGAATCGCGTTTGCATTCACCACCACAACCTTGCTCGGTGGAAGTTTATCCCCGGTAAGTATCTGCTGAATTGGACTGCTGTATCCATTTCCCTCCTAGTCTCTCTCTGTGCATCTCTATTCTCTGTCTCCCTCTCACTTTCTCCTTTCTCCCTGTCTGCCTCCTTTAAATGGCTATTAGAGGATGGGGTGTGATTTTTACTTATTTGCTGTGCTTGCTAAATAGAGTTCTCTCTGCTCTCCTTCATTTGTAAGAAAGAGTTGGAAAAGTCTCACTTTCCTCTCCAAAAGAAATGGCTTGTGTGGGTTGCTTTACACATATGTGCCTATCCGTTAATTTCTTCCGGAACCAAGAGTGGGGGCGTATTTTCTAATGTGCGGTCTGGCAATGTGATAGTCTGGTCTCCACATCCAGGAAGGGTGGGTTAAAAATGCCATCCTGCTGTTTCCCTGAGTCGATTTAGGGACAAAATTGTAAATATTGTCACACCCCACCTCACAAAGTCAAAGGGGACCTCAGAGCTCATCTAGGACAACCATCTGTAAAAATGTGTCTTCTCTATCCCATTCTACAGAGCGGAAAACTGAAACCTGTTGATAAGAAGGGACTCATCTACTGTCACTTAGCAAGCGACAGAGCCCACGAGTTCGGAGCCCACTCCAGCCATCCTTCCACTACGCCATGGGTTATTACATCATGGAGAGAAAACCTTTCCCGACATTATTCTTGACAATTAGGTTAGAACATAAAAGTCCCACACAGGTACTTTTCCTATACGAAATGAGTCGTGAACAATTTCTGATCTAATCAGATTTTAACCAAACTACACAAAACCCAGCTTGGACTCAGCACCCCCACAGCATGGTCCTGCCTTCTCTGCCCACAGTCCAAGGCCTGAGCCTGGCATCGACTAGACAAAACTCACACTTTGGGATTATTGCTCAGTAATATCACTTCTACTGGTGTGCGCATGCAAATGGCCTGGGGCACAGTTTTCATAGGCCTGGCAAACGAGAGAGCTGGAAGCTCACAGCTTCGGCTCAACTCCAAGGAGCCCACGGAGGTGAGGGAACAGGGCCCGAGGGCGGCTGTCCCCCGTCTTCATCATTGCAGAGGAGGTGGTTTTCTCATCAGGGCTTCTGGGGGTTGTTCAGGCGGGTGAAGCCGAGAGGTTCTCCTGAGGTAGAACATTTGTCTGCCAATTCCTGTATTTGCCCAAATAAGACGGAAGAACAGGACTCTAGTGAAGACACAGACAAGAGTAGCCGGAGTCTGAGAGTGACGACAGCTAGCTGGGGGGACAGGCTGACTCCCCAAGATGAGAACAATGCCAGGAAAACATGCGAGGCCGGCGGGTTGCACCGCCACTGCTGTCCCCCGCAGCAATTCTGCATCTGCCACCACGAGACATGCCAGGACGTCCATGGGGCCCTGAGCCGCTCTGCGTGCAGTCCACCCCACGCCGTGGGCTTGGGCTCGCTCACCTTTTTGGAGTCTCCCCAAAGCCACGCATTAAAGGACACCACGCAGGTGCTGCCACGGCAGAAGTTCCTCGGTGCAGGTGGACTCGGCCTCCGGGCAGCCCTGCCCACACTGCTCTCTGGTCCCACAGGTAGCTAAGTCAGGAAAGTCCCTAGGGGAAATCCAAGAAACTGTTCCTCTTACAGAAAATTCCAAAGGCTGTGCTTTGCCGTAGCAAATTTCATATGCATGCATCTGTAAACCTGTTCCACAATCTCACCTCAAGCCCCATTTCCAGCCTCGCAACCCACTTGCCCCCTGTGTCACACTATCCCGCAGCCACCCCACGCTCTCTGCCCACTTCCTCTGCCTGGAGGTTTCTTCCTCCAGCAACCACCCTGCTGCTTGCTGAAATCTTACTCATCCTCCAAACACACACCAGCTTCCTCTGGGAAGTCTTCTTCATCTCCTGACTGGTGATCATCGTCCTCTCCTCAAAACTCCCAAAGAATTTCTTCTACATGCATCTCATGGCATTGACGCTCCAAAACCGTCAAATCGTGTTCGCGTCAGCAGTTGCCCTAACTGGGATCTAAGCTCCTGCTTCCAGGCGGAGAGGAAGCAAAGCAGAAGGCTCCTCGTCCTCAGGCCTGGGCAGGGAAGGCCCCCACGTGCTCGTCTCTTCACGCAGTTCCAATTCAGCTTCACTTTTGGTCGTGATAAAAAGCATCTGCTAAGTTGCTGATGGACCTCTGGGCCTATAAACATTTTACTCCAAACACATCAGCTGCAAAATGCTGGGGCCCTGCTTGAGAAAAGGCCAGCAGGCCAGATGTGCTGCGAGCAGCAGCCGGGGGCGGGGGGAGCTGAGGCCCCTCCGGCGAGCCACCCAGCGCTGGGTGGGCCAGTGCGATTCACAGGCAGAGACACCACGGACCAAACCAGGAAAACGAGGCGGGAAGAAGGCATGTTTTCCTTCTGTTAAAAAACGGACCCCCATGTTAGGTCTAAAGCTTCATGAAACATTTCACAGCTCAGACGGGAAGTGGTGAACATGGGGAGTTGGGGACCTTCTCTGCTGCAGTGGCCTGATGAGGTCCCGAGCCTCAAGCTGGCACTCCCCGAGGCAAAGCCAGCTAACCCGGGTGGAACCTGCACAGCTTCACCCGCTCTCGGCTGCCTGGGGGCACGATGACGTCAAAAACACAATGGCTTTACCGGAGGAAGTCGATGCAAGCCACGCGTGGAAAGCAGAATCCTGAATTGATGATCACACCTCAGTGGGCCCTGGTAAGACCAAACACCAGCTTCGTGAACAATCAGAAGAACCATCAGCCAGTTCACAAGTGTGGGTTTCTGTTTCCCAGCAGTCTTTTGTGGATTTTAAGAATGCCTCCCTTTGCTGAAGATGTTAGCATGCAAGAATAACCAGATGTGTTTGAACTTCACACATTGCTGCTCGGCAGCAGGAGCCCTCTGTAAGTTAGAAGGTTTCCTGAAAGACGGAAAAGACATGGCTTTGACAATAGACACAAACAGAAGACAGGGGCATCATGAATATGCTAATGGCTTTTGACTGCTACGGCCTTGTGGTATTGAGGTCTCAGCCCCAACGTGTATCCACTGATGCCAAATCAAACTCTCTTGCAATCTTCAGCAGGGGTCCCTGCTTTCCATGAAAGGGGCAGGATGAATCACAGAGGCTATGGGAGCGCCCTGTTTCTCTGAATAAGGAAGATGTCTCCCTGCAGAGTTTTGATTCTTTAGTGCTGGGATAAACATTCTCCTTAAAGGAAGAAACTACCTGGTAGTTCAAAGGTGATGAGTACAACAAAACTTTAAATATTCTCTAAATTAGCACATGGCATAAAGATAAGTCAGCCAGCAGGCATGCTCGGATCCACGAAGCATCTCATGGGTGCTAACCCCACTGGAAGGCAAAGCCCCATTGAGGGCAGGCCCGGGTTTTGTTCACCACTGGATGTGCTTTGCTGACGAGTGGCAGGCAGGTGGTGAGTATCAATACATATCATACATAAATGTAATTAAATGTCATCATAAAGAGCATCAATAAAATCCATATGTAATGAAGGAGAGCATCTAAGGCTGCAAATGCACCTGGGACCGTGGATCGCTGTGCAGGGTGGGGTGGAGAGGCCCAGCTCCCTCAGTGGCCATTTCTATATTCCCAGCCTTGGGCCAGGTGCATTTGCAGCCTAGATGGGGGAATGCGCTGGCAGAGCTGCACAAGGCCCAGCCATCCAGAGCTGAGCACCCAGCCAAGGCACAATGTGCAGACATATGTCCCTTCGACTCCAGCTCTTCCTCATGCCCGCGCGTTTTGCCCCAGGGGTGTGCAGACACCTGGAGGGAGGGTCACACATCAGTGCAGGCCCTATTGGTGCGGGGGCAGGAATGCCAGGGTCCCAGCGTTGGCCTTGACTGTGCCCCTCCCTCCAGAAACAAGGCCAAGGCCAGCCGGCTTCTGTGGAGCTCAGGTGGCATCTGCCCCTACCCACCAGCACAGGCAGGCCTGGCCAAGCACCTGCCGAGCCGGACAGCAGCTCTTGGACAGAGGCTGGAGCGGCCAGTCCGCATTCTCCCTGGGTGCCTATGAGAGCCTCTTCCTCCTTATTGTTCCAACCCACCTGCTCCATACTCCCCAGGGTGAGGTTTCTGAAAGCGCAGATCCAATCACCTCACTTCCCTGGCACCCAAGCTCCACCCCACCCCACCCAACTGTATGTGGAATGAAGTCAAGCCGTGCAGGCTGGAGAGTGGAGTCTCTGTGTGGGGCCGAATGGACGCATTCTGTCTCCAAGGCCCTGGGCCTGCTTGGGTCACTCTGGAACCTAATCCATGCATTTGTTCATCCGTCCAGCCATCGCATATTTACTTTGATTCTCCAGCAGCACCCAGGCTCCAGGCCCCAGCAGCACCCAGGCTCCAGGCTCCACCCAGCACCCAGGCTCCAGGCTCCAGCAGCACCCAGGCTCCAGGCTCCACCCAGCACCCAAGGCTCCAGGCTCCAGCAGCACCCAAGCTCCAAGCTCCAGGCTTCAGCAGCACCCAGGCTCCAGGCTCCAGCAGCACCCAGGCTCCAGGCTCCAGCAGCACCCAAGCTCCAGGCTCCAGGCTCCAGCAGCACCCAGGCTCCAGACTCCAGCAGTACCCAGGCTCCTGGCAGCAACCCAAACCTTTGCAGCTGACGTGAGGCAAACGGCCAGCCCTGCCCACAGTCTGGGAGTTCTCACAGGGCAGTCTCCAAACTCACTTTCCCAGGCAGACCCGACCCAGACACCCCCTGATAGACAGGGACAGGGTGTGGGGTCCGGGGGATGGGGGGTGAGTCAGCACCCACAGGCTGAGACCCATCTGCTCACCACCTCCTTTCAAGGGTGCAGCTCTTCCAAGAACCACGGTGCCTCTGCCTGCGACTCAGAGCTGACCAGAAGCTGCAAGCCTGCATCCCGAGAAGCCCAGGCACCCCCAGGCACCCCACTAACCAGCAGTGGATGCCCCTCCTGAGCTTCAAATGACTAATTAAAACGCACTGTGCACGTGACTGTCCCGCCAATGGAAAAGTCCAGGAGAACACCAAAGAGTGGGAAGAAGGGACTTCTGTTTGAGTCCTTCTCTAACTCTACCATCTTGTGTGACCTCAGGCAAGTCACTTAACCTCTCTGACCTTTTGGTTGTTTTTAGTTTATATATAGATCACAATGTCCTTTTACATAAACCGTATCATGTAACCCTCACTATTTTCCTCACTTTGCGAACAAGAAAGCTCAGGATCCAAAAGGTGAACCTCTGTGTTCAAAGTGCCCAGCCGGCGAGAGGAGGGTCTGGGGTAGACCCCGGGTCTCCTAAGGGGCCCGCCATCCCGGCTCTGCCCCTTCCTCCCAAAGGCACACTGGGGAAAGACATTTTCTCTCCAAGGCCGACCAGAGCCTTTAGTCAACCGTTGAGGCATTCTCCCTCTTGTGGCTCAAATTTCGGGGTTTCTAGGTCCCTCTGGGACAGACTTCCTGCTCCAGGTACATTCTTGTGCTCACCCTTCAAAGTCTCCAAAATAGAACATTCTCTTCAGCCCGGCCCTGCCAGACCAAGCACCACTGCCAACAGATTCCCAGAGAGAAAAACTGGGGGAGAAAGTGGGAGTCCAGCTGACAGAGCATATGGGTAAGTTTGGCAGGGAGGCTGAGGGGCTCCTCCAGAGGCAGGGCCCCCTAAAGCGCCCGGGGAAGGGGCTGGGAGCACACGCTGGCCGCTGCCGACAGCACCGAAAGCAGCGTGCGCGCCCCAGGGAGGGTGGGGGGCAGCACGGCTGCGGCTCCGAGAGGGGGGCCACACCTGGTCTGCAGTGCGCCTGGGCCAGCTGCCCTCCCGGCCTCGCGGGCAGCGCTGACTCACGGGGGGTCCGGCCAGGGGCCAGGCTGGCCCAGCTCTCAGCACGTCTGACTCACCGTCTCCTGCCCGAGCCACCGTACGACATTCCTTCCTTCTCCCAGAAACAACATCGATCTTCTTCTTTTTTTATATACTGGCAGAGGAGCTTTGTCATGTTCTTGGGACTGTAAACTGAGCATCGAATTTTCCGCAACTTTTCCTCCTAAGTGGGCCTGGTGAGAAAGTGAAAAACAAGGCCATTTTGCGCCTGAACGATGTCAGAACTCATGAGCTGCCCTTGTTTCTCCCAAGGTCATTCACCGGGGTGGGGGTGGGGGCAGAAATGTGCCAGAGATTTGGCACAAGCTGGGTGGCCAGATCTGCTCGAATGAGCATCAGCAGATGCCGTCTCCCATCGGGGGTCGGGCATTTGTATTTCTCTAATCCTTTCCAGTAAGCTAGCAAAGTCAGAATTATTACTCCATTTTGCAGCTGTGGAAACTGGGGCTCAGAGACGTGAAGCAATTTGCACAAACTTAAGTATTGGAGGCAAGATTCAAGGTCAGATCCGTCTAACCCTAAAGTTTATATCTGCTCACTAAACCACGTCACCCCTCTGCTTCCAGTGTGTCCAGATGGAACACGCCCACTCTCCTGCAAATGGTCATGCACACGCACGCCTGTAGGGTGCCGAGCACTGGCTAGAACCCCCTGGCATTCATCTTTCTGGCCACGCTGTCTGCTCCCTCCATTCCTGCCTCCCCCCACCCTTCTACCCCCCCCCCAGGCCAAAGTCCCTGGTTGTATCTACTGGGGAAGGGCACAGGGCGGGAAAGAGCGGTTCCTATGGCCACTGCCCGTCTGCCCAGGAAGTTGCTGCTCTGCCAACCTGGACAAGACTCCACTCCTCAGACCTCTACTTGAGCCCGGCTGGGAAAAGAGGCAGGTCCCTGCCAGGACACAGGCGGGCCTTGGGAGCAAGCCTGCTCACGTGCAGACAGGCATGCCCACGCGCAGGCGCCGGGGGCCGCTGCCCGGGTGCAGAGAGCCGGGCGGCCGTGCCATCGGCCCCCTCTGCACCTGCCCCACGCTCCAGCTGGCTGACGGCACGTGGCTGCAGAAATGGCCAGTGGGAGGTACAAGCAAGATATCGGAGGGTGGAGGGAAGTAAGATCAGGGCTTGTCTTGCTGCCCCCACCCCCAAGCCGCAGGTCCTTCTGCCCGAGAACCCCAACTTCTCCAAGACCAGCTTCTTGAAGAGCTGCAGCCACAGCTCCAGCTCCAGCTCCAGCTCTCCCTCGCTCCCTCCCCTTGCCCCCACTGGTGCCTGTCCCCAGAGGACTTCGTCATCCCTTGGTAGCTCCCCTTGTCCTACTCTTGTCCCTCTCAGACCTTTGCAAATAGGCCATTCCTGAAACACTCCCTGGTTACTGCCATCCGCTTCCTGCCAGGACCTCAGTCATTCAGTCACAGAGACCAGAGGTGCTGACTTGAGTACAAAGAAATGTTGAGTAAGCGGGGGCTACTTCTGTGGCTATTCTCTGGCTTTTATCATCGTCAGTCTGGAAATTTTACATGCTCCTTTTAGGTGATTTGCTGTTCAGTTAAATTATTGGATCCAGTCCAGAAGTATCTGCATTCCTTTTAGCCACAGCTTCCATCCCTGAGGGGTAAATTCCTTGAGGACTAAGGAGACCTTGACCTCAGAGCCTTCCCAGGATCCACATGTGTGCATGCTCACACTCATATGCTTGCCAGGTCACTCCACGACCCAAAGCAGCATGCTGCATTACAGCATGCTTTTTTATTGAAGTATAAAATTTTTACTGTGACCCATGATCTTCTCTGTCTCCAATAGAATTGCTTTGAGTATGTGAAGTTTATTCTGGATGGGAGAGATCAAGAGGAGCAAGCCCCAATGCCTACCTTCAAGGAGCTCACAGATAATGCAGTATGTGGTGCTATAAGAACACAAGGGTGATGCTAAAGCATTCCAGAGGTATCAGGGAAGGCTTCCCAGAGGAGGTAGCATTCAAATTGATTTTCAAAGGGGTAAAAAGGAGCCTAGGATGTGAATAAGAAGAGAGAGGGCCTCTCAGGAGGTGGAAACAGCCTGAGCAAAGGCAAGGAAGCCTGAAAGAGTATGTTGCATCCTAGGTGCCGTAAGTAGGACATTATCACTAGAGCTGGGAGTGTGTACGGAGAACTGATAGTCCTCAGGCAGGAGGGTGAGGCCAAGGTCATGCAACCACACTTGTAATTCAGGAGGAAGTACAAAAACACACGTGGACCAAATGATCAACGATTGTGTCAACAAAGCAGCTTGTGTAAGTCTCTGCTAAAAGGCAGAATGGTTTTATGTCTACACAGGAAAATATGGTTCTGAGTTCAAATTTATGCTCCAGAAAAATGAGATGAAAACTCAGGTCATATTATTTATAAGTTGTCCAAGTAATCGATATTGTTGAGTACACATAATCTTTGAACTAGTGCCCATGTGTGCCAGCTGGTCATGTCTCTTAAAAATGGAGACATAGATGATGGAAGGAAGGAAGATTCAGATTCATGGGTGGATGGATGGATGGATGGATGGATGGATGGATGGATGGATGGATGGATGGAGGGGCAGAGGAATGAGACAGGGTGAATGAATTCACAGATAAATGACAAGGAGACATATTTAAAAAGACAGATAGACGTTCCCAAAGCATTTGTCACTTCCTGACATCAAGCCTCTTTCTAACTCAGCAAATGAGCTCTACCAGCTGCCACAGAAACAAGAAATTCAGGAATGGCCGATAGAATTGGAAGCCAAGGTCAAAAACCTTGAAAGCGCTCAGGGCAGACTCCTACACAGTCGCACAGAGCACTGGGGAGGGGGCCTCTGTGCCCGTCTTGCCTCTTGGCCCCTCTCCCGGACAGCGTGGGGATCACATGGGGGGACACTGCACAGCACAGGGCCCTGGGAACAGCGCAAGACTGTAAATTCCCAGCAACGTGACAACCAACTGAAGGAAACTCTTGCAATTTTCTGAGCCACAAATGGCTCTAAGGAAAGTCTGGTTCAGCTTTCAGACCTGGCAATACCTTCCTTCATGGAAGAAGGAAAGTGGCCATGAAAAGGCCAGTTTTTCCTTCCCTGTCTTCCCCAAGGAACTGGCCCTGAACAGGGGAGGTTGTGTTCTCCCCACCTGTGGCTTTATGCTCACGCCAAGTCAATAAACTGAAACACAGCTTTGGTTCAGATTATTCTCAAGGAGGAAAACAGTAATTTTGCCTTCAAAGGGATGGGCCCTGGAGCCAGGAAATAAGAGTTATGTTTCTGGGCTGCCCGGGGGGAAAGCTGGACTCAGACTTCAAGGGGCCAAGCCCCCACCTAGCCCAGGGGTGGCTGCGGATGGCCCAGGCTTGGGCGACGCTGGGTACCCATCACCCAAAGATGACATCAGCTCGTCAGTGGGCAGAGCAGGTGCTAAAGGAGACCAGGACCTGCTGGAGGAGTTGTCTGCACCCTGGGGCCAACAGGAGCACAGGAATGAGAAAATGGGGTAAAAAAAAAAACACCCAGGAAGGAAGAGAGAGTTACACAGAGAAGAGGTGGAGGAGGGAAGGGGCAGCCGTGAGAAGAGGAAGCCAGGCTGCTGGGAATTTATGAGGCCTCTGCTTAAAATCGCCCAGGAAGCTTTAGGCGAGCCATTTTGCCACCCTGGGGCTCTGGTTTCTCATGTTCGAATCGGACATAGTCACACCTGCCCTGCTTGTCTCTCAGGCTCCTGGTTGCTACCTCCAGGTTTCAGCACAGGTCCCGGCACAGCGCAAAGACCCTGGGAATTCCTAGCAGGAGCCTCGTTGCACCTTCGCTGCCAAAGCGAGCAGGTCCCCGCCTTCCTGCTCAAAGCCTGCCGCCCGTCCAGGCCTGCCCGGCTGCCCCCCGCCACCGAGCCTGGGGGCAAGCCCTGCGGCCCCAGCTTCCACGCCAGCCTGACACACAGCCCCTCCTCACCCACCCAGGCCAAGGCATCATGCCTGTACCTTCCTAGGCGCGCCGCCGTGTTCTAGAAGACACGTAGCGGCTTTCTATACACACGGGAACCCAGGTTCCCCTCCAGCAAGACGCCAAGAGGCTCATTTTTCTAGGATTTCTAGGATTAACACAATGACGGGGAATTAGACGTATATATTGGTGAACATGACGAGCCAAATATTTTTCTGTAATTTCCACAATAATATGAGGAGAGCTGAAAGAAAAAAAAAAGCAGCCGGTGTTAGGCTGGTCTTTGTAGGAGCCATTCTCCAAAAATAACAACGGTTCCTGTGAATTAGCAACAACACTGTTTGCAAGGCAGTCGCCCGATTCAAGACGTGGAACATATGAGCAGGAGCTTCCTGAGGAAACAGGGCTGCGGGGGACCGGCTGACCTAGGGCTGCAGGTGCCACCAGCCTGCGGGGGGCCCTCCCCGAGGCCCTGCAAGGGGCAGGGTCGGGACAGCCGGCCTCGACGCACCAGAGGAGCCCATTTAGGGCAGGGGCAGGCGCGGGAGGGGGGCCCGGGGGGGCAGCTGGCTTTGGCCCGGTGTGCGGCAGCACTTTGCACACGACCTCAGCGTGTGTCCTTCTGGACCTTGAACCCCTGTGAGCTGACGCTGGAGGTTGGTCAAATGTGGCACAGAAATCTAAAAGAGAGATGGGGCTCAGAAGGGGCGCTGGGGGAGAGGCGCAGGGCACGCACGCTGTCCTCCAGGTTCCCGGGTCTCGTCCTGCTTCGCAGGGGCAAGAACCGGTGACGATGGCAGTGCAGGACCAGGGTGCAGGAGGAAAGAAAGCTCCCAGGCGGGGAAGCCCAAGCGTCCAGTCGTGACCCAGCTGCCCCACTCGCTGCCCCTGTGAACTCGGGTCAGGCCCTGCCCCAGCCCCAGTGGCCTCGACCTCACAGCTGCTGTGAGCAGAACGGACGGTGCAGGGAGCGCAGAAGTGCTGGGAGGCTGGGAGCCGGACGTCCTGGAGCTGAGCTCGCCGTCCCCAAAGCCTGTGCAAAGAGTAAGGAAGAGCAGCTGACTGGCCACAGCCAGAGGCCCTGCCTGCTCCCAGGGTGTTGTCTGCCACGGGCCCAGGGGAGCCCCTCCGGGCTTACAAGAAGCCTGAGAGCAGGTGCTGTGTCCCCTTCCGGGCCCCCAGGAGAGAAGCGATGGCCCCAGGTCCTCCCCTGGAAACTGGACCCCCTGCTGACATCCAGCCGGTCCCGGAGAGAGAGGGATGATGCTTGCTGGGAGGCTCTGAGGACGAAACCGGAGCCCCCACCGGGCCTCTGGCGCCTGCTCCTGCACCCTGCAAGGCCGAGCTTCCTACCTGCCGTGGCACCAACACAGCAGGCGGCTGCCTTGCAAGCCCCGGCCTGTCCCAGGCCCGCATTGCAGACCTGGTGCCCCTGACTGTCTGCACGCCCTCAGCTCCTCCTTTCGCCCTGGGACCTTATCTTAGCAAAATGATCTGAAAAAAGAATGATCTTGAGGGGACAGGGGCTGGGGAGGAAGGGAGAGATCCAGGCTGGGCCCTGCACCCAAGGAGTCCTCGGGCTGGTGGAGAAGTTGAGGCAGAGACACTCGGGACCAGGCTCAGCTTGTGCATGCTTCCCAGTCCGGGTGCTGGGGGCAGGGGGTGGGGGGCAGTGAGGGAGACCTTCCGGGGGCTGTGGTCAAATGAGTGGGAGAGAAGAAAAGCCCGAAAGGAAGCCTCCCAGCATGAGGCAAGTCAGGCAAGTGGTCCTGGCCCCGTCCTGGCCCCAGCCTACCCCTCTCAAGATGTGTGGACGGGAGTGACGTGTTGATAAAAAGATGCAAGCGCTCCAGGGACAAGGGGTGTCCAGGACCTCCTGCATCCTCTGTTCCTTCCACCCCACAGCTGCCTCTCGGCCGCCTCCCCTGCTCTTCCATGCTGCCCTTCCTTGCCCCATCTTGTGCTGAAACACTGCTGGCTTTGTCCTTCCCCCAGGGTCTGAGTGAAGCCACGAACAGCAGGCTGTGCCTCTCCTCTTCCAAAGTTCCATGGATCCTCGGAGCGTCTCCTGAATTAGACTCTATCTAGCCCCCGGGGAGCTCCTGGTCTGCTGGTTGAGGGAGCCAGAAAAGGGAGGGAAAAGTCCTGCCCCCTGCCCAGTCCCCCAGGAGGAGAAAGCTTTTCCACAGGGGAGCCAGGGATTTGAGGGAACCATGAGACAAACACCAAATGTTTTACCACTGGAAAGAAAATTGAAAATGTCCCTGGAACCCACTTTATCCAGAATTTCCAAGGGAGTTTCATTTGTGAGTGAGTCACCAAGAACACAATGGCTGGGTCCGAGGACCAGGCCAGCTGAGCTCTGTTTAAACAGAGCTTGGGGAAAAGATGGTCAAAAGCACGCGGTCTGCACCCGCCCCGAAGCTGAAAGGGTGGCCTTGATCCTTTCCAAACCCACCAGCCGCGGGCAGCTCGGCGGAGCTCCACGCTCATCTCGGAGGGGCTGGATGAGGACAGGGGCAGACCCGAGAAACAGAGAGGGGCGATAAATCTCTGGCTGCCCTAGACAGGACTCTGGCATGTTCAATGTTCTTTCCTTGTCTAAAGGGGGAAAAAATGCATAACTAATAATCCACAAGATTGGGAGAGCTGTTAGAAGCTTAGAGCTACTTCCCACTTTCTTTCTCCCAGACAAAATCTAGGCTTTTCAATATGCATCCAGCCAGGGACCCTCTCACAAGCCCCTTCTCCTAAGGGAAGAGATCACTGGACACAGGCCAGCAGGCAGAAATCTCCCCGTCCACGCTGCTTCCCACACATCCACCACCTGCATGGGCCACGGGGGGGCGGGAAATCCCAGAACTCGCAGGGTAAGTTACTCCGAAACATCACCCACATGCTGTTGTTGAAGCCGGCAATAACCCCTCAAGGAAGAATTCCCATTTACCAGGTGAGAAAACTGAGGCTCTGAGACATTGAGTGCCCAGTCCAAGGCAGCACAGTTAGTGAGTGGCGGATGAAGGTGTGAAAATCTGAGCCTGGAGGCGGCACTCCTGCCGCTTTGCTGGGCTGACTTTCATCCTTCTTGTTGTCAGGGAACACCTGAGCCCATCGCCTGGCTTCTCCCAGGGCACAGGCTGCGGAGATGGTCTAATATGCAGGACGCCGGAATAGCATCTGACAGCCCGGGTACAAAACCCTGCGAGTGCGTCTAAACTCGGGCCCCGCGGCCAACGTGAAAATGCCGTGGCCACTGTCGTCGTCGTCCTTGTTATTAGGTCGTCCTTGGCCAGCAGTGATGCTGCCTTCTGAGCAGTCCCCCCAGGAGAGAAGCCAAAGCTGGAGGCGGAGCGCCCAGCTCCAGCCTGGGGTGAGGAGGGGCCCCTCGTCCCACCGCTGCCTCCTGGGGGAACACGTGGAACCACTGAAAAGCTGTCAGCCCCGGCAGGCCCACCCCAGCCGGCCGGTCCACAGGAGATGGCAGGACAAGGCCTGCAGCGGCCAGGGCTCCGGGACTCGGCGGTGCTGGGGCGCCCCGCAGGCCTCCCTCTGACAGCAACGTGCAGACAGATGGGGTCAGTCTTGGCTGTGGAACTCGGAGCCTCGGTTTCCTCTTCTGCAAACAGATAACAATATCGGTACCCACCGCAAGGGCCATTGTGAAGATTAAAACATAAAATGCCATAAAATGCATGGGGTCTGGCACACGGTGCTCAAAGATACTGCTCTGAATATCAAAATCAATTATTAATATCAAGAATTAATGTGAGAGTGATTAAATCACCCCTCCATTCCATGGTGCAGGAGCGGCTCATATTGGCAGGGCCTGCAGCACCCCCTTCTCGTCCCACCCCCCACGCCACAAGGGACCTGCTCTGAGCCCGTGGGCGCCCCAGCCCCCACAGCCAAGCCCTCCACACACAGCCTCCCCTCGGGGTGGACCCAGCAAGAGCCTGCGCAGGCCTCAGGACATTTGGGCAAAGGGTCTCAGCGTCCCCCGTGGGGGCGCCTGGTACCAGCTCCAGCTGGGCCTGTCCCTCTCCTCTGGAGCTCTGGGGAGGATCAGAGGCTGGGGCGCAGGCCTGTGGCCAGGGCATCGGCTCTCCCTCGATTCAGCAGTGTCTAAGCACCTTGTGGTCCCCGGGAAGGCGGAGGCGAGCACGACCCTCGGCCTGCCTTCCGGAAGCCCACAGTCAGCAGGGGGGGCTGGGCAGAGCCAGAGGGCAACGGATAGCCAGAGGGGGAGGCAAGGGCATCCCGAGAGGGGGGCTCTCGGGGGTGGTGGCGTGTAGACGGGGGAACACTGGACATGAGGCTCCAAAGCAGAGAGCCTGTGGACCAGGAAGGGCCTTCCCTGCCCAAGAGCTCTAGTTGCAGCCAGCGCCGCTACTGACCTCCAGGGTGACCCTTGTCAACCACTTCCCCTCTCCAGGTCTCAGTTTCCCCATCTGCAGAGCGGGAAGCTTAGCCTGATTCTCCGAGCTCTGCCGATGTGTGAGTACCCGGGACCCAGAAGCTGGCATCGGGCTGGCCGACGCATCACCAGCAAAGTCTCCCCTCTCCTCTGCAAGGCGGCCATGGAAGCACATTTCCAGCTGGATTTCTTCAGCAGCTCCAGATCCACAAAAGAACAAACATGTAAAGCAGTTTCAGCCCTTTCCTCATGCTCCCAACTGGAGAAAAATCACTGGGGACATCTCCCTCCCTGGGCCACTTCACCGCTTTACCTGGCCAAAGTTCCCCCTGAGCCCAGCTTCAGGCCCGACTCTCTGGGGAAGTTTCTCAGCCTGCCCCATCCCCTGGGTCTCTCCTCGTGCCGCACTCCACCGCCCTCCCAGCCCACCTCAGTCCTAAGGACCTGGGGACAGCGACGGGGCCTGCCTCGACTCAGCACAGGTAGCACTGGGCTGGGCACACAGGGCACAGCAGGAAACACCTACTGAAAGAGGAGTACGGTGACCCAAAGAAGTGCAGGGTAAGGCATCTAGGATGCTTATTATTAAAGAAAGAAAGAGACACAGTGTCCACAGCCTCCTGCCCGGCCATGCTCTGCCTAATTTCCTCAGTCCCTGAGCCTGTGGCACTTCCAGGAGGCTGGGCAGAGGGGTGACGGCCAACCCCTTCCCCTCCTTGCTCACCTGCCCTGAACCTGCGGCAGCGCCACGCCATGGGCCGTCCACTGCACTGATGCCTGCAGCCAGACACCATCAGAGCCGGGAAGACCCTTAGACAGTATCTAGTCCAACCTCATCGTTTCACAGACAGGAGACCTGAGGCCCAAGGTGAGGCCCACGTGCTTAACCGAAAACTTACCCTGGTATGTCCCGCCCCTGAGGGGCTCCATCCTGAGCCCCACTCACTGCCAGGGCAAGCCCGGGAACGTCCACGCAGCTGCAGTCACCAGCCATCTGCGAGGCTTACATCATACGCCATCTGCGGCTCGGGACAACACACAGCCCCTGCCAGCTCGTAGATTAGGCTGCGGTTAGCTGGACGGGGGCAGGCCGAGGGCTGTTCGCTGCAGGCCAGCTGGGTGCAGCTGGAAAGCTCACTGGCCCCTCCTGAGCCAATGCCTGCTCCTTCCAGACGGCCCAGCAGAAAGAGGCCTCGGGACACGTGTACTTACTCCCAAAAGCTCAGGGAGTGACACTGTGAAGAGTGATTCCTCTGAAACTTAGGATTTAGAAATCCCTAGACTGTGGAAGGCAAAAAGACGCATGACTTTTTTAGCTGATGAGTCCCTTGACTGACTGGAGAGACCTCAGGTCTGGGGTGGAGAGAGGCAATGACATACCTACCCCTTCTCCTTCCAGCCGATAAGTCCCAGGCTTGCCTCACACCTTTCCAAACCACCACCCCAACTCAGCCTACACCAGGGGTTCTTAACCTCTGTTACCCCACAGACCCCTTCACCAGTCAGGGAAAATGAATACGACTGTAATTTATTGCATACATTCATAAGTGTATGCACTTATGCTAGATTTCAGTTTGAGGTCAGAGAAAATAAAGATAAGTTGATTTTGTTTTTTAATTCAAGTTCACAGACCCTCTGAAATCTTTCCATGGGCCCCTTGGATGTCCATGGACCCCTGGCCTACACCTACCCCCAAAAGTCCACAGCCTTGCTGCACACAGCTCCCCAATACACACTTTGCTGCACTGAGAAGTGTATCCTTGCTACTCTGTTCCCTTGTTCATACAGTCATGAATTTAAAGTGTCCACTGAGCCCCCAGAAGGGCAATATTTTAGGTATCAGGCAGAAGGAAAAGAGTGAGGGAGGGTAACCTAAGCAGACAGGCCAGACTGCTCAAAAGTGAAGAGCATGCCATGGCCCAGGGACTCTGGGACATAGAGGGCAGCAGCAGACAGAATTAAAATCGTAGCTTGGATCAAGTCACCAAGAGTACCTAACACTAGCCTGAGACTCCCCCTGGCCCTAGGACCCCACCCCAACCCTTGCAAAGCATGGACTTTGCTTAGAATTCAAGAGACACTCAGAGAAGTATCTGACATCCTTTGGAGTCCTGGTGAAGTTGCAGGGACTTTGTGGGCCTAAATGGCAAATGGGTTTTCAGCTTTCAGAACTCAGCTCAAGGGTCATCTGCTCTCTGAAGCTTTTTCTGACTTCCCAGTTCTGTTGATGGCCCACCGTACTGGTGTAGAGGATATGATTATAGCACCTGTGACACTTCATTGGCTTGTATCTCTACTTTCCCCTAATTTTAGTCTTTCAAGTGAAAAAAACATGTCTTATTTATCTTATTTATCCCTAGTGACTGGCATGGCATGGTTGCTCAAAATATGGATGGATGGGTGGTGGAAGGATAGATGATGGATGGATGATGGATGAATGGATGGCAGATGGATGAATGGAAGGAGGGAGGGTTGGATCATGGATGGAAGAATGGATGGATGGAAGAATGGATGGATGGATCGATCGATGGATCGATGGATCGATGGATTGACTGATCAATGAAAGATGATGGATGGGTGGATGGATGGAAGGTGGAAGATGGATGATGGATGATGGATGATGGATGGATGGATGGATGGATAGATGAATGGATGGATGGAAGAATGGATGGCTGG